>OY755085.1:29017630-29628999 GCA_963576655.1 Gastrophysa polygoni
TCGTGTTGTCAACAGATAAAAAAATAGTCAGTTACGATTCATTGATAACACATGGGGTCCGAATATTTTTTTTGTTTTTCAATACTTTTCTTCTGTATTTTGAAGCTATAGGAGCTTTGTTATATGTATTACTATCACATTTCTCTGATGACCAGATGTGAAAAATTCCTTCGGTTCTGCAATTATTCGATGATTAATTTTTCAGTTCACGCGTAGGCTCGACTCCGTTGGTAACGGATGAAAAGCTATTAGTTATTAGTATTCGAATCCCTGACATGATTTCTTTCGTCGTCGATCATTTGCATGTTGAAAAAGGCATCCGCTTTGATATACTGGCATATTAGCGCTACATAATAGATCCTAGATCTATCTCGGGAGATATCTGGCAGTAGATAAGGAAATATTCTTGGAAACGAATGACTTATAATGGCAAATCAAATTAATTTGAATAATAAAACGTTCATGTGTAATGAAGACCTATAATTTTCGATGTGATATTAGTATACGGAGTTATTTCATAGATTAGACACGGTCGAATATTTTCGATTTCACACTCTAATTTGGATCAATTTTCTAACATTATGCCTCTCTACTCTATGATCTTTATGTACAGGGCGTTCCACTGATATCATAACATATGACATATATCATAATGACATTATTTCGATAGGTGATGAAATACAAGCAAAATAAGCTCGATTGAAATTGAAAAAAATCAAAACTATTGCCCAAACAAGTGCAAGACCTATTTATAGGACAGATTTTTACAACGTGTACACGTAACTGTGAACAAGAACTAAAATGATTATTTTAGATTATTTTTTTTCCGTTTGATTCTCAACCAATCGGAACGTCCAATTGAGTAAAGTTACCTTGTATAATTTCTAATATACTTGGTTATACATGGAGTAACTTCAACAATTTAGAGAATTTAGAGATATTTGAATTATCATAGTATAACTAATTCATATTGTTATCATACGAGCAAAGCACGATGAAAAATTCGACGTTTATCAAAATATCATTGTTACAAAATGAGTCGATTCTGTGCTTTGTGATCGTGTCTATTGTTCGAATGCTCGCAATGATCGAATCAATTATTGTTCGTACTTCGAAATATTTAATTTATTTAATAATTCAAACCTTCTGCTAGTCATCGATGTATATCCGAATATTTTTAAGTATTTTCTAGTATTACTGCTGAAACAACAGTGCCCTGGATATGAGCTGCATACCCGTTTCAGATTCAGAGGAGGTTTATGTCTCTTTTCCAGAAATGATCTCTCATGCCATCGTGAGGAGGAACTGGAATCGAAAGAATTCGATGTAATGTGGCTCAAGATCGATAACCACAAACAGACAAAGTTCATCTGCTGCCTTTATCTATCACCAAACGAACCAACTCCTGGTGACCTCTTCGAATTCCTTTCTCTGAAACTTGATTTCATCCAACAGAATCACCCAGCAGCTGAAATCATCATCATGGGGGATTTCAATGTCCACAACTCCACCTGGCTCAAATTCTCGAACAAAACAGACGACGCAGGACGTCTGGCTGAGGCTTTCGCTATCACCTATGGTCTTGAGCAACTGATAAAGGAACCCACTCGGATCCCTGACATCAGCAATCATTATGCCAATACGCTCGACCTGTTCCTCACTAACAATCCGGAACCGTATGAAGTGAAAGTCCGTGCACCACTAGGAAACTCAGACCACACACTCATCTCCACGATATGTCCTGACATCACTCCGCGAACCAGTCCAACACCCCCACGCACTGTTTGGCATTACAATTCAGCCGACTGGGATGGCCTTCGCATGTTTTTTTCTGAGTTTCCTTGGAGGAGAATGTGTTTTGAATCGGGAGATCCTACGCAATGTGCTGAAGAGATCTCGGAAATCATCATGCTGGGAATGGAAACTTACATACCACATAGCACCAAATCACGAACCACTGGTGAACCATGGTTCAATAGAACCTGTTCTAGGGTTGTCGCACTGAAGCAAGCAGCATACCGTCGTTGGCGCAGAAACCCAAGCCCTCAAACTAGAGCTGAATATGTTGAAGCTAGGAATACATGCAATCGAACGATAGATGAATCTAAAGAGGCATACAACACGAAAATAAGATCGAAGCTCATAGAGTGTCCAAATGGTTCCCGTTCATTTTGGACGTTTGCCAAGGCAATCGGGAGAAATTTCACTTCTAGCTCATTTCCTCCCCTCACAAAGGATGATAATACATTGGCTATAACACCTCATGAAAAAGCCAACACCTTCGCCAAAATGTTTGCAGACAATTCTACCTTGGATCCACGAGGCCAGGAACTTCCGAAAGTCGCTATCATCGATAACCGTATGCCAGAAATTGTCTTCCGGCAACGCACCATCAGACACATTCTGCTTAGCCTCAACGTCAAGAAGGCTATGGGGCATGATGGAATACCGCCTATTGTTCTCAAGAAATGTGCCCCGGAACTAACACCAGTTCTTTGCAGGTTGTTCACCCTTTCGTACAAACTCGGCGTATTTCCTTCTAACTGGAAGAAAGCTAGGGTCCAACCGATTCCAAAGAAGGGCAAGAAAACACTCCCTAACAACTATAGACCGATTGCACTACTATCTGTGATCTCTAAAGTAATGGAAAAAGCAATCAACATCGAGCTCATCCGATATCTAGAGAGCTCAAGAATCGTGAACGACCGGCAATATGGCTTTCGTCACCAGAGGTCAACTGGAGATCTGCTTGCCTATGTGACACATAAGTGGCAGGTGTCAATAGAGAAACATGGGGAGTCTCTGGCTGTAGCCTTGGATATCTCCAAAGCATTTGACCGAGTTTGGCACCAAGGCCTCCTAGCGAAACTTCCGTCATATGGTTTGCCGCCCCAACTGTGTCTTTTACTATCGAGTTTTCTTCCAGATAGATCACTCTACGTGGTGGTAGACGGGGTCTCGTCTGATACAATGACGATCAATGCTGGTGTTCCACAAGGCTCTGTCTTGGCACCAACTTTGTTTTTGCTCCACATCAATGATTTGTTGAATGTGACCTCCAGCCCAGTTCATAGTTTTGCGGATGATAGTACACTTCATTCGGCCTTTTCCTCTAGAGCCCCTACATCATCCAATGAGGCCAGAGGTGCAAGGCGAAGACAGGTTGATGCTTTAAACGAGGATCTGACAAGAATTCTGAAATGGGGATCTGAGAATCTAGTACAGTTCAATGCAACTAAAACTCAAGCTTGTATGTTCACCAAGAAGGCTGATCACACAATGCCCAATTTGATGATGTCGGGTACCACTGTTCCTATGAAGTCGTCAATATCCTTGCTGGGTGTCACCACCAACAGTGCTCTTTCATGGGACGATCATGTGAGGTCCATTGCGAAGACTGCTTCACAAAAACTCGGTTTTCTTTTCCGTGCGAAGAGATACTTCACATCCCAGCAACTGCTTGTGATCTACAAAGCACAAATTCGACCTGTCCTGGAGTACTGCTCACATGTTTGGAGCTCAGCCCCCAAACATACGCTTAAGCTCTTAGATTCAATTCAGAAGAGAGCTATTCGCCTAGTCGATGACACAACACTCACCAAATCATTGACCTCTCTAGATCATCGTAGAAAGGTCGGCGATCTCTGCCTTTTTTATAGGTACTTTCACGGTCGGTGCTCAACGGAAATATCATCTATTATGCCACCACGCGCGATTCCTAGTAGACAAACCAGACGAGCTCAAGCTGGTCACCCCTACACTGTCAGGCTCGAGACCTGTCGAACATCGCTATACCAAGCATCATTCATCAATAGAACGGCAAAGTTGTGGAATTCTTTGCCTAGTGAAGTCTTTCCTGATGCTTACAACCTCCAAACATTCAAGAAAAATTCAAACACCTTCCTGCTTTCCCAAAATTCCACCGCTGGCTAACACGATGTTCCTCGAACATCATAGGTTTCCCTTTCGTGTTGTCCACAGATAAAAAAAAAAAAAAAATTTTCCGAATATGACCTTTCTATCTGAATGTACGTGAATTTTTAGCTTTATTGCAACGAACATGAAACAACGATATTATTTTAATTGAATATATGACACGAATCAACACGAACGTTAGATAGAAATATTTGCTCACAAACTTGGTTGATTAGTCATATCGTCTTCCTTATTGATCTACCAACTCCAATAATTTTTCACAATAATACAGGGTGGCCCAATGAAAACGAACCAAGGTATGCATTTTAATGAGAGATCAAGGCACTGACATTAAAATAAATGATTTTTTATGTAATGTTGGATAGGACAGGATTTGAAAAAAAAAAACACGAAAGGCACTTCTTAGATGAACATCGTTCTAACTACAAAATGAGAAATAGTGATGAAAGGGAAAAAGCGTTACTTTCCATCACTGGTCGATTATTAGAACTACGGCAATGAATTCCAAAAACGAGGAAGCGTTGGTGAGAGATTTCGATTACCTTCAAAATGATGTATCACTTGACCCCTTATCCCATTCGAGATTCAAGGGTTGGAGCTCACCCCTCCGAGGGGTTTGAACTGAAAAAGTTGAAAACATGCGCAAAATATTTCTCCCTCGAAATGAAAATCGACCGGTTCGAGCGTTTTTTTTTTGAGAACGATAACTATGTCAAATTGGCATTGTTTCGTTTTCATTGGGCCACCCAGTATACAGGAAATATCGTGAGAACTCTGTGAGAGGGCTCTGATCGGTCCTCAGAAAGCACGAGCAATGTATGTCGTAGACTGGTTGCGGATATAGGTAGGTACTCAAACAAGCGGGCACGAAGATTTCATCATGGTTCATCGCACATAAACTGCAAGTAATGAAGACAGTAGTAAAGATATCAAAGATAAATTTGAGTGCCAGCAATATACAGTAGGTGAATATTCAGAGGGCATAAAGCTCAGTCATATAAAAGTTATTGGCACCGAGTGTTATGAGCCCGTATCACCTGAAGGTTAGGTTTCATTTCGTCGGTGACGTTTAGTGGCAGTAAAACTTGATATTTAGATTTGGAGAATGAGATGGTTGAAATTACACGATCATTATGAGTTGCCGAACGACTCGACAGTTTTAACTACAACTCACTACAAAATATTTGCCGTGCATCCTTGCGACATATCAGCTTCACTTGATCAAGACGTAATTGATGGAGGTGGTTGATAAATAATACCGAATGGAATGTTTGAGAAGTGCACTCAGAAAAGATATTCGTTCCTTCTATATACCTATCATTTCTAGGCAAAGTCTATCCTGGATGAAACTCGAGAGATGTTTAAAGTTCGCAACAGAGTTACTTGCCAAAGAGAGATGTTTCATATTGATATAGCATTCACTTGCTATAGGTATGGGATTGGAAATGAGAGGTTTGAGAAGTTGTCTTTTGAGTTATAGTAAGATTAGGTTGAGTTTTGGAATTCAATATGGTGACAATCTGGTGTCAGTGGAATCAGTTTCCTCATTGGGTTTCACTGAGATTTGGCGAATGTTTCGATTTGTCAAAAAGTCAACAAGGTATTTTTATCTGAAATTCTTTTTCTTTGTGTTTTGATTGGGAAGTGGTAGTCGATGAATGCTGTAACTGAAGTGCAATTAATAAACAGGAAATTATAAAGCGAAGATATCCAAAGACAATGAACTCTTCCTTATATGTCCCCATCCTGTAAAACTTCAACTGCTTGATCGAATGACATGAAATTTGGTCATTCAGTATATTTCATGTTGCTGACTCGGAAATATAACATTAAATTAATCGTGTATTTCCAGAGTCATACCGAATGGCACCTATAAGGTTTCTAATTTCAATAGGGACACCCAGTATATTATTTTATATTCAAGTAGAGCTCAATTACTACAGATTCAACAATACGGGGATTGATAGAATTTTATCGAACGATTAACGCGAAACTGTGGTCAAAGAACTTTTGGAAGGAGGAAATATCGACCTGTATAGATATCCAATTCCGGAAATGCGCTTGCAATATGTCATTGGATGAATTTCGTCTGATTGTTTGGGACCATTTCCAAGTTGACACCTCGTCTCCTTCATGGTGATTTTTACTATATTCGTAATTTCGGACACTCAGACGGCTACGTGATAGTTTTGCTCTCAGCAGGTATATTGAAGAAAGAATCATTCATGATTTTTTGGAACCATTCGCAAGTTGACAACCCATTTCCTTCATGGTGTTTTTTCCGTCTACTACGCAGGAATTGCGGAAATGTTATAGAACGAATCATTTCTGATTTTATAGGGTCATTCTCAAGTTTCCTCCATAGCCTCTATTCTCTCGTTTTCGAAACCTCAGAGGGCTTCGCAGAAATACAGTGCTCTCTGACACAAACAGCTCTCTGACAGTGACAATACATAAATCCAAATTATACACAAATGTATAGCCATAGTTTTTCTTCAATCACCAGTGTGGATAATTTGTGGATCATCACCTTCTAGTACAGTTCAATGCAACTAAAACTCAAGCTTGTATGTTCACCAAGAAGGCTGATCACACAATGCCCAATTTGATGATGTCGGGTACCACCACTGTTCCTATGAGGTCGTCAATATCCATGCTGGGTGTCACCACCAACAGCGCTCTCTCATGTGAGGTCCATTGCGAAAACTGCTTCACAAAAACTCGGTTTTCTGTTCCGTGCGAAGAGATACTTCACATCCCAGCAACTGCTTATGATCTACAAAGCACAAATTCGACCTGTCCTGGAGTTCTGCTCACATGTTTGGAGCTCATTCATTGATTCAATTCAGAAGAGAGCTATTCGCCTAGTCGATGACACAACACTCACCAAATCATTGACCTCTCTAGATCATCGTAGAAAGGTCGGCGATCTATGCCTCTTTTATAGGTACTTTCACGGTCGATGCTCAACGGAGATATCATCTATTATGCCACCACGCGCGATTCCTAGTGGAAAACCAGACAAACTCCTACACTGTCGAGCTCGACACCTGTCGAACATCGCTCTACCAAACATCATTCATCGATAGAACGGCAAAGTTATGGAATTCTTTGCCTTGTGAAGTCTTTCCTGATGCTTACAACCTCCAAATTTTCAAGAAAAATTCCAACACCTTCCTACTCTCCCAAAATTCCACCGCTGGCTAACACGATGTTCCTCGAACATTAAAGGTTTCCCTTTGGTGTTGTCCACAGATAAAAAAAAAACATAGAACCACAGAACAGAGAATTAGAAGCAATCTGACATCATCTATCAAAACGTCATCTACAGTTTTGGCATGACAGTTCCGGCATGGGGTAATCAGGATTTCATTCTAACAGTGTGTAATGTACTCGAATACTTGATCATTTCCTTTTTTCCCACTATCATCATTAATATCATAGCCGACAATGACATCTCGACATTCGTACCAGTTAGCGTCTTTCTCCTACACGTGGTGCCTAGTGAACCTGACGCGCTCTGCGTAACACGCCGCGAAAATGTCAATCGATGAATGAATGAACGAAGACCGAGGTTTGATTGGACGACGAACGGTAGCCAATGACGGGTGGGTCGTGCCGTGCGTTGCTAGGAAACGCGCCGCAAAGCGCTCTACGCTCGTTTCGCTTGTCCTAGTAGACCGGATTTATTTCCTATCGACAGGCATTCGGTGAGGTCGACGATTTCGTTTCGTGGATATATTGGATATATAGTGAATTTCAGTTTAGAAATGGTATCGATTGATACGAATTTATTGTTGAAATTATTTTTTTATTGTAGGTGTGTTGAATTATCGACGACCTGCGGTTTCTCACTCCATTTCATCGATAGATTTGCTTGCGAGAGTAGTCCAGTCGATGTAAATTTGCAACGTTCTAAAACTTCTTCACCTTTATCTAGGTGAAATTACTCAAATTTGATCTGAAAATAATAATATGGTCATGAAGGGAAACGTTGTGAATACATTCAATTCTGATCGGATGTTCAATCAAAATTTCGACATTCACGAACTAGCCATATATGCTGTCACTTACATCCGGAAAAGTGATAAGTTTCGCTGATAACACAGCTGTTTTATATTCTTCACACTCTTGGATCGATCTGAAAGAGAAAATCGAAAATGATTTTGTACATATTATAAATTGGTTTCGACATAAATTACAATTAAAACATTTTATTTGCCACTTTGCAGCTATAAGAACGGTTTACCAAACTATGATGAGCTTACATTTAGAGAACAGCAAACACACTACAATATAATACGAGAAGTCGATCAAACAAAATACTATTATAGAATCACATCTGAGATGGAAATATCAAATCTCAAACGTTACCAAAACGCTGAGGTGTTTGTTGTACAAAAATTCAAATACCTGAAGAAAATTCTTGAGATTACACAGTTGAAAATAGTGTATTATTGAGTCTCGATTGCAGTAGGTATGCCATATTGAGCTGGGGAGGGGTTACAACTATTCATCTCAAACAATTAGACATCCTATATAGAAAAAAATAGTCAAAATAATTTATAACAAGGAAAATACTTACCCCTCTAACCTGTTGTTAACCACAGCGAATATACTGGATTTAAGACAGCTATATACGTATAACAAATAAAAATAATTCATTGCTACAAAGGATAGACAACATTTATTTCACACGAACTATGTGGAGAAAAACTTAGTCCAGATACCATTATGTAATAAGTCTATTGGACAACGTTGTTTTCTATTTCTGACCAGGAAAAAATACAACCTCCTTCCTGACATGTATTAGACATACATATAAGAACAATAAATTCCATTGCGGATTGATGAAAGAACTATTCAAAAATTATATTCTATCCATAGAAAGAGATTCGTTCGATACTCTTTTCAACTAAATAATATGAATCATACGATTATTCAATGAAACGCTCCATCATATATAACCTAAACATACTAATTTGTAAAACACGATCAAAAAAACCTATACTCAACCTTAACGGTCCTAATGGGATCCTTTGTGACTCGTTTTTTCACAAAATAATATCAGGAATTGTACTAAATATATTTATAACACCTTTGTGAACTCTAATCTAAGGGGAAAAATAGCCACGCACAAGTTGTATAACAGTTCATAATTGTTATACACTTCACCCAAAATTTTCTTTACTGTTCATTGTCCTAATTGTATTAAAATATTATCATTGTCACTGATGATGAATGAACATTATTATTATTATTATTATTATTATTATTATTGTTATTATTATTATTATTATTATTATTATTATTATTATTATTATTATTATTATTATTATTATTATTATTATTATTATTATTATTATTATTATTATTATTATTATTATTATCATTATTATTATTATTCACAGGCCTTTCTTACGGTGTAGAGCCAGAAGCAGCTTGAAAACTGAGAAGTTGAAGTATATAGTTTGTTGAAAATGTCACTAGTTGCATTTTGTAATTCTGTAAGCATATTTCTTCCAACAAGTATTGGCTTCCTCTTACAATAATGTGTTATTGATTGATTAGCAACATCATTATTGATGTTGTCTTCCACCCTTCCGGATGATTCGAACATGTTCTGAATCTGTTGAATGAACCCGTCTTCAGGAGGAAATAAATATCCTATAATATATGGGTATCGTTATAGAAGATTTATTAAATGGATAGGGAGAGCCTAAAACAGTAAAAAAAAAACATTTCAAGCAATTCATTTGACGCGGAGTGGGCTTCAGCAACGTTCTTCAATATTTTCTCAGCATCATCCACACCTTGATATATACGGTTTGTCATTACACAATGAGCATCTGCGTCTATTCATTCTCGACTAATTTGAATGTTGTAATTAATATAAGTGATGAATGGATCCTGAATGAACTCATCTCACATATAAATATATACATATATATAACTAGGTACTTGCCTAATATCATATAAATTATGAATAAACGTGCCGTGTTGGCATTAGATTTTATTATAATTACTAGGCACTTATCTACTATAATGAATTAACTCCTCCGAACAAAAAATTCAGTTGATATATGGCTAATATAGCCGCAACTATACCTTCTCAGAAAACAATGTGTGGGATAATTATATTCGAAGTTCAAAAGTTTTCAGATTATACCTGATGATAAATGAACATCTTTCCAATGTGATCAATATTGAATTGCATAATCCTTATATTCCCAATGGGACTATCTTATGAACAATGGAAACATTAAAAACCTACCATCACCTATTCTTCAGAATGAAATAATTCGAAACTTGAACAAACTTACCTACCTCAGTACACAGTTGCTTTGTTTGGCATTGCATGAGGTCCCAATTTTCGAATGATTTTCGCTTTATAACTTTGAAACAGGGCTTATGAGATTTTACTAAGATTTGATACGTTGGCATAGTTTCATATGGGCCCGTAAAAGCCACATCCATCGATCGATCTTGATTTTTTAAATAATTAATCATCTAAAACTCCTTCACTAACGGAAAGAAAAGAGTAAGAGTGATGGAATTTGGGTTGCGTCAATCCATTTACTATAGAAAAAAGGTATTTGAGAAATTGGGAGTGTTTAAGTTTGATGAAAAATATTCACTGAAACATGAATAGACATAACAGAGAAGGTTGAAAAACTATTCAAAGTATTTGCCAGAAATAGCTTAATAACAAAACATATTTATATCACGTCGAAAAGAAATATATATATAGAAATGTTTATATAGAAAAGTGAAGATTTGTGGAGGTTATTTCTTTTTCTCTTCATCTTATCAAATGGTGAACACCTCGAACAGTTTTCATGACATCCTTGCTATTTGTATCCACTTTTCGAATATTCGAATATTAATTCCGCCGAAACCATTGGAATGGAAAATGAGTAAAACAATCGAAATTTCATAGTCAAACCCCTTTCTTTCCATTGGCGTAGAAGTTTCAGATGTTTCTTTACTGAAAAAATCAAGTTCCACGAGAAATAAATCTTATTGATCAAGATTATAATATGGGTTTTATAGCTCCATGAAGCTGTGCATGCCAACGTACCAAATTTGAGTCGAAACTCTAAGCAAAAAACAATTCGACTGTAACGACCTTTTGGGTTTACCCTGTAATCACGGCAGATATCATAAACATGCATTCTGTATCATGGCAATTAATTTTTTTCATTCGACATAGCTATTAGCGACCGGCATCTTCGTGGAAATGAAATGTCAATAATAGACGAATTATCAAACAAAAACAAATCTCATCGTTACAATAATTTCCTCGATGATTTATCAGCCGGCGGTGTCTTTGAAATTGTAAAATGTTAACACTTATTGCAGTGGTTTCTGGAAACACGCTGGTTATTTAGATAAGTCTTCAAATATAGAATCGTTAGTCATTTTATATACCATCACTGTAAGACGACGTGATGAGTAACGGTCACACAATATGCCTACTATACTGAAGAATTTCTCGAAAAATATACAATAGATATCTTCTGTGAATTCATACAAGAAATAATAGTTCTTCCTCAGTAACGAGAATTTCAACACTCAGAACTAATCGAGATATCACGATATCAAATAACTTGTCCAAAAATTATACAAAAATGTTATATATATATATATATATATATATATATATATAATATATATATTATATATATATATATTATATAACTTATGATTATCTCGAGGGCTGGCTAAGCACCATCATGTCTACTACCTGTGATTCAGGAATTCCAATTGACAACTAGCCCTCGTTATAATGACAGGAAGAAGAATGACCGTTATAACCTCAACTTCCTCCAATTTTGAATTTCAACACTGTGATCTCTAACCGACATTTGCAATCTTGGTATTTCCTAGAATTTATAATTTTTAACAATTTATTTCAATATGTTTTGAATTTTGACCAGACTAAATTTCTGTTGTTATGTCAGTGTGGCGTCCTTCAAATATTTTTAGACTTTACATCAATGTAATGCATTCTCAACTACGATGTAAGTACTTTTCAGACAAGTCAATTACAAATAATATTCTCACACTGGTACCAATTCTGTCTTTGTAGCTTCCCTGAAGATGGAAATAAACATTTCCGAAAGCTTGGAATAACTTAAAAGAGTACTCCTGCTGCTATCCCCGAGAATACTAGTTTTATCTATATATCTCATAGCTCTAGAACGGCCTCATTTCTAGGATAAAATGTGTTTGAATTCTTTCATAATTGGGGTATTTCCTCTAATTTTCAAAACAGTTTTTTCGATTTTGAGGAAATCTAGAACATCCATGAATTGAACGGAACTTGGATAAGTATTTGTTCCTACAATGGACCAGTTGAGTATTGTCAACTCTTTACCATTATCAAGCAACCGTATCAACTATTTAGTATTGTACGAAAATCAATAAACGAAGATTAAATGCATGTATTCTACTAGCGAAGGATGGGGCACTTTGGATACATTTTTTGTAAAAACTTAACTATTATTGTCTTTGATTTTGAATCAGGACGTCAGTGAACTTGATGATGTAGAGGTACTTAAATTTTTTCAGATGAACCAATAGTCAATATTTCCTTATCTGACGCATATCTATGTATAAGTATAACATTATTCATCCGTCTATTCTAGTCTATTTCAAATATTTGTTCTGAAATCCATTTCGAAGGCAACGTCCGGCGAGTTGTAATATAATGCGGTATCTGTTTCCGTTTTATTTTTTCTATTCCATTTCTCAGAACATAATGACTATTTCGAAATACCTTCATTACAGTTATCCGTACTCATCACGATAAAGATTCACAAATTTTTTCATTAACCATACCCGTCCATCAGCAATCAGGATTATTAGTTAACAATTATCAATTTTGCCTATATCAATTAAATTCTTCAATACGAAGTCGACGGAAATGTATATTTATACATACACCACGGTATTGAATAATTCGTTTTATCATCAACCAGGGAGCTAGTGGTGAAAGAAAAACCATATATATCTAGATCCCAGCATGGAGTAAATGTATTCTGGGAACTTTGGATATAAGTTTCTATTGTTGAGCAAGTTATCATTGGAAGGCTGCCTAAGTCTATAATGCCTTATCCAGGAGTTGAAACCCGAAAGAATCATCTGATGCGCGTCCTATGAGTATTCTATGAAAGCTATCGAAAGTACGAAAAATACTCTATAGATTGTTTTCATCACGTTGATTGAAATGACAGGAAATCAGTCGGGTTTCAGAAAGCTACTCGAAAGTGTCACAGCCCCTTCTTTCGCTCTTGCCAAGATATACCATGAATTCCAATACTTGCCATTCAATATAATTTTGGGTTCAGCCTATCGGCTGTCCAACAAGAAATTCATTTACTGAATCGAAACCAGATCGTGAAATACAAGAACTAAAAATCAAAAGAGCTAGATATTTATAGTAGCGCTCCACAGGGATCCATACTCGGGCATTCACTCTTCACTATCTACACGGCATCATTTAAAAACACTCTCACAGATGGTTCTCAATTCGAAATCGAAGATCCTCAGCTCAGAGTAACTCAGCTTCAGAACTGATGTCTATAACATCATCGCCAGAAAGATCTCTATAACTGAACCATCATCTTATCAAGCCATGCCCGAGGTTATGACAGTGTTACCTTTGAAACATCGAAGTTGTGAGCAGAAGAATTTGTTGAAGAATAGTAGCTTAGAGTGCCTTACAGTTCCCAACAGAACGTGGTATGGGGGTCAAAAGCAAGATCTAGGATTTCGTGCACTTCCACTTACAGTTGATACTGATACAATGTATCGAATATTTGATAACAAATAATAGCTGATGTGTAATGTCTATGAACTATTGTGCATAGGTATCATTATTGAATGAATTATTATCATTATTATTATTGGGATCCATCTCTCGATCCGATTCAAGATCAACGTTACTGTTTCATTGTGAGGATTACAGAGGTCCTGCTTGGTGGTATGTACGCGAGCCACAATAGTGACAGATAATGCGTGGGCCAGCCCTAAGTCTAAGACACTCTTCACCGCCAGGTACACCGTCGGGTTCATTAGGTCTGACCATAGACTTTCGACTGAGTTATCCGATTACTACTGCCGTACACAGTGGAAGCCGAGTTTGTTTGATTGTGTTGACGAAAACATTGGCGTAGGTTACATCAATAAGATGGGAACGTCAACTAATATGCTTACCCGAGGCTCAGACTGTATTTATAATCCATGTTATCGAACTGGCTGCTCATAAGAAGTATGCGGTCTCCCATTTTGTAGACGATCTCAGATTCTTCATTTTTATCTTTGGACGATACCTGGAATCGCTCATGGTGGAATAATGAGCGAGATTCCCGAAGGACACCGACCATGGGGATATCTATAGACAAGGAAGGTAGCGAGAGGTCAATTAGGTCGAATTTGTGGTATCATTGGAGCTTCTGGGGTATGAAGTATTTTTTCGCAAGGGACAGAAAGTTTTTGTGAAGCAGTTCTCGCAATCGTGGTGATACCGAGACCAATGATATTCACTATCTGATAGTAAACTCCATATAGGACACAGCTGGGTGGCCAACCATGAGAAGTAATTTTTGTTAAAAGGCCTAGGTGTCGACCTCGGCCGAATGCTTTGCATTCGAGACGCATACTGACTGCTATAACCACTCTAACGGCCAGGTGGTCGAGATGGTCAAGCGGCTTTACATAGTAATCATGAGGTCGTGGGTTCGATTCCTGGCTGGCCGTTGGATTTTGGTTTATTTTTGCGCTGTATAATGTATATCATGAAGTCCTACATAGAAATTTCCCAAATGCTACAGTGGTTTGGATTCCACTTGTATAAACTGTAGATTTCCGTCTCCTTCACTCGCAACAAGCCCTTCGGGGCTTCTGAGGGTTGCTTCGACAATTAAGGAGATGAGTAACAATAACAATAACAACAACAATAACAATAACAATAGGAACATTGCAAATCTCTGGCGTTGAAAAGTGAACCAGCAACACCATAAATATATGGTTTCCATTTGGAAGAGTTGTTCAGTATAGATCGAAATTTCAGATAGGAATTGCAGTGAGGATGTTGGATTGTAATTCTTTGAAAAGATATTCATAGTTGATGAACTCCAAACTGGCTACGGAAAGGAGAATAAGCTAGTCAAGTTTGACATAGAGAGACCATTCTGGGTAGTACAGCTGATTGGACGGATCACCTTCATTCACTAATGAAAGGGGTGACATTGTGTGCTCCCTGATATTCTACATAGTTGCTCTCCTCTGAAAGGACTTTCTGAAGCAAATTCAGGAGTCAGCAGAATTTGTTGAAGCAATCCAGGTAGTTGGGTTTCGGTGCACTCCACGACACTGGTAGATATCACATAAGCAAAACAACAGGTTGCATTTCACAAATCCCTTTGTATTCAGCCACCGTGTACACGGAGTCTAGAGAGATCGAGGTGACTATTCTCCGGGAGGCTATATCAGCTCATCAGGTGAGCCGTTCATGCGACAGTCGAAGACCAAATCAAAGCCTACTGTGTGTTTTGTGATGTCGGATTTAGATAGTGACAATGCAATTTGCTTCCATGCGAGCCAACAAAGGCGAACGCAGATGAGTATATTTCTCGATTCCGTTATCGTGGTGGAGGTGCATTCGACTGTAATGGAGTTTTTCTGTATCTCTGTCATCTATATTGACGAGTTTTGTGGAATTGTTCAGTTCAGTATCCTTTCATTAGGGTGCAACTAGAATTCAGGAGATGAGATGAAGAGAGATTGTCCACCAACATCAATGAAATCCAATTGAGAATGGACTCGGAGAATGGACAGTGTGACCAAACAGTTATCGACATTGAAGCGACCATAACTCAGAAAAAATAAAACTCTCACCGAAATGTGGGAATATACAAGAAATCTACAACAGTTTCTTCATCAGGAACATGAACTAACTTTTGAACCCTACCTCTCGGAAAAACGATTATAAAGAAGCGGATGAGTATTTATTTACCATGATTCAATGAAGTACTAATGCATAATCACAACTTTTCACAAGCAACGCAAATTCATCGTCCTGATTCGTCATTCATAGGAGTGACATACCCGAGTAAAACTGAATACAGGTATATTGATGGAATCTCAAAAATTTCCAATGAGTAAATAGACTGGTTTTACAACTGGTTTTACAAGCTCTACAAGATAGCATCCGAAAAATAATCGAGAGGCTGGAGCAAGGGAAGCTCTTTTCACTCACTATTATGTCACCTGACCAAAACCTTCGATAGTATGTCTCTCATGATATCCTATAGTAGGGATGTTAGTTTCCTTCACAATGTGTCAGTTAGAATAATGCTACAGTAAGGCTCTGTGCTTGGGCTTTATTTATTCGTTATTTATGTGAATGATATCTGTACGAACTTGAATCACAGCAATAAAAATGGAATAAAATAGGAAACTCATCACACTCAACAGAAGAATTGAAGGGCATGACGGAATCTGAGAATAAACAGAAACACATCACACACACAAAACAAATTACACAAAATCACGATAAATGCTATAAACTGGTATGAAAAATTTTGATCATGAAATAACTTTTTGCAAGCATTTCAATGATTTTTCACAAGTAGGAGTATGCTTTTTCATTTTTTCTCCAGTTGGGAAGGTGAAACTTAAGGAGTTGATAGGGGTGAGTCTTATGTCATTTCAGTTTCCTCTTCCTATCCTATATGGAAACAGTTTAGACATTTTTCGACATCATCTCTCGTTTGTGAGATATATCCCGAGTGTTTGAATTGTCACACCATATGATCTTGCTCGATAGAGAATCAACTATTATAAGAGTTTTATTTGAATTTTCAATAATGTTCCAATAGTCCAAACTACTGCATTTTCATTAGAATCAAAATGAAGAGATCCTATTTTTCTTCTTGTAGAAATAGTCAAGAAATTCAATTTTTCCTTAAAAATCTGTGATGTTTGCTCCTGCCTGTCATCTTTTTATTCAATGGTGTTTGGTCGTCGGACAGTGACAAATTGCTCCGGAGATCTATGGTTGCGCAAGATGAATAGCGGCTGCCTACGATGAATTCATCTGGTGGCACTTTTCACGGATGGTTAGATCGAAAAATGGCCTGTTCATTGTTCCTCTTTTCCGGTCACGATACATACCTACTTCCAATCGAACGATTTGATCGGCAAATTACGGCACATTAGCTCGTCGAGCGAATTGACCAAGTTTTCAGCTCCTTTCAGTTACGAAACATCCAGATATAGAACAATATATACGGTTGTCCTTCACGGTGAGCTGGGTCGATATGTACATGGAGAACTACTGAGGCTATTTTTCTGAAAATTTGTACACTGGGGTTTCAGAAGAGCTCGTTTGAGCTGAACAATTTTCAATGTTTTGGAGCATCCGGTGAAACCGAAAGTGGGGCCCAACTTCTTTATTCGAAATTGAGCACCCTATATATTCTTTCATTTTTGGAATCTAGCTCCTTTAGAAACATCATATTATGCTTGGAGGGTTCCATTTCTGAGTTATTTCATGTAATAGTATATTATGTGACAATATTTGTGAATTGCATATCATATATACGTACGAAGTGCGTGACGCATTACAAATGCGTAACTGCATCACAACTTGAGTTGTGTACTATATTTTTTCTACGACCACAAATACAGTGAGAGTCGAGAAGTTCGCGCCATATTCAACATATGTTATCATTGATTCGTCATTAAATTTCAGAACGTTATGCAAGGTAAAACGAACAATTGGAATTTTGATTGATAATTGTAAATAACCATTATAACATCATAACATTAAATCCATTTTCAACATTATAATTCAATGTATGCTTAGTTGATTGTGAAGAATGAAGATATTCATTGTTATTATTATTATTATCAGAAGAGTTTATTCAAAAAAATTTTGTGTTATTGGAAACAATACTCACATTTGACATCACAGCCCTCTACGCAAGAGGAAATGACAAGAGAGCTTGAATGGTTGCAAGCAGGAATAAGAACGATCATAGTAACATGAGCGATTCACGACACACAAATTGTAGACAATACACTGAATTTCAAATCTCATCATATGTACATTTACAAAAAAATCGTTAAAAAGCTATTTTTCTTTTCTAGAATCAGGAAACTCTTATCCTTCCAATCATCTGTCATTGTATATCGAACCATTATACAACCACATTTCGATTATTGTGCCAGCTTGCTTTCCCTATTAGATAATAATAGTATATCTTCATTAGAAAAATTGCAAATTCGCGGAATGAGAATCATACTTCAGTGTAATAGATTAACTGATGTTGTCTGTTTTCGAATGGATGACAGTGAAAAATAGGATCAAATACTTTTCCATGATATTCATCTATAAAATAATAAATTGTCATTTCCCCACTTACTTCAACGAATTTATAACGTTCAATCATCGAATTCACAGTTATGAGACTAGAGGCAGGTATGATTTTCACATTAACCGTACTAGAATGAAGAAAACTATGAATTCACTATTTCATCAGGGTTTAGTTGATTATGATAATCTACCTATGGAAATTAGGATAAGTTCTTCAATCCATGTATTCAAATCCAGATTGAACACTATTTTGATTGATTAGTCAATTCAAATCTATTTGATGTGAATATATGTACCTTTGTTCATTGAGTTTTACTGCTCGTCAGGAATAACATTACCAAAATTATTTGCTTACTTATTTATTTCAGAATGTATTGTTATTGTATGTGTATTGAATATTCATCTATTTATGTTTTCTTTTTTTTTTAAATTTCACCATATTGTTTGTAAATTAGGATTTCCTATTTAAATAAAGATTATTATTATCATTACAAATCGCGCAAGAGGAGGAAACCCCATTGTGTCTTCGTCGAGGTCTCCATGTATGGGTACATTCATTGGATGATCATCTGGAAGGCGAAAAGAATCAACATTTCTTTGGAAGCCGTGCTTTCGCTCATATAACACTTTCGATCGCTTCCAACGATTGTTTTTTGTGAGTCATCATCAACTCAAACTATAGTGTTCATAGAAAAAGTTTATTTCACTAACCAGTTCAGTTCAGTTAGTGCATAGAACCAGACCAGACCATAGGTTTATAGGACAAGATCCACGATTGCTGCCAAAACCATCGTGTTCAGTCTATAAATCAGTATGTTCATGACCTTGCTTATATTTAATATGGAACATACATTTTCGGTGAGATGATGGGTGTCTGAATTTTCACCACACGATTCTCCAGTTACCACATCATTTCGTCCAAAAAATTTGATGATCGTCTCGCACTATGATCAAATGTTGGCTAGAATAACAGGGGCTAGTCAAACATTGAACAAAGCTTATTAGGAATCGCTGTTGTTCGTTTCGTTGTCTGCATTTCGCAAATGAATTATTAGTCTTGCCTAATGGCGCTAATTCAAAATAAAGTATTGCGTTTAAAGTTAGCTCTGCAACGATTTCACGCCTCCCACAGCGACGAATACAATGTTGAAATTCATAACTTTCGGAATGATGTCTTCAAGAATAACTGAAGAGACGAACACGGCCATTATTCACTGATGCTCATTTTACCTAATTGTGTTCACCCATCCCTGCGGAATTAATCAAGACGGATGACTATCAACGCAGGGTGTGAGAGCGATCATACAACGTTGGATTGTCTAGTCGAGGATATTATTTTGATTTGTAGTTCTTTATTCTTCATTTCTACAATTCCGAATTCATTTTCTGTTATGGTGGAATATTGATGATGTCGAAGGTGTTTCAGATTCCAATCGAGGGAATTCGATAGTCGATAGAACTCGCAAAAATTGAAATGAAAGTACACATAAACTTGTGAGTTCAAACGTTGATAGGAATTATGGAATATTGATATAAGAAAATTCGTATTCTCATGTACAATTTTATTACATATATTCATTTCAAACATTGAAATTGTGGAATTATTTCGATTGTTGAGATTATCAAGATACATAAAATGTCGTGCAGCTCAAGAGGAAAAATAATATTTGATTACATCAATTAATTTTTTATGAATATGAGAGAGAAAACAGTTATATGTTGGAATGTTCAACCTTCAAAACTTATGGGCAAGCAGTGTTTTCGTGGTTACCAATTGGTTTGCCCTGTGAGACGAAACTGCGAAATAATTATGGTGAATCTAAATGTGACGAAACATATACCGTTCGTCTCCACAAACCCTTTCTCAGGAACAAGCCTCCATTAAATTCTTGTTGGTGAACACCTTGAGAGTCCTTCAATGATAATCGAATTTGTTGGATCCTCGGAAATATCTTATAATTTATTTCAATTGACATCTCAGTCTCAAGCAGAATATGGGTTTATACATCATGTTTCGGTTAGTTTGAGAATAACAAAAAAAGATTGGTTTTTACCGCATTCGACTTGGTATATCGAACCTTATTGCATTGCCATTCATATTAAGGTAGAAGTCCCTCTATATCCTTCAAACCGAAGCTGATCCATATAGCATATTATTCGAAAACTCAAAATGCTTGAAACGAGTTTTTCTAGTTTTTTTTTGTAATTTTGGTCCCCGTGCCACTCTTCTTGACACTTACCGTGTGTCAGGAAGATTTGACCAGACCGACGATGGTACAAATAGTGTATAGATAAAACATGAAAATCGATTTTTCGAACTTTTGGTGAATGCGACGGGACTGGAAATAAGCTTTTGTGCATGCAATGAACATGATCCATTCACTCGCTTGCTTTCATTCTCGATATTTGAAAAATCAACCTTTCGAAAGTATTGCTATTTCTCCGACAATGCAAACAAGACAGACACACTCGTAATTTATCATCGTCGTTGAACTAAAACCGGCCGGTAATTCTAATTTAATTTAATGCATTTATTGAACAGTGGACGCGTATGCTATTAAAATCTCGGAATGCAACGTTAGACTTATTAACTGCAGAGATATTAATGATATACCTACAGTGCATAGAAAAGGGAAAGTTAGAACAATCGATAAACGGGTTGATAAAGACAATGTATACGCGAGCAATTACAAGGATTTAATTGATACGAGATATAGTGCAATGTTAAAATTATCTTATCAGTTTAGCGAGAGAGAGAGAGAGAGAGAGAGAGAGACAGTATGGAAGATCTCTATTCTGATAGTTGTGATAAATATGAGATCAAGGTGGTATCGATCTGAACGACTTTCGGCATTCTCAATCGACACCAAAACTTCTGACTATTTGCTCAAAACTACAAAAATATCCCACATAGACCAAAAAAGATACCGAATATAAAGGAAAGCCACAATAGTGGAAATGGAAATATCTAGATATATCGAACAGACGGAAAGATGTATTGATGATAGAAAATGGAGATGAAATAAACTGCTGCCAAAATGGACGAAAGATCCGGGAGTGAGTATTGTGAGGTCAAGACTTATGCTTTCGAAAGCCCTCAGGGATCCATACATTCAATCGTTTTTGAAGTTGTAAATCCACCTCATTTTGTAACAAAATGAAAAATCTGCAAATTCAAGTGATTAAATCATTTCTGAATGTTCAACAAAGGTCATTCGAATTTTCATCATATTGAAACATGTTTTTGAAAAGGATAACAGTTTGTAATATGTCATTATGATGAAAATTTCAAGCTCTGATCATTGAGAATTCATAAGTTGTGTCAACTTTCATATCAATCATAATATGTCTCGATTCATGAATTTCAAACTCCGAGGAAAATGTATAAAAGTGGATTATAATGAAATTATAAATTATATAGTGAAAAAGGTATGTGGTACACATTGAAATAATTGGAACAATATGACAAAAAATAGACGCATATACATTATAAAGTTGATCATATAAGATGAGCCTAATATCTCAAAACAAAAAATGTAATTGAAGGTAACAAATACATATTGAGTATCATATTTGTACATTCGAAGCAGATGTCTTCAGTTCGATTCTAATTACATTTGGTGATTTGTTGAACTGATCAATGGGCTGATCTGACTAATCTAACCTAATCTCAATCAATCTAACCTCATCAATAATCTCCAGACTATATTCTAGTATCCATACAATCAGTTGAAAATCAATGAGTACTCGCATCAGCAGAAGACAACGAATCCAAATAAATATTTCTACACTCAGTTCTAATCGTTTCGAAATATTCATGTTTCTCCACCATCTTTTGTGTAGGACTCCCCCTTCGAGACTGCGCACCGCGACGCCCGTCCGATTCGATTCCGTCGCTGCCGGACGTCGGGACGCCTGCGCTGCCGACCCGCGCCGGATCGACGTCGGCGCCGTCATCGTTATCATCGTCGTCGGCGAAACGATCCGCGTGCACAATCTCTTCACCGCGTCTCCCCGCCATAAAACCGCGCTAAACTTCGCAGTCCGCTGGCAATCGTTGCCGAGGCAACCGACGAACAAGTACGCATCTAACACCATACGATAGCACCGCAAATGCAACAGCAACAGCAACAGCAACAGAACCCCTCCCAACAATACGCTCAATAGTGACGTTTGGTGGTTGTTTCGGTGAGCGATTTCTTTAAGAAGCGACAGCTACTGTATCATGCACATGCGATGAATACTCAGCTCGGGTGATCTTCGATTGGATCTAGTCGAGGTCTTTGCTGCATGCAGGTGGTTTATGACTCTGAAAATCTTCCCTAGCTATCATAACGAGCGGAAGTCAACCGCTGTCGCGTAGACTCTGTTCACGATCGAATGATCTGAGGAAGATCGTCCGACGGACACGGTGCGCGCGTAAGGAGGTTCTGACGGAGGCCCCTCGAAGGGGCTATGGATACGGGGACGTGTTGTGTGAGTCCTACGGCTGTCAGGTCTGAGGACCAGATCGTGCCTGCCGCGCACGTCGGCGAATGCTGGGGTGCTGCAGGGCAGGGAGGTCATCAGCAGCATTTCTTGGACGCTTGGCTGTTGCAGATGCAGGTGAGGCATCGTCCCTAGATTTCCTAACGAGTTTGGTCGCTTCATCGAGGCGCTCGATGAGCCGGCGTTTTTTCCTACCAGCAATTAATCACGCGATAACGTGCTGACTGTTGTTTTACAGAGAGCTTACATTGAATGCTTACCCTACCAGGGTTGGAGTATTCGATATTATTTTGTCATTTTTGAAGCTTTGCGACAGGTTGGATGAGGATATAGTACTTGTAAGGCATTCGGTACCAACAGATAAGACGAAATGAGACTTTCGATTTTTCGACAATATAGGAAGAGGAGCTATAATATTCCAGAAACATAGTCTGAGCCAGCGGTGGAATGTTAGGAGGGAAGGGAGGTATAAGAATTTTTATTGAAAGTAGAGGAAGGAATTCACAACTTATATCGATTGATATGATTGATGAAGCAGAGTTCAACAGGTCTTGAGCTTGATAATGTAGGGGAAACCAGCGTGAGCTCGTATAGTTCGTCTACCTGGTATCGCTCATCGTGATATAATAGACAAGATTTCGCTTGAGCACCGAACAAAGACACATCTATGAAAAAGGAGAAGCCATTGAATTTGTGAGTTATCACCAACTAGGCGAATACCTCTCCTCTGAATAGAAACTTTGAGCTTCAGCGTATCTTCGTGAAGCAGTTCTCGCAATGGACCTCGCATTCACATGGTCACATATAATAACAGTGCATGGTACCTGACATCATCATATTGGGAATTGTGTGATCTGCCTTCCTGATGGTGAAGATACAAGCTTGAGTTTTCGTTGCATTGAACTCCACTAGATCTTCAGTTCCCTATTTAAAAATTCAATGTACTGGGTTGGAGGTCACATCCAAAACATCGTTGGTGTGGAGCAAGAACAAAGTTGGTGCCAAGACAGATCCTTGTGGAACACCAGCATCGTTTGTCATTGTAACAGGTAGGGTGACAAGGAGATCTTGTGACGTGGCGCCTTCTGTTTGATTTCAGTGATATGAATTTCGAACCCATAGATGTGCTGTATGAAAGGAAATTCTAGAGTTCTGCTTCTATCAGAATCTGGAATAGAGATACTGCTTCCACCGGAAGATATATGTATATATATATATATATATCAAATTTGAAATGTCAACCATACCTCTCCAGGAACAAAGTATCATTGTAGAAGAAGAATGATGACCATATCGTACAAAAACAAAATTCTAGCAGCAAGCAATGGACGGAGTGTTCGACCCACTCGAGTTGTACAGTATATTTTTTCTTCGAGTAAAATCAATTACTCACCATGCTCCATTTCATCTACAATGGACGACAAAGGTAGGGGTTAGTACAGGGACCATATATACAGGCTGACTGACAAAAAACGCCCCAAGCCATAGCGCTGCTATTTATTATCCGATTTTGAAAAACAAAGAAGCAAATGAAATGATGTATCAGATACTACAAGGTGGCACTAACAATTTCTTTTTTTGAATTCAACTCTAACGACGGCGATTGTCAACTTTTTTTTTCAAATTGAAACATATATTTTTCAATTTTTTCTCTGATAGAGATCTTTTCTCTCAATACAATCATGTATAACAAGCTGATTTTCGCACAAAATTAGTTGACAAAAATCAATTCTCCGCCGACATTACATTGTCTATCGAGTCATTGAACGTAGAGACCGTCACTTATACAAAAAAAGACATTACAATGTTAGAAAAATAATGATTATTTGAAAACAAAATATCTTAGGAAACTACAAGTATTGCTCAAACTAGTCCCCGCCCTGTTGAACACATAGTTTACACCTTCTTATAACACCATGAGTTGCGTTCCAGATAAAATTAGGAGGTATTTCACGGCAAACTTCAATGATATGGAATATGGAACAAATGTCACACTGACAGCTCATGACCATAGTTGATTCTGAGACATCTACTGCCACTTCGATGACTCGATAGACAATGTAAAGAAAATACCCATTTCTTGTCGGCGGAGAATTGATTTTTGTCAACTAATTTTGTGCGAAAATCAACTTGTTATATATGATTGTATTCAGAAAAAAATCTCTATTAGAAAAAAAATTGAAAAGTATATGTTTCCACTTGAAAAAAAAAGTTGACAATCGCCGTCGTTAGAGTTGAAATTTAAAAAAAAATTGTTAGTGCCACCTTGTAGTATCTGATATATCATTTCATTTGCTTTTTTGTTTTTCAAAATCGGATAATAAATAGCGGCGCTAGGGCTTGGGGCGTTTTTTGTCAGTCAGTCTGTATATATAATATATCCTTATGCAATTAAAGATTAAAAATTATGGAAATCGTCTTCGCTTTAGGCTGTTGCAGTTCGCAAGCTGTTGAATCTAGAAAAAAAAGTTTAACACGAAATTTATAGGGAGTTGTCTTATCTATAATATTTACCGAGACATTTTCGGAATTTTTGGAAAGGAGATATTTCGAGAAAAACAGTTTTGGCCGCCATTTTTCCAAGATGGCGACGCGAGCGGGAGCTGGCCAAGGTCAAGAACTCAGGGAATCATTCATGGCCTTGAACCCAACGACCCTGTCAAAACTCCAGGATTTAATGTAGGGTGAAAATACCCATTGACAGGGCTACTATATGGGTTTCATATTCAACAGTGAACGGATATAAATTCATATCTTTTTATTCAATCGACTGGAATTGCCCACTTTACACCATCCATTTCATAGATCGAGACGGAATTAGACAAGTGGGACTGAAAACAGAACAAAAATCAACCCGATCTCCTATACTCATTTCTTAATAGCATCATGGAAAGTATAAATATGCCAAACTGTCATCGATGAGCCAATGATTCTCGGTAATTCCGTGCTTCTCGTAATCACATCGTAATTGACCTATATTGCCTACCCACAGTTGCGAGCAATCTACGACGTGGGAACAGTTTGGGCCACAATAAATTTCGCAAAACCACGAACGAGAACTTTTTTATAGTCATAAATTCTGATGGCTCGGTTATTGCATGTTCAAGTACTGAAACCGCAAGAATGATGCTCCTAAACCGAAAACCATATCGAGGTATATTAAATTGTGTGAACGCGTCCTGCATATCGCGATTTTAATCGGATTGTGTCGTTAGTTCATGATGTCACATACAGGACTTCCGAGAAGCTATGAAGCATTGATAGGCATCATGCAAAGGCTTCGCTTTGTCTCTCCCAATCCTAACATGAAAGTTTTTGGCTTCAAAATGTAAAACCAAACATTCGGCGAAGTTTTCAGAAATTCGGTTTCCTTCCAATTGAAGCCACTACAACATGATGAGGATGCATGAGAATGTCTTGAGTTGTGAAAGTTACCATTCAACTGGGGTTTTTCTATATACGTATGCTATTTCGAATTTAATCTTGGTTTGTACTAGAAATTATTTATACCAGGAACAAATTCACTTCGCTTTCTCATGAAATTCGCGGTTTGTAAGTATATTCAAAAAACGACGAGCATCATAAAGTTTATGTACGTCGGTTTATTACCGACTCGAGTGTTGTCGAGAATATTAAATTTTTCGGAGTGTAAGAACATCTGAAAAGATGGGGTTTACTCCGCACATAAATATACATACATGGATAATATGCTACTTTGTACCTTCTTTTATACGTTTATGATAGCAATGCTTCATCGAGAAGATGAAAGTACGTACTCAGTCGTGAAATGAGGCGACCAGCGACCAGTGAGATCGTCCCCAATTCAGCTGCAATTGTGACAGGCTATTTCATTATTCATACAGAGAGTACCTGAAGTCTCCCCTTGTTTATTTCGAAGATTGAATTGAAGAAAAAATCAGGAAATTATCACTTTAGGGGAACGATATTTTGGTTCGAACACGATTCGTGTGCCACAAGTTGTGGATTATCTGCCTATTTGAGTCTTTCTTGATGCTCACGACCATTGTAATACCTTATTCCTCTCCCAAAATTCCACCGCTGGCTCACACAATGTTCGTAGAATATTATGTATAGGTTGTCCTTTCGTGTCATTGGCTTTATCAGCTCTCTTCATTGTGAATTCAACTTCCATTATGAACACATGTTTGGTTTGGAAAATGGCAAATAAGATAATATGTTTTACAGCTTTTTGTGGGATTTTCTCTCCTCTTTTCTGAAAAATTGAGTGGAGTTATTGAAAAGGACAGATTTTGTGATCTACCCCGAAATGTCACTGCGCTTGAAATTAAACCTTCAGATACCTAAAAGAGAAATTCTCTATTTGTCAGTGACACCTTGTTATTGGAAAATTTGGAAATTCAAATTTTTTTAATGAGAATAAACCTCTACTTATCTTGGTGGACGTTTCGGGAACGAATCTGCTCCCGTTCTCAACACAATTGAAATATTTTTCTCTTCCCAAATTTTTTTCAATATGTTATATATGTTGTCGGTTTTGACACTGAAAAGTGACAATTTGGTAGACGGAGGAATTCTGGTTACAAGGTGTTTTCATTAATTGATATCGAATTTTCCATTTTCATATTCAACTTTCAGAAGTGGGTGCCAAGTTCTATCTATATTAACTGAACGAGAAGCAGGAGAATGCAAGCAGACTCTTTGATTTTCCGTTTTTGGTTGTTGTCTTCTTTTCCTATGATCTTAATATTACCCCAATCTGTCCATACTACACATATATTGAACTAATTTTCAATAACTTCTACTCTATTTTTTAGAAACGAGGAGGGAAAATCCCACAAAAAGCTGGAAAATGAATGTACCACCTCCTCGAAAAACTTACAGACAGTATTTGAGATAATATGATTTGAATTCACCTAATATGAACTTTAGAGAGCACTTTGAAGGGTTGTCCCTGACGGAAGTTTCTATCAATAATATCGAAATTTTGTTCACTCCAACAAATTACATGCAAGCACTTTTCTGAATGGTGAAGTCGAAAGGAAAATGTTCGATATAAAAAACCCGATTTTCTGTGTTGAAATTGTGTGTATATTTGTGGAGTAACTGAAAAAAAGCTCAACTCTATTGAATACAATTGTCGAACACTAGAGTATGAGCTATCACTAGAAACTTCATGTTCTGCCAAAGGTATCTATAAGTCATCGTAAGTAAAACTGTAGCAATGCAGAAAAAAGTCTTGAATTATGCATTATTTTTGTACTCTGCTTATATGAGGTGCAAAGCGTGATAATTTTTATGGAGCAGGTTTCCACATGATATAATAATGTGAATTAAAATGGTTTGGTTAGTGCCTAACAGATCGTTTTATACTAGATAACAACTTTTCGGATTGAGATGGATCATTATAGGAGGAGAACATAAAATTATACTGTGGAATTTCACATCAGCATATTCACTGAAATTGATACCTCTTATAACTACACCTTAGATATTCTGCGGAGAAGTTGTAATTTATTATTTCGTATTTATCCTTCGATTAGAATCACTCTGATATCATTTCTTCTTCAGACATAATATCATCCATATTGATGAGCTTGTTCAGAATAGATATTTGCAATCATCAAATTATTATTCAAGACCACTATACATCAGGTGTTCTGATGCTGGAAAACGCTGAAGTATTACCTACTAATTATTCCTGAAGATTTAGATTTCTACGAATATATAAGTATACATAACAAAGTGGTTTAGAAATTATGACCATATACTTGAATGTAACCCCATGGATATAACGTCCCGTATTTCAGCGATAAAAGATAGTAGACACATTAATGGGGTGACTTGGAACCATCAAGATTTCCTTCATTAGCAGTTCTATTGATAATAATTATCAGTATTCGATGTTATGGTAATAAACTATTGAATACTGCCTATAGGTTGATCAAAGAGGTGGTATTTTAATTTTTCAGAATGTTTGGGATTTCCTCTTCTCGTTTCTAGGAATAATAATTGAAAAATAATTTCAATATTTTTGTAATAGGGACACAAATTTCACAGTTAGTTTATTATTCGATAATTTGTTCATTGATTGATTACATGGTCAATAAGTCATATACCCCCTCATATAAACACCATATCAAGTGCATACCAAAACCAAAATACAGGAAGAATCGAATATGATGATGAAATGATTGAACACAAAATGAATAGGTTAATATCTTCAGATCATTTCAAAAATGGAATCTGCAACGGCTAATAAATGATTTCTTCAAATAACGATGAATGTACAAATTTCATGTCTTCGGAAAGACTATTGAAAATATATATATTGAAATTGCCTGGTTGTGTCTGCATAAGGGCATATGCTGTGGTATCAACATATCACGTCTTCCCCTGATGATGACATTCTGATGAAAAAAATATACATCTTTTCTGTTCCTACGATGTGTGCATGTTGATGCATGGATAAAACTTTCAGAGATTCACCTATCTATATTGGGTCATTATTTTGGATGACTTGGACTGGCAGTGGTTAGGTAACTTAATTGGTAATTCCTCTGTATCCTCAAAATGATTCAAAACAATTCCCTATTCTGTTCATAAGATACAGCTGTAGAGGTTGTTCTAGTGCTCGGTTTGAAGTTCGTTCACCCCTTGGGGCACGCCTATGGCGATTAGTGCATTTCCTCGAATGTAATGGGTCCATGTGAAGGCCAGTTTTCACGGTTTTATTCGACACGCGCTCCTGAACTATTCCTCTTCAATTAGATTGAACGAAATACGATGCTGTTCGGAATATGTACTTATCGAATCCAACAAGGATAATATATAAGCTCACGATCCATACGACCACAAATTTCTATTAAATATGCCTATCAGAGAAGGTTCTGACCGGGATATTTTAGGATCGATAGGCGATTGGAGTGATATCGAATACTTGAAATTCAGCTGAATTATTTTTTTAATTCAACTGGGTCCTTTTCGCAAATAATGTGATGATGCGGCAGTTCAAAGTTGTTGAATTTATAAGCTCATAATTTCGAACAAGCCATCGAAACCACCTGACTATGACGTCGGTTGATAAACTCCTTCCCTAAAGGTAAATATAAACGAAAATTTTGAGGTTCCAGGTATTTTATATTTATCTCTCTGGATGGACTATATATCATGTTGCCACGTTTACAGTAACGTTTATGTTTTTTCGACTTTCCATCAGAAATATCAGAAATAGTAGATTGGTCAGTATTTCCTGTCGGTGATAATGAATGAAATTCATTTCTATTATTTGAGGGACTGTTGCTCGCAAAGGGAGGATGTCCGGAACCATATTGATATTTTTATATATATTGAATCTATGTATATACAAGGTGAGTCAAAAATGTGTACCGAGCTTTCTGAGGGTGATAGAACATTGAAAAATAAGTGTAGTTTGATGATCAAACTCATGGCCCAAAATGCATATTGAGGGAGATATATCCTTCCGAAGTTGATAAAATTAAAATAATTTCTCTGCATAACTTCTGAACAATGAAGGCCACCTGATTGAAATTTTGTGCATGAACGTATGTTGTCAAAATACATTTTTTCGTCACACTTCCACATTTCTGATATTGTTATAAAGGGTGTTTTCAGAGGGTGAGTCATGATTTTTTGTAGAAAACTTTTTTCCCTGTATTATTTTCGGTGAAGAAATAGGAGCATTCGATGGAGCGAAGAAAATTACATGAAAAAGGTACTCTTATTCAAATACTTAAAATTGAGCCGTTCGTAAGATATTTGAGTTTTTGTAGTTACATGATATCAGCAGATTGATTTTATTTATCGCGAGATTCATCGGTATAACGATATTTCAGCAGCATTTGCATTTCCGAAGCACTCGCCAAGCATTAGAAGCATATCAGTTTGTTCAGAGAACGAATAACCTGCCATATTTCTTAAAATCTCAGTTGATAATCGCAGTGATAAATGACACAGAAGAACCACACGAACAAATCGACTACAACAATGTTGACTCGAATGTTGATGACATGAACGTCAAAATTGAGAACAAAATTATTCATCATGGCCTGCTAAAATATTGTTACCGATGAATCTCGCGATGAATAAAATCAATCTGCTGATATCATGTAACTACGAAAACTCAAATATCTCACGAACGGCTCAATTTTTTGTATTTGAATAAGAGTACCTTTTTCATGTAATTTTCTTCGCTCCATCGAATGCTCCTGTTTTTTCACCGAAAATAATACAGGGAAAAAAGTTTTCTACAAAAAATTATGACTCACCCTCTGAAAACACCCTTTATAACAATATCAGAAATGTGGAAGTGTGACGAAAAAATGTATTTTGACATACATTCATGCACAAGATTTCAATCAGGTGGCTTTCATCGTTCAGAAGTTATGCGGAGAAATTATTTTAATTTTATCAACTTAATATGCATTTTGGGCCATGAGTTTAATCATCATAATACACTTATTTTTCAATGTTCTATCACCCCCAGAAAGCTCGGTACACATTTTTGACTCACCCTGTATATATACGTAACATTTTCCTTCATTTTTGTAAAGGAAATCATTACATGATATATTTTGTTGAAGTTTTTTGCAATAATTTTCTACTCGCTTTCTGTTCTTGAGGCGTAAACATGGGAATATCATGATATATGGTGCGATATTATTATATCAATATTGACATTTCGAAAATGAAATATGAATCAAGGAATGTGTTTATATCATAAACAACTTTTTATTCACAAATAATTGTCATTTTATTACACATATCATAAGATTATGGAGGTATACCAAATATAATTGCTGAATATTTTATATTCTCATGTTTTTATGGGTTATGCAAATATGAACTATCGAGTTAAGTAGGTTGAATCGAATGAAATCAAGATTTATACGTATAATGATTCATTGAAACGTATTACCTATGCCTTTCTCATGAACTGATGAGCATGGAATTGAATTCAATGATCAGGCATTGCTAGAAGGTAGTGAACTTTTGGTTAGTTATGCTGATAATTTCATAGTCCATTGAAGACACGTCGATTTTATTTTTTTACTATAAATTTGGTGTTAAAAGCGAAACAATAAACTGGGCGCATCCACCATTCAGGGATTGATGATCTGCCTAAAATGATACTGCTTATAAAAATTATATGTTCTTGATGTCAATCAGACGGTATCGGTTATTTATATTTTTCAGTCTATGAATCTTGTTATCGTTCGAAAATAGCGTTATGATGTTAATGATTCTCATCCATTTGCGAATGAATCATTTTCTGAAAAGTGAATCTGACGTGAGCATGAACATGACGAATTTTTTTTATAGAGTTACTGTGGTACAAAAGATATAATATATACTGGGTGGCCCATCGAAAACGTACCGCAAGGCATTACAGGCTATGAAAGAACTTTTCGATAGAATCCGAAAACAGGTCAAGTTTGTTTGTCAGGGGGACGCATTTTAACGCAACAAGCATAGTAAAACCTTCAACCCCCCAAGTAGGGGTGTCACCCCAACATTTTTTTCAAATGTGAAGGGGGGTCAAGCGATACCTCTTCAGAAGGGGCTTGTCATTCCCTATACAGTGCTGCTTAGATTTTTCAAATCGATCTACCCTTTCAGAAGATATGGAGCGTTGAAACTCCAACCATCATGTGGGACGAAAAATGCAAAAATTGATTCAATTGTACTTCAAAACTCATTTATCAGTCAAGTAAATATTCGAATTGCGGTCCGTCAACCTGCATACAGTGGTATGAGTTATTTTCAAACCGTTGTCGTACATTCTGGAGCATTTGGGGTGTCACTTCGCGACATCCATTAATGATTCTTCGTTGCAACTGTTCTAATGTTTTCGATGAGCAACCCTGTATATTTTCTACTAGATGCACCCTTGCCCATCGACTAATGAGGAGCGTTTGCTGTTTTCATTGGTTGGATTCCTCGTCATTTCTCTAGGCGCGATCTAGGCTCTCTAGTAAAGCCGTAGGCTGAACAGGACAAGAACATCTCGAACAAAGTTTCAATGTCCTGCCTTGACTTGATGGCCTGAACCAACCAGGATTATTCACCAATTTTCGCTATTCAAACAACAAGTAAAACGGATTCGTTTTGTTTCAACATACTTATGCTGAACAATAGATTTGAACGAATAATCTCACAGTATCAACACGATTCGAATGAGAATAACTGAAAATGTCTCATTTCTCAATACAATGGCATGACACATCGAAATGTTTCTGATCGCCTCGTCTTCTTCTTATGGTCTTCTCTGAGGTCGATCTAGAACATGAATATATAATATCGCATGTCTTTGCTGTAGTATAAAGCCATTGCGGTCCGTCAACCTGCATACAGTGGTATGAGTTATTTTCAAACCGTTGTCGTACATTCTGGAGCATTTGGGGTGTCACTTCGCGACATCCATTAATGATTCTTCGTTGCAACTGTTCTAATGTTTTCGATGAGCAACCCTGTATATTTTCTACTAGATGCACCCTTGCCCATCGACTAATGAGGAGCGTTTGCTGTTTTCATTGGTTGGATTCCTCGTCATTTCTCTAGGCGCGATCTAGGCTCTCTAGTAAAGCCGTAGGCTGAACAGGACAAGAACATCTCGAACAAAGTTTCAATGTCCTGCCTTGACTTGATGGCCTGAACCAACCAGGATTATTCACCAATTTTCGCTATTCAAACAACAAGTAAAACGGATTCGTTTTGTTTCAACATACTTATGCTGAACAATAGATTTGAACGAATAATCTCACAGTATCAACACGATTCGAATGAGAATAACTGAAAATGTCTCATTTCTCAATACAATGGCATGACACATCGAAATGTTTCTGATCGCCTCGTCTTCTTCTTATGGTCTTCTCTGAGGTCGATCTAGAACATGAATATATAATATCGCATGTCTTTGCTGTAGTATAAAGCCATTGCGGTCCGTCAACCTGCATACAGTGGTATGAGTTATTTTCAAACCGTTGTCGTACATTCTGGAGCATTTGGGGTGTCACTTCGCGACATCCATTAATGATTCTTCGTTGCAACTGTTCTAATGTTTTCGATGAGCAACCCTGTATATTTTCTACTAGATGCACCCTTGCCCATCGACTAATGAGGAGCGTTTGCTGTTTTCATTGGTTGGATTCCTCGTCATTTCTCTAGGCGCGATCTAGGCTCTCTAGTAAAGCCGTAGGCTGAACAGGACAAGAACATCTCGAACAAAGTTTCAATGTCCTGCCTTGACTTGATGGCCTGAACCAACCAGGATTATTCACCAATTTTCGCTATTCAAACAACAAGTAAAACGGATTCGTTTTGTTTCAACATACTTATGCTGAACAATAGATTTGAACGAATAATCTCACAGTATCAACACGATTCGAATGAGAATAACTGAAAATGTCTCATTTCTCAATACAATGGCATGACACATCGAAATGTTTCTGATCGCCTCGTCTTCTTCTTATGGTCTTCTCTGAGGTCGATCTAGAACATGAATATATAATATCGCATGTCTTTGCTGTAGTATAAAGCCACTGTAGTGCCGGCAAGTCTCTCTGCCGGACTTTGATTATCTATCTTTGGCTCTCTAACACCTGCTGCAATGTGTGTCAGTAATGTCGATCGATTCCTGCGCGCTCACAAAAAACTCAATGAAATTGTCGTTTTCTGTTCGGCGTCCGAGTTATGTGACAGAAGACCTTCTAGACCTCTCGCACGTAACATTGAAGATTATTTCAGATTGTATGGCGAAGGTGTGGTTCCTATTCGGAGATAATGATCGATCGAGTGGAAGCTAATTTCCTACATCTAGATTTCGCATCTGGCGACCTCCGGAACTATATGCGCAGTTTTAGTGTACAGGGCGATTACATTTCGCAGTCGCTGATTATACAGGCTGTTTATCGATCATGCGGCCAAAATATTTCAAGTTTTTTCTTGAACTATTCTAAGAATATTTTGTTCTTTGATGTTTCATTCAAAATCTTCTTAATTTCGAAGATGCAGGGCGAACAACATTTCAGAGAGAACCATTTTTGAAATTCCAAAGTTCACAGTTGATAAAAATACTAGTACTAGTACTAATAGGAAATGGGCAATAATTCGTTCTCGTATTCTCTCGAGAATACTTTGGACGTCACTCTGTTTATGAGTGAAACTGTCACGATTGTCGTGTTGATGTATTATATGAGAACGATCAACAACATTTCTATATGCATCAACCTTCGCATTATTGATCATTAATATGGAAATGAGTCGATATCTGGAGTAATTCGAAAACTCGATAATCGAACCTCTATATAGATTTTCATTCGTTTAAGCTGAGTTATTATAGCAGGAAAAAATCGTGACGATATGCTATAAACGTTAGAATTCTTGTACAAAACGTTGGTCAACCTGCAAGTTTAAGACTGACTGAAGATATCCTAATGCAGAATGAGATACAATCGTAGATAATTCATTGAAGAACCTGATGGCTCTTCTTTCCCAAATTCTTCGGGACTGATACAGAATGGTCAATTTTCTGAATTCTGCACCATCCTATATTTGTTTCGATCGAATGACAGTAGGTAGTAAATCAAAAGTTAAGACAGGGACATTTAAGCCGTTTTGACCAATAATGAAGTTTCTACACAAAGAAATCATTACGTTGAAAAATCTCGATTTTTCACACCCTACATCTCTGTAATCATTTCCGCTAAACCCCAAGTGTGGTATATCGATGAAATCAGCTCTTCAGTGAGAATTTAAAAATGAAATGAAATACAGGGTGTTCCATTCGAAATAACAAAGTTGGTATTGGCCACGGTCACATGACACACTCTATATAATTTAATTTTTCTGAAAGAAAATGCGTATTCAAAAATACAAATCGACGTGTCCAAGCGTTTTTCCCAACACACCCTCATTCATTTGTTGTCGAATTAATTCCATTTGGCTGTTCCACACTGTATACTTGAACCTAATATTTTCACTCACCCGGTATGTACCTCGATGGGAATTGGTGTGATTACACGAATCCACGTGTAAGCCGAACCAAAACCGAAAACGTCAAAAGTAACGAACCAATTTCCGCTAATTTGTCATTTCCTCTTGTAACTCATTATACATATAGGGAGTCCGTTTGGTCCCCTTTGTGTGTGTGTGTGTGTGTGTGTGTGTGTGTGATACTTGTGTGTGAGCATCGAGTGATTATGAAATATGATAATTACGGTGACCCCTCGGGAAACAATCGGCAGCGCCGGAGCGTGACGTCATCAGGCACTATGGGAATGCTTCGGCGAGGGAGATAGAGAGATGCCGTTTTGGGGAATTAAACAGAAATTTCCGGTCAATCGAATTTATTGCGCCGGAAATTAGCTACGGAACGTTACAAAATATTTAGGAAGCCATTACCAGCGCTAATTGCTCGTACTTGTTGCTCATGTGACCTGAACAGAACTATTTAGATTCTTTAGTACAGGGTTGAATCGATTCGGTTGTATTATTTTTATGGGGTATCAATACGTAATGATGGATGAGGATATACAAATTGATTTCCTATTATAGTAGTGACGCTGACATGCACAGGAAATTATGAAAATCATAGCGGGTGACAACGAATTCGTTTCGCAAATCACCATTCAATTGTCTTTTGAGTAAGAAAATTGGTAACTCAGGAGAAAGGGGTAGTTTATCGAATTTACATTTCACTTGAAAATTATTTTTCATCAACAATATTATGAGTTGTAATTGAACACAAAGAACACACAAGTGACCTTGCAGAAACTCCGGTGACAGCCGATGCGTGATGTAGGTAAAGGTACGTCACATCGAATTCGATTGCAAGTTTTGTCACTTTCTAGCTCAGAGTCACGATGTCAGAGATTTGCGCACAACAAACTTCATGAACAAATGGAAATCTATACCCGATAAAAATTGTCGCGATATTCACGAAATGAAACATTCCTGAACTTCGCTAGGTACACGCGTTGTTGAAGCCAGCAAACACAAATGATTTTATTCTTCCGACGAATTTTCAGAATTCACATTCAATTTTCATCATTTTCATAGGCACGAATGAATTTGCATAGTCAATATTGATTGACGACTGATAACATACTGAGAATAATACTTCGCAATTCGAGCTATAACAATTGGCCCGACATCTCAAACAGAACTGGAGGAACTCGAGCACTGCATCGCCTCTCAAGCATCGAGTCTGTTACCATCACAAAATCACGTTTACGATCACAAAAATATGAGACGGTATAAAATGAGGATAGTCAAAGGATATTGCAGAAAGTGATTGGTTTTATTGGATTTCTATATAGGGTGTCTTTGTTCTTGTTACCAATTGCCTTCTCAGAGTTGGCAACACCAGGAGGTTATTCTGAGTGGAGTGCAATAGTCTGTGTTTTGAAAAAGGAAGTGTTGCGCTAGTCAGTGGCTTATTTTTGAATTTTACTTTTGGAAAAATTCCACGAATTTACTCGGATTCCTCTGGCACTTTGTCTGATGCCAAACTGATTCATCATTGCATTTTTTGCATTCTTAAGTAAATCATTTGATCTAATCGCAAGATTAGGACATAGTCCCCGATTTCCACTGATTATAAGTCTGACAAAATAACTGGACGCTTGTAAATTGGTCCCCACTATAGAATCTTTATCCGAATATCACTTTTCGTCGAATCATTAGCATAGTTCAGAAACGCGTCGTCGCATTACCATAATTTTTTTTTCTGACCAAATTAATTCCTCCTATTTCGTATATCAGCTTACACGGCACGCAGTGGTTAGTCTTGCCGGCGAGAATGATCTGGCGAAAATCGTCGACTTGTTATGCACGAGACAAATTGAAACCGAGGCGAAAAGATTTATTTTTTCGTGTCATTGTCGGACATCGATAATAGGAAACGGGATGACGGTTGGAGGGAGCAGGACGGTGGACGAGAAAGAGAGTGAAGGTACTCGAATTGGAAGGTGTTTTGGAAGAAGGGTCATCTATAGTTATAGATGAGAAAACCCAGCTTGACACTTTTCGTGTGGCTCTCGATTCGTCGACTCATTCAGCGGAGAAAGAACATTATTTCGGCCGCATGTGAATAGGAGATATTAGGCGACCATTTACAATCAGCTTGAAACACCCGTCATGTCAAAACATGATAATATGTCTGGATAATCGTGGAACAAACGATATATTATTGGATGGCTTTCGAAAGCATCTTCTTGAAGAGCAGAGAGAGAAACCGATCAATGAGCGAAGAAGATGAGTAGCAGTGAGAGAGACAAGAGTAAACTTTTGGAAATAAACCACGAATCGAGATCTGAATAACAATATTCTCATTTATCTCACACGAATGAGAGAGAAAGATGAGCAGCCGCACTTCATTTTACAAGACACATTTTGTGTTTCAGTCACCCTGCAGGCTAGGATGTTTTTCCGAAACCATTATATCTTTATATTATATCTTTTTTTTTGCGGCCTAGACTAATAAAAATGGGATGTCTTGGAGGAACCCTCTACGAGAAGAAATCTTTCCGATATCTAGAAATACAAAATAATAGTGCCCAAAATTTTCCACTCATAACTCGGAATTTTACGTCAAAATTGATTATTCAATTCATAAAGTTGATGTGTTATTAGTCATTCTGATCTGATTCAAAATTTTTTATGTGGAATTCGTAGTCATGAGTCGGAAATTTGAAATTCCGAGTTATAACCCAGAATTCCGAAATTTCGATTCTTAGTGATGAGAAATTATTTTAAAGAGGAAAGATTCATTTTCATTTTGGACGTCCTTCCAGGACTTCCCATGAAAATATTTGTGCGAGAGTCCTAATTCCCTGACCTTTCGCTCGATCATGCATCTGGAATCGATGGAATTCTCCTCGACGCGAACTTTCCGAGAGAAACGTAACAAGTCGGCAAACAACAGCAGATAAATAACGTTTCAAATATCTCGCTGACGGAAAGCTATTATTAAATGTTCTTCAACGAGTGAGGATTCCTCGTGATTTCGGACATTTTGAGGCCATCCATGTCTTCGGCAACACTCTTTCCTGTGCCGTTATTTACTGCCTTTCATCAATAATACATGAACATATTTTCCGTGATTTATGCTTGACCTTGTTTCCAGTTATTGCGTGAAAATTATAGCAACATTGCCGAGAAACTATGAGCCATTAATAAAACGAGACGTTTTTCTGCATCACATAACTATTATGTCTTCAAGCAAAATAATTTGGTGGATGTACGGCAGGCGTGAAGTTACACTTTATCGCCTGGTTCCAGTCTTGAAGTACAACTGAATGAAATGAATTGGAGATGGGTATCCGTTGAACTGGGGAAATGCTTAATTCTCATACATTCCTAATGATTATTTATGTTTGAGTCTCAGCAATTTTTTTCCTAACCCCAGATAATAATACTTTCTCTCTTGAACAAAATATATTTTCACTCGAATTGTCAGAATATATGTGTACATACACGTTTTTTCAAAATATGTTCTCTCATTTACTGATTTTTTTTAGGGGCCAATATATCGTTTCAATGAAGCCAAAATTGTGTTTCTAGTGAGCAATTTTAAATTCAGAAGGAATGGTTATGATTATTTGTTCCAGAATTGGGCACATATTATTAACCAAAGGCGGAGAATGATCTTTCATAAATGTAGTCTCTGGTAGATGTCCATATTTGCTCCGAGTGGAGTGAAATGGTGAGGAGTAAAGTTGAAAAATAACAGATGATTAAATACTGTCTGCATGTAAGTTTTTCGAGGAGGTGGTACATTCATTTTCCAGCTTTTTGTGGGATTTTCTCTCCTCGTTCCTAAACAATAGAGTAGAAGTTATTAAAAATTATTTCAATATATTTGTAGTGAGGACAGATTTTGTGATCTGTCACAAAATGTCATCTTCATATTCAATTTCCAATATAAATTGATGAAAACACCTTGTAACCAGAATTCCTCCGTCTACCAAATTGTCACTTTTCAGTGTCAAAACTGACAACATCTTGAAAAATTTTGCGAAGAGAAAAATATTTTAATTGTGTTGAGAACGGGAGCTGATTGGTTCCCGAAACGTCCACCAAGATAAGTAGAGGTTTTATTCTCATCAAATATATTTGTATTTCCAAATGTTTCAAAAACAATGTGTCACTGACAAATAGAGACTTCCTCTTTTAGGTATCTAAAGATTTAATTTCAAGCACAGTGACATTTTGGGGCAGATCACAAATCTGTCCTCACTACAAATATATTGAAATAATTTTCAATAACTTCCACAAATAATCCCACAAAAAGCTGGAAAATGAACATTAGATGAGTTTTGCAGCTGCATGAAGGCATATGACTACCAAAATTGATCGAAATGGCTATACTGACTTCATCCCATAAATCTGTCCAGTCATTTTGACAATGCCGCCAATTTGACAATCACATGATATGAAATTGGTGAGACAATTTCAAGCTCCACCCAACTGTATATCCCATCCACACGAATTCGAAATGTCAAGAGACATGGTATCGGTATCGGTATCAGAAAACTCCTTCATATGATCAGCTGCCATCGAATTCAGCTGTTCATATTCGTTCATCCACCCTGTGTATTACTCGATCGAGTAGGTCGTACTCTACCTTAGTATAACATCATTACAACAAAAGACAGCATACCGTTAGACATGACCGGAAGATATTAGACTCGATTTTTTCCATGTCTTCGTGTACCAATACGACCGAGGGATTATTCCAACATTCCTAATAAGGAGAGATTCGAATTTTTCATCTCATATAAACCTCATTATTTACTCGATGCTTCTAAGCCTATGTTATTTATTAGTTTCAACAAACAACATACATCGATCGTATTTCATGCTTATCGACACGTTCGGTGTAGGTTCGTAATGTGATCACTTTATATTTGTAATTATATCGTTGGCTGAAGATTCACCTGGATTTATAGTGGATGGTCATAATTTCCTAGTGTTTCTGGTGAGCATTTCGAGATGGAGCTATAAAGATGAAGAACCAAGAACGCGGCTGATTCCATCAGGATGGAGTTATTTTAGATCTGGGATTTGAGATTGTGTAGCTGACGTGATAGCAATGCCAATTTTCAAAATCCATTATAACTTTGATCTTGATTGGATGACGAACATGTTGAATCCGATGAATCATTTGATGATGGCACCAACGTTCAGTTTTTCACCAGAAAAAAACAAGAAATCTGTCAGTACATGAACTTCCGCCAGGGCTCATACTGTTCCTTTCCATACTTATCGGTATACAAAGTGACAAAAAACTCCCCCATCCATAACGCAGTTATTCATCCAACGATAAATGAAAATACGACGAACCAACAAATAGTATTGGCAGATTATTTTACGATATTCACAAATCGAAATGAAATAGTGTCCAATAATTCTTGTCATTGTCACTTCAAAAACATTCAAAGTGTATCTGTACGAATTGGAATGGTGTTTTTTGTGTTCACTCAGTTCGTCTATGAGGCAAGAGGTACAGTTAGTTGTTCAATATAAACAGGTGTGCAGATTGTAAAAGTTCTAATTCGAGAAGACATGTTCAAAATTATTTATGTATAAAGGAGCCTGGAGCAATAGATTTCAGAAGCGTATCATTCACTATTTTCATTCTTCGTTAGCAATTGAGTGTCAATTTTTATCTTCGCTAATATAGGTTCGATATGAGATTGAATTGATTAACTCTCCATCAAGGGAGATTCACCTATTAGCAGGTCATGAATAATTTTCCGACCTTCACCCTATGATTATATATCGTGCACAAACATATGATTATCTTTTGATTCGCCTCGAATCATTTTTCAATTCAGTAGGTAACTGTAGCTATCAGTCAATTCGAATAATTTTTTCACGGTTCATCAAATTCAAAGTATGCAAATCGATATCCAGGCAACTTTTCTTGCTGATTATAGGAGAACATATTAATAGTTTAGTATTAATAATTGGTTGAGTTGGATAGAAAAAACTAGGGAAACAAGGTGTGAACGCGTATTCTTTGGAAGAGCCATGGTTCCCAGTGTTCCGAAAGCATGAGATATTATGGTATTTTCAATCTTGAGAATTTATAAACCTCAAGGATCGATATAATCATGTGAAAAAAATCAGTACGTTGAAAGCCGTAGGACCTCTTCTGCTCAGTTAGACCCAGTTGGGTATTTCGAGTTGTTCTTGTAATTTCACCTCAGTACGTCACTGAATGGAACCCACTGAATGATTAATTGTTCATATGCAAACTCCACATGATCGTGGAAATCACACTATGGACTGGAAGAAACGAGTGCGAAATAAAAATTCAGTAAGAAATGGTGTAAATGGAGCACTGAGAAATAAACCATCCTCAGAGGATACCTCTCCTTCTGCAATCTTCGTTACAATCCAGTATATAGAGTGATACAGAAACGATTCCGTTTGGTAGGCACCGACAAGTTGCAGCGTAGGTCGGACGGCTGCCGTCCCCATATTTCTTCAAATCGATCGGCATTTGTCTTTCACAGAAGGAAATATATCTGTCGAAGGCGAACGCCTTGTATATGCGATCGCCGACTTGGCTCCATAGGTGTTAAGTTACGATCGGGAACAATTAGTGTAATATTATGTTCATGTTGGTATCGACGACGCCTACGGACATCTTCTTATGTTCAGCGGCATCAGAACGGGAAAAAATATAATAGCATCGTTCGAAGTTGCTGCTGGATCGCCAGCTTGTTCAATCTCTGAAAGAGTTCTCCGTCATTTTGTTTCGATTGGATATTGGCATTCGAGTTGGATGAATCCCAATCAAAAACATGAGACCAAACCTCACTTCCCGTTCTTGTCATTCTTTCTGAAGATATAGGATGCTGCTGCTTGACGAGTAGTATTTTTCTTTTCTTCTTCTTCTTATTTGTCTCATCTGAACCTCCGTTAGCTCAGGGTGAAGATTCAGAAGGTTTGATTACTGCAAGTCTTTCATCGTCAATGGTCTCCAAGTCTTGTCTGTCTTTCTCAATCAATTCACTCGACTTTCATTCCTGAAATGAGTACAATTTATCATATTGATATTATCAGTCTCTCCTCCATATTTGAGGCCGATAAAATGAGAGGCGGGATAACTCTCATCTCTTCTTCACAGGATATTTAGAGCCGTTTCTTCTTCGTCTTGCTCACCCATATCACCAGATCTTCGGATTACCTACCTGCATCTCATGATATTCCTCCAGTTTTCGCACAGTGGTTTCTTTCAGATCTTCGAAAACACACGGAGGCTGCAATTATCCTTGCATCGAAGACTCTTCAGAATTTCTAGTCAAGTGAGTCTTTTGCAATGGAATATTCAGAATATTTGCCAATATCAGTAGCCAGTGTGTAGATTACTTTTTGGCATCATTTCCTCAAGACTATAAAAGTTCATGATGATCATGAAATGATCACCATAAAGTTTACTAGAAGTCATTCAGCTCATACCTATGTATTTGGGTACAGAAAGATAGATGTATAGTCGATATTAAGATCTTCATCATACGAACTGTGCTATTGAGGGAGAACGTTATTTCAGTCGAACATGTAGATGTTTATCAGATCATAGATTGTATGATTGACTTGGGTATACTTATAATTTGTTGACATTCAGAATAAGATATTTCGAGTCACTGTCAACACAAGAAAGTCCTCATTGTGAAGACTGAGAGACCGTTTTTTCTATAAAAAAGATAGTTACGAAGATAAGAAAGGTTCAAATCGATGCATATTTCATCTCGGGCGATATTCAATTTAAACTATGATTCCTCTATAATGATAGATATTTATGTACCAAGTGCGATACCGAGTACCGATATTTCGACTTTGATCTATTACAACATACATTTTTTGATCCTATAAAAGCAAGTCATAATGAATATGTTGAATAAAAGGAATTATAGGAACAATATTATCGTCTTTAGATAACGATAGAAATGCATATATAGTATATCAGCAGGCACAGTGAGGTGGCTTTAACAGCTCATAACGTCCAAGGGCATTATGGGTGAGTTGATAGTGACTGTATTCGAAGTGGAAAATGAAATATGTTCTCCATATTTCTGAGAGTGATATGTTAGAGTAGTTAGATATGTTGCTGTTTTCCTTTGTTGGCAAATACTATTGGATGTTATGATGAGGCGTGGTTTTGATTTTCTTGGAATTCCAATGATTTTTTTTTGAAATCCTTATAAAACGGTCTGGCAGTGAGACATGAGGAAATGAACCAAGTTACTAGATGCACCTGGAAAATGCTGTATCCCCCTTCTATTCAACCCTGATCGTTAAACACGTCTAGTCATTACATTACCATGATAGACCACCTTGGTAGGCTTATCCTTCGAGTTTTATTATGAAGCTATGAGCTGTAGAGACACGACAACCCTGCCATTGGGTAACATTGATCCACTTCTCGCGAAAGACATAAACGACACGTTCGCGTATGCAAACGAGCATGTTGCATTAACTTTAATTAAAAAGTGTAACAAAAACATGACGAATGTCCGTGTAAGCTCATGCGGAGGTGGCTGAAAATAAAAGGTTGATTTATGTAATCAGTCACGCTAGCGTGGTTTCGGTTCGTCCATTCCGGACATCGAGTCGCTATCTCTTGTCGACGTTTTTCCACGTCGTTCTCGCTAATTTCGACTTTCCGGTGCGCACATGTCGCTGCGAAGGTGATATGCCATCGGAGGGGTGAGCTCCAACCCTTGAATCTCAAATGGGATAAGGGGTCAAGTGATACATCATTTCGAAAGTAATCGAAATCTCTTAGCAACGCTTCCTTGTTATTGGAGTTCAATGCAGTTGTTCTCGAGAAAACACGTTTATGAAAATAATCGGCCAGTGATGGAAAGTAACGCTTTTTACCCTTTCATCACTATTTCTCATTATGTAGTTAGAACGCTGTTCATCTAAGAAGTTACTTCAATGTCAGTTCCTTGATCTCTCAGTAAAAGGCATACCTTGTTCCATAGGGCCACCCTGTATATTCACCGGTACATAATGAAGCATTCCGAACCAAATAAAATCCCAAATCGACTTACTATTCAACAGTACAGAGGCTCCATCGTAAAATACGTAGCCGGAATAATACGCACCGAAAAGATCCGATATATTCTCTTGAGAACCATCAAAACGAGCATCCTTCCTTGAATTTATTAGCCAAGGAATCGAAGCCCATCATGAATTACACGCTCGGAAGCAAACGACTGGAATAACAAAAGGATAACGCTCATTTGCTTCGACGTTTAACTTATTATCAGCCGTGACTTTGTCGCTCGAGTGAGTTGAGACGCGTAAGCGCATCCGCCCACAAATCAACCCCCTCCTTCACGTCACAACTCGACATTAGAAGAGGTTAACTTTCGCTTCCGGAAGTCGGAATCGATTCAATTTCATGCTCGCTGGGACATTTCTACGGATATTACAGCATATATATATATAGGTACAAGTTGTTACAAGATCGGTGATTTCATTCTGAATCAGTCTCGAAAACAGTATCGAGCATGTGGCATATTTTTGGCTTCAACATAAGAGAACCCACCACGGCCCCCCATGAGTTTTTCAGCCCGAGATCAGGTGCCGTCATATAAATGATTCTCGTTATATTATAACTCCCCCCATCATCCTATAGCGTACTATAGTGTACTAAACCTTCTAAACTATGAAATATATATATTATAAATATAAATTACTAAAGCTGAACTGAATCTATGGAGACATCGATGGGAGAAATCTTTTTGTTTCACTGTATGTCGATTTATCAAAAGCTTTCGACTCAGTGAGTCCAAACAAAGGTGTCGATTATCTTGGTTTTTCAAACAACGTTGCCCAATGGATAAAATCTCACCTAGAGGTCGTGGTATGAGTGTCATGTGTCAAGAGAGTAGGTCGAGTTTTCATGGGGTGCAACTAGGAGTTCCACAAGGTTCAGTTCTAGGACCTCTTCTATTTATACATTTCGTGAATGATCCGTCGGAGAATATTTTGGATACAAAGTAAGATCACTTTATTTGCTGATGACACCACAATAACTATATCTGCTCATGATATTGAACACTTGTGTACCAGACTTCAAAATATTTTAGATTCATTTAGTTCTTGGTGTCAACGGAGTCAGTATCGAAGTTTTTTTTCCAATATCGTGGATACTCTCGTGGACGATAATAAGATCTCCAAAGATGTGAAATTTCTAGGAACGTATCTGGTTGAAAGTTCGACCTGGGATGTGCATACCAACATAGTTTGATAGCTCAACAGAACATTTTTTGCAATGAAGCAAATGAAATTGTGTATTTTTTGCGATAGTTCATTCCCATTTGTTCAATGTTGTATATTGTGGTTGTGGTAGAGATATTCCTAGAGTTTTTGTTGCGAAAAAACTAATCATCTGAATGATCTTCAATTTGAAGGAGAACTGAACTCATGAAAGAAAAACTGTTCTCTGCTCTTTTATTTCCAGTTCTGAGTGTATTATACTGGCTAGGACAAATTTGTATGATTTGAAGAGACATGCAGATATTCATGATGATAATACACGTTTCGGAGAATTATTAGGGACCTCCAGACACAAAAAAAACAAAAAAAAATCGAATATCTACCGTTCAATTATATTTTATAACAAATTGCCAAAAAGCATTGAGGATTGTAAGTCCAGAATTAATGTCCATCCATGCACCCCCACTCACTCACGAGTGGACTACAACCCTATGCATTTGGCATTATCTACCCCTCAGCCTTGGTTTCCGTCTATAGACTCTAAAACCTCTTGCCTGGATCCCTGTGCCCTTTCTTGCCTAGAATGGTATACATTAAATAAACGACTATTGGAAAAAAAATAGGTTTTTTGATTTAATCTTCACTCATTTGGTGCATTAATCTCTTCCACTTGATTCTATCGAAGCGCGGATCTAAGTTTTGAAATTTCGTGTATATAGTAATTGATTGGTGTGTTTCTGTTTTTTAATTAGTCCGGATTCATGTTCAAGTTCCTCAAGATGAAGCTATTCGTGACGTACCATGAAGCGTTCACTGCCATCCTGAGCCATACATTTATGAATCTTTTTCTGGATGGAGGCGGAATGATTCCAATTAGGAGCGATTTCAATCTGTTTACAATGTTGCCACTGCGCCCCATCAGTGACTGTAGATTATATCTAGCAACTTTGCCTGAATGTGAGTTCCTTATCTAGGGTAACCCCTAGACATTTGGCTACGTCTGACCAGGCTATACGTGTGTTGATTATTATAACTTCAGAAACAGCTTTTGAATTATATAAAATGAAAAAATCACATTTTTTTCTGACAAAACGGAAATAATACCAATTATGTTCTTATTATTCACACAATATATTTATCACATCCATTATCATCTTGCTAAAACAAAACATATTGTATCTACTCCAGACTACCATAGCAGCTTCAGTTTCGCTGCCCTGGAATTGGAAACGTTGGTATATAATATCTAATTGACATTATCAAAACTCACTTTCCGTTGATTGATTATGAGGGAACCATTTCCCACAAGGAGTGAATAATAGTCCCCCTCGTTTCGTCATCTACAAACCACATCGAAAGCGTTTCTCTCAAGGGGATCCTATTACAGAATACATTAATACATCAGTAGATCGCTGAACGATAATGACATCATTTTCAAATGCTAATAATTTCGCAACAATTCGATTTCTTTGCCTGATGCAAACGATATCTTAGAGTGAAGTGATTGTCAATTTGAATTAACTGTACAAGAAGACAACAAACTCGCATTATTTCATACTTGCTCCATTATCCGATTCAGCCAATCACTATAGTCGCATTAATAGATATATCAATTATTCTGCCATTTTGAAAACATTGCGAAATTATAATAACAGTTCTATTGAAATATTCAACTCAATCGATTTATCAAATCCAAATGAATTCAACCATTGCAGAACTTTTCTTCTTTTCTTTTTCTTTTCAATATGGTATAACCTATTTTTGTGATGGCCATTATTTCAATCTCTGCTAATACGGAGGCGCAACAGGGATTGCTTACCATACTCCATACTTACGATGGGTAAACATCATCGTTTGTTCACATCACTCATAACAGTAGAAGAAAAAAGTTTCTAACAAAGTCAAGTGACTGAGTTTCATTATTTATATCAAATTGTCAGCATTATTTGTTATAGTGTCTGTGCATGGATTATCACCATCATATCATGACTTGCTCCATTCACTCTTTGGGCTTTACCAATAAACAATTCTGGATGTCTCTTCATTGAAATTTTTGAACCAATCATATAGCCTGCTAGTATTTTTCAAAGCATTACATATACATAATTTATTCTATAATAGATCATCTGTGAACACCACATTTCAAAAACTTGATCATCACTCCGTTAAATGAGCCACACTTATACTTATACTGATGAACTAACTATTCCTATCAAAGATCCTACTCTAATATTATTCTGAAACTCTGGAGTGTTCCCCTTAACGTCTTTGCAGATGCCTTGCAGATAAGCGTTTATTAGCGAAGCCGATAATTTTGCAATTCCTCTGGATTTTTCAAGCCGCTTTTTTTCTGCAGGCGATCGCACGTTCTTCGGTGCAACGTTGGAGTAGATATATATATGCGCAAAATGGATAAATAAACTTGCTGGCAATTGGGTCATGAGAACAGATATTAATCGGATCCGTACTGAATGTCACTGGAATTAATCGAATATCTAAGCAGTTTTAGTCTCGACTCTATAATAATCTATCGTGACGTTGTTGTGGCACTAATTGAACATTCTGGTGCAAGATGGGAATGTGAGCGAATAATTTTGAATAAATGTAAATGTGAATTAAATCATAGAACTTGACGAAAACTGCGTTCTGATTGTGTCACGAATAAGAGGGTTTCTTTCATATTACTTAGTCCGGAGTAGTTCGAATACTGGCTTACACTGCGACATCACATAATATGGGTTAATTCATCATGGATGTAGTTCAAGGAATTTTGTATTCATTGGGAATTCTCCAGTGAAGAAAACTGAAAGAGATATTGAATCTGTCTGTAGGTTTGTCGACAAGGTAGTGTTCTTATACATTTTCTGGGATTTTTTCCCTTCGTTTCTAAACATGAAAATAGAAATCATAATAATTATTTCAAATTATTTTGTAGTGAGGACAGATTAATGATTCGCCCTTAAATGTCACTGCGTTCGAAATTGAACCTTCATATACCTAGAAGAGAAATTCTCTATTTGTAAGTGACACCTTGATTTTTTAAAACCTTTGGAAATTTCTACTCAACTTGGTGGAACGAATCTGCTCCCGTTTTCAACACAATTATAGTTTTAATTTGGAATATTCTTAATGTCCGTCGGTTTTGAAAATGGAAAGTGAGAGACACAGACAGTTGTCAGACAGGAAAAATTTTGGTAACCAGGTGTTTCTCTATCAATTGATCTCGAATTTATCATTTCCATAATGAGTTTTCATTCTTACCATCCACTTCTTGATACTGAATATGAAAATGATGAATTCAAGATCAATTAAAGATGAAGTTTGTTACTTTCTAGTGTTTCAACTTCTGATCAGATATCAATTTAAAGTATCGACCTATCTCTGTCTTGCACCTCTGGCCACAATATAAGATGGCTCTAGAACAGGAGAAATGTACTTTCATCTGCATAGCTGTGTAGTGGTCTATGCAGAAGATCTCGTACAACACATCATTGATGTGGAGCAAAAACAAGGTTGGTGCCAAGACAGAGCCTTGTGGAACACCAGAATTGTCATTGTATTTGATGAGACTACTTCTACTACCACTCAGGGTGTGGAAGAGTTGAAGCGGCAAACCATTTGACGAAACTTATGCTAGAAGGTATTGGTACAAATCTCGTTCAATTGTTTTGGATATACCTAATGCTACCTACAGTCAGAGTCTACTCATGTATCCCGATTGATGCCTGTCATGTAGATGTGAGCAGGTCTCCTGTTGATCATAGATGACAAAAGCCATTATGCCGGTCGTTCACAATTTTAGAGTTCTTTTGCTTTATCCATTACTTCAGAGAACACATAATAGTGCAATTAGTCTATAGTTGTTGAAGATAATATTCTTGTCCTTTTCGGAATCGGTTGGAGTCGAGCTAACTTCCAGTCAGAAGGAAACACTCCAAGTTCGTATGAAATGGTTAAGAATCTGCAAAGAACTGGTGTTAGCTCTGAATCACTTTTCTTGTGTTACCTTTGTGAGTTGATTTTTGTCTGAATCAAAGAATGGATTCCATACAAATCACTCTAAAGCTCTCATGAAGGGTGGAATAGTCTATATATCTATTATATCTGGCAACAGTGTTTGTGGTTATATCGGTATTTTCATCATGCCACAGCCAATTTCCTCACAGCTTATATCTACTAGTATGCATAGCGTTCGAAATCCACCATTAGCATATAATAGAACGGGAGACCCATATATCAAGTCGCACTGTGACCAACATTTCTATTATTTTTCCACACGACTCCGGAGTCCAAACAAGTGTTAAATGTTGGATCGTAAATCTCGCAGGAGTTGAAAAATGTGCGCGGCACGTCATCATCACGCCGTTCGATTTTTACCTTTTCGAGAAACATTCTCTAGGCATAAATATTCATATATTACGCGACACCAAATACAGAGTGTTCGAGCGAGACTTGTGAGAGCATTGTCATGTACCGTCGGCCGGAGTCATAAGTAACAATTAATGCCGTTCTGGGTCGGATCGGTTCTTCTAATTCACGCCAGTGGTGTGCCTTTTCGAAAAAACACCGTGTAAGTGAATAGGAGTTGTATGTTTTCTACCGGATAGCTTCCAGTCTCAAGAAAAATATCGCAAATGAACAGACGGCTCTGAATATGTTGACAGTGTGAAAAATTACTAACGAAAAATTCGGGAAGTCAAACTGAAGATGGCAGCTGTCCTACAGCTATACAGGGTGTCCCTCCGGGAACTGAATCGATCAATGTATGGAAAACTATAAGTAGGGCGAATTTGAAAATTTGGTGGTACTGTCGATGGGGACAATTTGGCTGAAATATTTTCAAGATCATATATTAGTTATGAAAATATCAACACAGAAGGTACGCTAAAGTAGATCTCCTTCGATGAAGAAATCAACCTCAAATGGAATGATCGAAGGTTTTTCAGGCCTGTAAACGTCATTTTTGACATTAAATTCACAATATATCGAAAACGGTTAGACTTAGGCATAAAACATCATGAGTGAAATTTGCCCAGACTTCTTCGTGGAATCTTTATATACCTTTCCTTGTAAGATTCAGGTGGCCGTGATTCCATATAAGCCGGAGTACTAGAACAGGATCTGGATTCTATTTCAGTCGAATTCAACCAATTGATAACTTATAATTCGCACTTGAAGCAAAAACATAACAGGTAACAATCGTGTTCATTTTGTTGATTCACTGAATCTTCAAAAAACTTCACATCACATCACATCTTCTTGTTCTCCAAAAATTTTCATTTTTAGTGACACTTCCCTCCAGAACTCAGTATGTTATAGCTGGAATGGAAGGGGTAGGTACTAAACAAGTGAATATTCCCCTGCAATCATTCGAATGAAGATCATGTTAATTGTTATTTGAATATCATTTCATCGAATTTTATCAATATCTCGGTTATTAGTCATGTACAAGAAGTTGTATAAATTTGGAGGTCTCGTCATTGCTAACTCATCCATATCTGAAGATCTGGGTTGGAACGATACTTTTATTACCGGAACCTTTACGGCTGACTTCGCATGGCGACCCGTTCCAATCAGTTCTAGACGTGAATTATGATATTGCGAACATACTTCTCGTGTTATCTTTCCATCGTTCGTCGACCTTGACATTTCCCAGCACCGATATAATTGCCCCTCGCAAAATGCCTCGCTACGCCTATGGCGTAATCTAAATTGCCTATGATTTACCAGTGAAATGCTAAGCACTTGGGCAATTATCTTTTCTTTGCTTTACGTAGAGGAATCATTTAAACGTCCGATGGATTTATGCCCTCGGGATTTTATCACTTGGAATAATTGAATTTATCGCGATTTTCTTCGTTTCTTTCAATACCGATCGGGTCACCTTGGAAGTCTTTAGTAGATTAATATAAAAATCCTAATCAGATGTATGGCAATGATGGTGATACATAGAAATGTATTGTACAAGCATTGTTCAATTATTAGTTATGATTATTGATTGCAACAAAAGTGCTTCATTGCTCTCGTAGTAATTAAACTTTCATAGCAAGGATTCGATCCGATCGAGTTGGAGTTTATTAATACAATCATTCCAGTCATAAATTGCATTGCAATTTCTCGTTGATTGTTTCATTTTGACTTTCTGTGAATTTAATAATCAGAGTGAAATGTCAAACCTATCTTCCGATGGTTCGAAGATCAATTGAAGTCATTGTTGAAATTGAAGATGAAAAAGATGAAAAGAATGTCTCTATTTTGGTGAAATGGACGATTCACGTATCACATTCCTACAAATATTTCCATATATATTATGATATTTTATTTATTTATATTAAAACTGTTCTGCTATAACTAGGGTAGTATCCCAGTCATTCACTCCTTACGTATTTTTGCGACTCCGAGACCAAATCAGGATCAGGGTGGAAATTCAAGTTTATGGAAATTCACATAGGAAATTGGTCGTGATGAAAAAGTATTCCGAAGTTTTTGCGCAAGGGGTATCAATGACTAATAAATTAATATCATGATATATCGAGACTCAGTGTACCTACCTATTCTGATGGAACAAAGCCTATGGGAAATATCAGTATCGATGTTCAATCGAATTTATCGAAAGTGACAACACACATTGAGTCATTTTCGAACATTTTCGTTCGACATTGACAATTTGGTTCAGAATTGATTTCACTGATGAAATGAAACTGCTACAACCCACAGGAGGTGATCTCAATGTTGTGCATAACTCGTGAGATGGGACAATATTTTTGAATTCCCACTAAAAGATATCGATACGGAAATACGGACATTTTTTTTTGTGAGCCATCCAAATTATCATAGTCATGTTGTTGTTTGTAGTACATTGGCAAATTCACTGATATCAGATCTTCATGATGCGTAAATCGTTCCGACAGTATTATTCACTTCCACCCTGTGTGTCTTCAGATTCTATATTCATGCGATCGCAGCGGAATATATCTATCTTGTTCGTGTCTCGGCTCAATAGCATCTCAATAGCACCGGTTAATCTGAATCCATGCAAATAACAAATAACTCTTGTTGCAAGAGGTATGCGTTTCTCATAGATCTTTTATTCTCGAGTCAATTCAAGTGTCTTCGGATACTCATGTATTTACGTTGTATCGTGAGAAGACGAGATACCTCGGAGGAGGTAGGAGAAGTACGTATAGAATGGTTACGTTGCTGTCAACAGATCTGAAACGGCCAGCCGAGATATCTGGAAGCTGGAACAACTCCATCTCATCGATCTAACGGTACCCACCACAAAGCATATACATAATTCCATACTACCGACATATTTTCCGACGCGGCGAATGATGGTAACAAATTATTCGGTTTTGAACTACGGATACACTGCACGCAAAAGCTGGTCTTGAATGTGAAGCAATGCATCGAAGAGGATAACCATAAACACAAGGTGAGCAATTACTTTGCTTTCCTTCTCTTGTGGAGGTTGGACATGGGCTTGTTTTCTGTCATGTCAATCCGTCGCCTCCATGATTCGATGTTTTTCGTCAGTCTCTTCAGCGCCTCCAACAACAACTCCATCTTTCTTCCTGCCTGTGCTAGTTGTTGGATCCATCATAGATGACGTCTTCCTGTTTTCTCTTTCGTTTTGTTCATTGCTTCTTTGTTGTTTGTTGTTGATCCATTCATCTCTTTTTATTTTTTGTCATCATTCCTATTTTTGAAGCGTCAAGCTCACATCAGACTACATGAAGGCCCTGAACAGTTGAGGGAGTCAGAAACCAGATAACAGGCTCGTAGAGATGATAGTCAAAGAGAAGGCTGAGGCAAGAGTCCATTTAATCCAGAACGAGAGCAACCGGGCTATATCTGATATTGACGCCTATCATCACACAAGCAGTGAAATGGCCTGGCAGATGATAGCATTCGTAGGGTCAGTGAAGAAGTAGACGAAGCTACAAATCATTGGAGGATACAATCACCAGTGATATCTTTTTCAGAAATTGAAAATAGTGAGAGGCTTATAGAGACCCTCTGGGAGAACTAGTGATCTTACAGCTTTTGGTTCAGGAAAGACTTCCTAACTTTCACAACAATACAGACCCACGTTTTCGACAGATTTTTGTCATGAACCCTGTCGAATGCTTTGGAGAAGTCAGTGTATACAGAATCTCACTTCTCTGCTGTCATTCCGAGAGTTGATCACAGACTATAGAAAAGTAAGAAGGTTGAGCTGGATTTGCACTCACACAGGAGATATACCTCTATAATCAACACCGCATAAGCGATCCTCAATGCCTACCGCATCTTCAAAGATCTATCATAAATATGAATCAACCACCATAACACAAGGAGGAGTATCAGAGACAATCATACTGATGAAATAAAATTTTAATGCCTCACATATATGTCTCATCCTTCAAAGATCTCAGCATTTTATAGCCATTTTTTCATTTTCGAATATTAGATTCAACATTCTCTCATAATGGAATCTTTCTTCAATCTTGTAGTTCCCTGGGACTTGAAAAAAAAAATCATTGTGAATGCTGGTTGTTACCTCGAGGAACCTCACTTTTGGATGTTGGTTTATTGTTTGGTAACGAATCAAAACGATCTGAAATACAAGCATCTACATTGAATATAGTTATGGTACGCCATTCGCCATAGTATGTCGTAAGAGTTCAACTATGCTTCGTTGGAGTTAATTCATTACACAATAGATCGCAGAACGCGTATCTATATAATATAGCCAGCCATAGAACAATAATTTCGCACAGGTTGGACTGAGATATGTGGCTGAAGACTGCAGGAGTGCTTCTAATAATATCGCACGATATATTACGGAAATTAGACGTCAAGAGTTTTCCTTTTTGCCAATGCATCTTTGTAATATTCACACACGCCCTAGTCGGGAATGAGTTCATCTCTTTTTGCTATCTTACAATCATATGCGAGGTGATTCTCTTTGATGATTTTTATATATAGCAAACTCATAACATTTACATCGAAATCAGGACACCTTTTGACTTATCTTATTTCCCACGGCTGGAAAAATAGGGCCCCAGAGTCTAATTTTACAATTAGTGAGTATAATGTATATATACGTTTCATTTTGGGGTGAAATTCTTCCAAGGGTTTATTCAATTATAATGATTGAGTTCATAACTCAGGTGACTAATGATAACAAATCGGATCAATTCGAGATGTTGAGCAGAAAAAAAGGGGAAGAAATAGTACTGTGAAGGTTAACTACCCATATTTATGTGAATAGGAATTCCTAAATTAGTATAAATCTTTCGCCTGCGTGAAAGCTATTGGTATTTTATCTCACTTTTTTCTATTAGTTACCCATTTATCTAGTTTTATATTCGAAATTGCTGCTTGATATTCTTTGTATACATAATCAGATAATCTATACAGCAGGAGTCTAATCATGATTTAATAAGGTAATAACGTAGTCGATTGCGGGAGATAAATAACGAAAAGAAAAGAATTTTTAAATATTTTAAGTCCCATTAGTACAGTGGAAATAATATTCAGGTGGAATTATTGGAACATTACTGTCATATTCAATGCATCATGGAAATGATTGAATCAATCCTGATTCTGAAAGTGAATGGCACAGGTGTACATAGTGAAATATATGAAAAAGTATGGTTTTTCAATATACCTATGCATGAGATTACATATTAATGCTAAGAACCTGATTCGAATGAATGTTTTTTTCATTTGTATTGCGCTACAAGAAAATAATCCGAAAACTTAGAAATGGATTGCAACGATTGGTACTCCATTGCTCTGTAGGAAATTCGAAGCAGGAATACCAAAATTGATTTTTCTGAAATGATTCTTAGTTATCTTACAGAATGTCCTTATAAAGTGTGCGGGTATGTTTCTGGGTACTCCGGTACTACTGGGTATTCTAGGAATCCTTTGATATCATGAAGATAGGTATAACATTCCAAAGACATACAGTGTGATCCATGAAGTCCGTAACATATGGGGCATGCTCGACAATCTAGAAGTCGATTTTGACACATTTCAAGAGATGACTGGTATGGCGATGAATCGAAAAAAAAGGCAGTAATTATCCGATAAAATTGAGAAGAACAACTTTTTTCGAATATTTCTCGATCCCGTTACAGTCAACTGATTTTCGTTCTTGAATAGATTGACAGTAGTGAGACACTTGTAGCTCGATTATCATGAGGAAAACAATCTCGTTTCTTCACACCAGAAAGCATGAAATTGAAAAAAAAATATTTTTTTCAATTACATTGCCATTGCCATTGTGAGGATATAACGCAGTTTGAAAATATTGTATTTTTCTCAGTCATAAAGTTCCACTGGTAACTTGAAAACCATAAGCCTCTTGAATTTTATGCACCATTCATACATCTGAAATATTCATTTTGAGTTCTGTGGTTGTTGATCGAACTATTATTCCAATATTGTACACATTCAATATTTTCATCAGACGAAAACAATTTGGAAATGATTGATATATCTATTCTCTTATCATTGAAACCAAAACACTCGCTTCCAAAGTGTGTTCCTTCGGTGGTGGACATTGCGTCATCGCGACTGACCACGTAACACTGGCCGATGCAAAATAAGAGATCCTACGCGAGTCTCTTCGGGCGTGTTTGCGGCCGATCAGCTCATTGTGGCCGGCCAAGACTTATGACCGACTTCCTAGTTCACGGTAAATCACTCCCAGTGGCTCTCTGCATGTGATCGGCCAGTGAAGAAAACATCAACATCGTTCCGCGCTCGCTATTTATGCTCTATGTCGGATCGTTAATGTTGAAATACGAACGTAACCAGTCTTGCCAGACTAAATTTTCATTCTGTACTTTGTACCACTCATTCGAAATAAATCCTAAAATATTATAACATTTCAGTGGTGTCAGTCTGTCGAGCGAGGAATCGTAATGGGTTTATTCCAGCTGAACCAGCATATGATAATATGTGCGAAGTTGAAGGCCTTTGTATCTTAAATATGATATTCTGTCCCTTGCTCATGTTCTGTGCCTCCTAGTACATTGATCAATTGAGATTCTTGATTGAATCCAATGTAATTGCCAGAACAATGAACACCCTTCTTGGTTCAATGATTGTTCAACCCATTTTTCTACCGCTTTTGCTGACACTTCACTGTTCTTCATTATCTATTCTTCACACATGAGGGAGCAAGGCAGATTTGATGCATATCCCACAGCCTACAAGGGAGGTTTGATACATAAGGAGGCTGCTGCTGTCACAACCACATGATCTTGTTACCCCAAAAGTGTTTTATCGTTACAATAACCAGAATATTGTTATGGTTACCATCAAAAATTGTTACACTAACGAAAACATCCGGTGGTGTCTATACTAACTAGATCTTTTGAACTCTAGTTTTTCTCTGCGTATGAGATATGAGAGGGTGTCACGTGTCATTGTCGAGGTTAGTTAAGTTTATTTAGGTTTGATCCATGTATCTCATGATGTTGATGAGTGCGCAACCTGCGCTGACTGTGTCAGATTTCCAGATGCCCAGAATAGACATTTAGCGAAATCAGCTCCTAATGTTTCGTTTCGATTCGATCTGTTCAAATCTCATGACTTTAGTGGACTTGACCTGAGCCCACTATTTATGATATCGACTTGTATGAAGTGTACTATCATACTCCAAGCTGTGGACTGGACAGGAGGTTACATCCAAACAGATTGTGCATGTGGAGCGGAAATGAAGTTGGTACCAAGACGAATCCTTTTAGATAGTCATTGTATTAGATCAGACTGATCTATCTGTTAAGAAAATTGATAGTTAACGACATGGTGGGATGGCGAACCATATTTTGAACGTATTCAATTGAGTGAGAGATGGAACCAATGGTGAGGAGCAACTGAGCTCGAGCTTGAAGAAGATAAAGGAGACGCAGCTCGTTCCCGAATTCCAGACTGGTGCTAGGATATGCTGCCTTTTGTAACTTACCTGTTTGTTCTGACCGAAATAGTTGAATCGACCGTTCAGACGAGAAGAATTACGATAGACAGATATACACGGGGAACAGTCCGTCGGGAAAGAACCCCCTGCGGTTCCATAATGGACTCCTTACTCGACGAGGATCGCTTTTGCCTTCGGCATCGCCTACCGCTGGCCACGGTAGTACAAAAAATCGTAATTTGTAGCCCGCGAGACGCATAAATTCGGATAAATACCGCCAGGTGTCACTATTAACGGCGCTAGAAATATTAGATTAATATCGAATAGCCCATGCCAGAGGTGGCCTCTTTTTTGAGCAGTTGACCACCGGTGAGTCCGATGCTGATTTATACAAGTGAAATGTTGATACCGAAAGAAATGCTGTTTTTGTACACGATATCATCGTGAAACGGTATAAATGTGAAACTATCTGGTATTATTATTTGAACCAAGGTACGGAACCATCTTAACAGTTATATGAAGTTATGTGGGAATCGAACAATTCGTTTCCTGAAACCGTGATTACATTTGAATTTTTGTCAGTTGATTGATTATTGATAGAGTAGAGATTTCTGAGGCTTCTGGGACTCGAAAAAGAATTCAAAACTCGTTCAAAACCAACAGGACAAATAGGTACAAATTAATGAGCTATGGAGAATACAATTGAAATGAATCATCGGAGAGACAATGGGTCGGCAAAAGTAAAGTTAGATTCCCAAATTTGGAACGTCGCCCTTGCCAAGAGCAACCGTCCACTCACAGGACTGAACATTTACAGCATCTCTTGATACGTGGATTGAATCTCATATTTCTTGGTTTTTATTGAATCATGAAGTTTTGTCACGGATGAGTACATGAGACAGAAATAACGATAATTAGGATTAACGTTGAAAATATGATTTGGAAGATACCCTTCCGTGATACAGTCATGTTACTCTGGTCTGTATAAGGAACTGATGAATAATGAATATATAGACCTGGATCTCACTCCGAAGCTGATGACAATGATAAGACTACTTTATTGGGTCCAATTGATTTGATTTCGAAATTCCTGTCCGGATATGAAATAAAATGTAGACGTTTTCATTGGAAAGAGAAACTTACAACTTTTCTTCCAATAATTTCCATCATCAACATCATATATCACTTCAACAAACCTCCGAGAGACTTCCACTTTGTTCAAGTGGAATATCCATATTTTTTTTAGATATCTTATACGTTCTCACGTATGCTTTCGTGTGCTTAATTGTTTCGGGAACCAGTGATGGTTTTAAAAGGAATAAAGCAAAATATGAAATTATTAGTTTTGCTGAAGAAACGTAAAATGGGACCCATATGTATCAAACCTGATTATAATGTTGTAAATTGTAATGCGTAAAGGTAATTGTATAAATGCAACAATGATTTCATGAAATAAATATGATGGGAGATTTTCATCAAATGAAAGTCAAACAGAAATAAAAAGTGATAGTAGAGTTAACAAAATAACGTGAGTTTTGGAGTTGTCATATTCACCTAAATACCACAGGATGCTTCCTCAGATGACAATAAATTCAAATAGGTTCAAGATACCGAATAACGAAGTATGTGGCAAGCAAGACGTGATATAATTCTTATGGTGTGAAACCCCGTTGATCGCATATATTAGATATATTGATAATGATAAATAAGTATATGTGTTATCGCATCATTGTTACATGTCTATATACCCTACAATATGATGATCAAGTGCATTATGTAGCGTCCAAATGACTGCATAACGATGTCCCCAATTGGTCTCGTTGTGATATTATAGGAAAATTGCATGCATCAGGTATAATGAATCGTATTAGCTGAAATCATTCCTCCTGGGGTGCATGACGAAATTATCATAATATCAGCACACTGGTTGCCATCACTAATGATATATCAATCTTCCTTGTTATGTGGAACGCTATTTATCAAGTGTGATGATACCCACTCGCTGCGAATGTCTCGTTGGAACTTTGACCAAATTATTTACTTGAACAAGGAGACCGGTAATTGATGGTTGATTTCTTTACATTCACCTCCACAGGCTCGTTATCACTAATGAAGAATGATTTCTGTAACAATTGGATAATTGCCAATTGAATTCACCCATTACCCGGGAAATTATTGATTCTAGACGGACTCTTATCAGAAACGATGTATCATCCTGACCACAATGGCTGTATTCAGCTTCCTTTCGAACAAATATTGTTTTCTACTTCTCATTAGTATTTATTTTAGCCAAACAGAAAGTTTGTACGTAGCTCGAACTCAGATCTGTGGCTTTTTGTTTGCGTTAGTAGGAAATAATGAACTCGTGGTGGAGCATTGTGATAACACTAGAGGAAACAGAGTAGAAAGAAGTATGCAAGTCACTACTCTCATAAAAGAGAGCCCCCTGCTTTGATTTTATTCGTGTGGGACGTGGGATGCTTGAAACTATACAGGTATCCTAGCACCGTCGTCCTATGTGGTCTACATAAATTCTAAATTTAAGTTTTTGTTTTCTTTAACGTGGTCGACTCTATACTGCTTCTATTGCCTGGAATTGGATTTTTAGTGCCCATAAAATTTGTCAAATCACGTCTATCGGTTTCTTCGCGCTCAAGGTTTTTATGGCTGTTTGGATGAGAATTAGTCTCCGTGGAATGTTTTGTTTTGACATGGACCGTATTTATTTAACTCCTGCTCGGCTTTCGTACATGCAGAATTTTTATGCTCGAATGTGTCAGAAGGAATCCTCTCAAATACATGGTTTCGTTGATGATCTAACACTTGAGGAGTTAGCACAATTTTTTCATGAAATATATGTGATGATTCTAGTCGAGGTAGTTTATTACAACTTTTCTCTTTTCTCTCGGCCATAGAGAAATCTGCTAGTTTCCGAATTCGGTGTGCTATATAATACCAAGTTAATTAAATGATAATAATATGCCTCAAACACCACTTCCATCTGCTGTAGGATAACGATTTCTTTTGAAAGTTTGCATATATTTTGTCCTCAATTAGGATTATCTATTTTGATTGTCCTCTTTGACCTATATTCTATTTTCCAGACCGCTGTCGGCAAGTGCCGAATTTATATATCCCACAGACCGGTTCAGATCTGAAAGATGCCCATGTCGCCATTGAAGAGAATCTTTATTCTTGTTGTCGACCGTATGAGAAGAAATTCATTACGCTTGTCATGTTAGTAATCTTGGGCTGTCATAAACACCCGTAAGAATGATTCAGACTCGCCTAAACACTTTATTTATGTTGCTTCTGGATTGTGTGTCGGTTGCCCAATTTCTACGAGAGATTTATCCTCAGGTTACGACGAGCTGATTAGCAATGAAGAAAAAAAAATGATGGTCACGTTAGAGCTCCGTTTCTTCGGACATAAATAAAATTCAATATCTCTCGTGGATTTTTCAACGGTACGTGGGCGTGAATAAATAATGCGATAGCAGTCTCTCTCGACTATCTAATAAAGCATGAAACATGCGTCATAATCCCATTTTTTTTCTAAGAGAAAATGGTTGGCATGTAGATAACTCTCGATTACATATCGAATATTTAATAGGTCGACAGTGAGATGAATTCCGTTGATGAAACTATCTTCACTATTGATAGGAGGAAGCTGCTCCACTACTTCCACTACTAGCTACAGAGCACGCGTTGTTTTCAACCTGAGAAATAAATTTCTACCATATATAAAAATACTGTAAGGTAATGACAACCTTAAAATCATCAACGGAAGTTCCATATTTCAACTTCAACTTTTCAAATATGAAATACTCGAAGATAAAATCTGTTCGTTGAGTAAACTTGCAATCAGAAGTATAAAATAGAATATTTTGGAGGAAAACATATATCAAAAGGCCATATTTCTTAACAGGGATCGAATTCAGTGAGCACGAAACATTATTGCCTCAATCACTCTTGATGTCGAAGAATTTGAAGTCAAGGCTTGTGACGGCGAAGCCTGCGAAATTGAAACTTTTGCTTGCGGAATCGACTCCCGTATATATTTCTCAGGATATGATTTCCATAGGTCTCATTTCCATTTCCTGAGCCTGCATGGAAATAGATAGAGAAATAAGATGCAGATCTTCATGTCAGCATGAACAAAGTCTGGTTATATGACAGTGAAAACATGAAAACTATTTGATTGTGATAGACATGTTGAAACGGAAATATCATCTATTATGCCACCACGCGTAGTAGACAAACCAGACGAGCTCAAGCTGGTCACCCCTACACTGTCAGGCTCGAGACCTGTCGAACGTCGCTATACCAAGCATCATTCATCAATAGAACGGCAAAGTTGTGGGATTCTTTGCATAGTGAAGACTTTCCCGATGCTCACAACCTGCAAACTTCCAAGAAAAATTCCAACACCTTCCTTCTCTCCCAGAATTCCACCGGTGGCTAACACGATGTTCCTCGAACATTATAGGTTTCCTTTCGTGTTGTCCACAGATGAAAAAAAAGGAGTGAGACAATAAGCGTGAGTCCAAATATTCGCAATCGACAAGAAAATTCAGTTTTACAAAATTCATAAAGTTCGTGAGTCACGTTAAATAACTTTTCGAAATGCTCAAGTCCTTTTTTAAAAAGATTTATTTGTTTTAGCTACAAGTGAACTGATTCAATGATGTACAAAATTAGGTTTTACTAGCATGAGCGCAAGAATGCAACTGATGCGAACATTTATAATCTCGTTAACATGATGTTCGAAAGATGATATGCCGTCTTGGCATAGTCAGCATTTTCTTGTAAACGGCAATAGAATCCATGAGATATTTCGTTCAACCATGAGTTGTAGCGTTGCTCTGTGAATCACAGAATGATTCTTACATCAACCCAAGTCTCATTGTGAACAAAAATAGGAATATGTTCTGTGTATCAAAAGTTTTCTTCAATTACAATTATCGTTTATCAGAAATATTGGCCTCATTACAAACTGGACCGGTAATTCATAAACTTTTCGCCTTCATTAAATTGTGATCCTGATCTTATATTTAAAATTCGGTCACTATCAATTCAAATAAATTTGAGTTTGCAAACATAGAGAGAAAATATTCGAGGTGATATATCTCCAGATTAAACCGTCTGGAGTTTCTTTTGTGGTTTGCAAGGAATCCGGGCTGATGGGGGGTTAAAACGTTTAACCTCTCGATGATGCATCGTTTCCACTGGTGCGACTTGCCCCCCATTCGTGTTACAATTGGATTCGTGCCCCATGCTAAGCCGAGCCATTTGTAGCTCGTTCGAATGCCGTGATGTAAGGAAAATGAACAACTTCCTTCGTACGATAAGTCCCAACAGTGATCCTGATGCGAATGGGATTGCTATAGATTTTTTCCTTCGTAGGTACGGTATTTGATTTGCCTGGGGCGAGAACTTATTAGATATCTGTCGGATATAATATAATTATTCATGTCAGGTAATCTATTATTATCTATGAGTATAGGTCAAAGAGATGTAGATTGAAAGTACCTAATGCATTGGAGGAAGCAGATATCAAACAGATGAGATTAGATGGAAATAGTATTCAACTAGCAAACCACTCTTTGGGACTGAAATAGAAGTACTGAGGAGGTAAGTATAGCATGCAAGGTATATCTACCCTGTTGAAAAAACTCACCAATTGAGTTCGGTATTTATTTATCAGGAGGTCGATTGACGTCTTGTAAATTTTTATCATTCCGCCCAGCATGATCTTCTGTGGGAACATTGCTTATCCAAGATGATCAGAGTTCTTGCAGAGTCTGTGATTTTACTGAGAGCTAAGTGAGACACATCTATGGATGCCAAATTCACATTCCTTAGGCCGTTAGCCGACCTTCAGATATTCATTGGCTGTGTTTGGCAGTTTATTCAACTGAGTCGAAGAACCAGACTCCATTTATCTATCTGCTTATTTTCTCGATTGTTTGATTTTGACCGGAAGAATTTCTTCAGTGCTTCCAGACTCAGATGCATCATCTGATTGAGCTACAGAAGGGCTCTAGTCCGAAGAATGGTACCCCTGGAACTGATATAGCAAGACCATCGGTGATTCCTCCTCCTTCAAATGCAACCAAAGCTATAATCATTTCAGTTCCAGGATTCCAGCAGATAGAAATTATGGTTCATCTTTGGTTTGTTGTGTACATTGCACTCCTGATGCTCTCATTTTTCCTACTTGAAGATGCATTTTTGTTCTATGGCGTTCATTATGCCAAAAACTGGCTGAAATATACTACATGCTCTTCGTCTGCTTATCTCAGCCAGCTCTGCTTGTATATAGCAGCTCCTCAAGCTTCATTCCTTCAGGAATTTCTGAATAATTTTGACAGAGTCCATCGATCGGTGGAGTTGATGCTCCTTTTTTGCCAGAGTACCTGCTTGTTCAGTCCCCTTCACTCCGTTATAACCTCCCACCAAGAGGAGGATCTGACTCATTCACTGTTGAATCGGTGTGAATGAAATCTCCATAACCTCTCTGAATGCTCAATCAATCAAAGGCGTCCACGTCAGATATTCTAGGATCTGGAACGAACCCTCTAATCTTGGACAGAAAATCTCGTCGATATCTTCGATAACAATGGATGAAGGTAGTGACATGACTGCCTTGAGACCTTCATGACTTCGGTAGTTCTCACTCGTACTGGAAATATCTGAGACACTTGAGTCTATGAAAGATGCCGAATTGATTCACTACGATCAAAACAAAACTATCTTTTTCCTTCGGTTTTGCCTGATAATTCGATTGATTCTCAATTCCGTGGTGTGTATTTCATGATTGGTATTCTTGTCATCAAATCTCCAATTCATCCTTATCCTCTTCATGATTGAATTGTAATTCTTCGCCTAACGTACGTCGATAGCGACACATTCGTCGGTTAGGTTTACCGAAATCATCTGATAACAGTTAGTAGGCATTGAATTTGTCTTGTGAGACCACACGTGAGGCAATTAACATCCGATGAACATCTACATCGAACATGTATTTTTTCTGATCGCGTCGCAGCTCCGACATGTCGCAGGAGTAATGAGTATAAATTAATGTCCTGTAAGTTTCCTTTCGCTCTCTAAAATCTCCCATAAATATTCACGGGTACTAAATCAGTATGGCACTTTAATGACGGTTGACTTATCGCTAAGCGTTTTGTTTTACTAATATCTCTATTCGGAGCTATCAAAATTTTTGTGAGTGGATTCGACGTAAATCATCGAAATATTTCGTTGGCAGATCGAATCGTATTTTGATAGGTGTTAGAATAATGGATGAGGCTTCAGATATAAATTTGAATAGAATGACATTATGTTCGGAAAAAGGTGTAGTGTGTACTATGGTTATCTCTGATACCGTTAGTATTGATCTCACCGCATAGATCCTCGAGTTGAGATCTGTGATCACACATGTTTCCGTCTTCATCTACTGGCCAGAGTGTATGGCTAGGCTAGACAAAAATAAATTTTTGGTAGGATGAAATTTCATCTGATTGTGTGGTGAACAGTATGAATGAATTCCAATGGAACTGGTCTCATCACGAGAAAACTTGGAATTGAATCTCTCGAAAATGAAATGTATACTTGATTCGCATTTACAAACTTATACTCATTGATCTAGAAGAATCGATATAGTATCAATATTTCAAAGAGAGCGTCGAGAGCTAGGGGAGAATTCTCTGATGCTGAACTAACTGCCTATGAGAGTTCTATTGATGGCAAAAATCAGAAATCCAAGTCACAATATTTTCTTCTGGTTCTGGATGAATTTGTCGAAAGAGAGAGTTTTCAAAATCCAAAAAAGAGCAGTTCGCATAATTCAAGAACTTGGACATTCAGTTTCCTGCAGGAGGCATTTCAAACAGAAATACTCACTGTACCAGCATTAAATATCTTCGAAAGTATTGAGTTTATTCTATTGAATAGAGACTATTTTGAAGAATAACAGAATGCAGCACTCACACAACACAAGACACAACAATTATAACGTCCCTGCTCATAGGCTGTCCTGTGTTGAAAGGAGCGCCCTAAACTGTTCAATCAAACTCTTCAATAATTTACCACCACCTATGAAAGAGGTAAATGATTTCAAGTCATTAAAGAAGCCACTCATAAAATTTCTTCTTGATCTGGAACCATATTCAGTTGACGACTATCTAAACCGTCATACCCTTTAGTTGGTATACTTTTTTGTTCATATGACTAGCTTGTACATTCTGCAATGTGAAAGTGCAATAAATTATCTATTTATTTATCCATTTATTTCACGAAAATGAAGGAAAAGACCCCATGAGAAAGCTATTTTTCATTGATTTTATGGGGTGATACTTTATACACGTCACCCAGTATATGAGGTGTTCAGAATTTCGGTTTAGAATTTGGAGAGCAAACAGTATGGATCGCTTAATGACTCTTGACGATATTTCGAGGGCCCATTTTTTGCCACTAGTATCGTTTACCTAAAAAGGGATCTTTCGGGTGCTTTGGTTCTCAAACAATGGTTTGTTTGTCTTCGAGAACCGCTTGAGATCGAACGACAAGAGCCTGTCAAAGAAGGTATAGAAATCTTAGGTATACAAACAGAATTGACATTCGAGGAAACGCATGGTTAAAATCGATAGGATCCTGCATGGGATGACCATGAAGACTCTCTTCAATCGTTCAAGATGATCTGTGATGTTTGTTTGCCAATGAAGAGCTGGGATGTTTCAAGATCGGGAGTGGATTATTAGTTATTTAGATATGTGTTTGTAGAGAAAATATAAATATATTGAAAAATAAATAATGAGCAAAAATTCAATGAACAGCTTGTATATGACGTTTGGTTGACCATTTCATTGATATCAATGTCGAGTAAATGAAAGCTTCCTATTGAAAGGAAAGTTTCAATTCGTATTCGTGTAGCACAATGAAGACAAGATTATTACGAAATATTTATGTTTTCAATTCTGTCCCATTCCTTCTAAGTAGACATTCATCAAAGGAGTATCTTCGCAGGAAATTTCAGTTGTAGCGTCGAATCCTGACAGTTATTTGTTTAACTAGGAATTCATTCATGAATTCATTGCCTATTCAATATGATATACTCTTTCCAGCTGAGCAATATATTCCAGGACTCAACGGACTGGAACTTCCATCAAGGCAACATGGGCATACTTACATAGTCTACCCTGGGAAGATTGAGTTAGCAAGTAGATCTTGATGTCCAGAAGTGTGCGTGTACATTTTCGATACAACAAGAATAATGTTATTGGTGATATTTACGATAATATAAATATCAACATCCTCCATTCTGAGTTCCATTGTATGGAGTCAAGTATAAATATACTTGTTCACAGGATAAAGGCGATTAACTATAAATATTTGTGATGACTAGTCAGGCAATACTAGAATTCCATATATACACTGTGTTCGAGAGGTTTTACAGAGTTCAACCTCAAAAGAAGTATTGGAATTCTCTTAGGCCTGATGATGAGAAGTATTTTGTGAAGTAATTTATGGGAATTGTAGTTCCTTTTCATTTGGTTCCTGCTATGCTGGAACTTGCACAGAAAGGGTATTCGGCTGACGCCTTGGGATCAGTCCCTGAGTAATAATGAAATTCTTCACGACCTCGTGAAGAAATATTAAGCTGGTTGCCGATTAGCACCTACTACACTGGTCTAACAAAATTCAAACTCTTTTATTTGATGGAAACTTTATCAAATTCTTCGACATCAAAACATATTTCATTACGAAAAGTACAAGAATTATTTACAGCAGTTTATGGAGAAGAAAATAGTGTGGGGTTTTTCGCTCCCTACGAATCAAGGACTGTCATATCGGAAGTTTGATTGATATGAGAAAAAGTGCATGAACAACTAGCTCTATCGAAAATATTATTGGACCAGTTCATATTTTTAGCTTTCTGGATGGGAAGTATTGTCAATATCGTCATGAGAATAAGGCACACTCATTCTGTGAAATACAGTATGATTTCGTAATATGAATGAACCCGATACGGTAGAATCGTGCTCTTAAAACTGATCCGATCGATGAGGAATACGAAAAATCCAATGCACGCCATCAACTAATCTGACTTATCTAATTAAATTGAAGAATATCGCAGTAAATTGCATTCCCATACCTATAAACGAACATATTATTTGAGTTATGAAAACGGCTGTTTATTAATCGGAGAATGACCATAATTGGCAATAAAATGTACTGCGGCAAGATTTTGCAGGAATCCGGTAACGATTCAAATGTACCGATCTGCGAAATAAACTGCTCAAAAGTGGAAATGCGATACCTCCGCATTTCAAAGAATCTGATGGCTACTGAACGATCAGTATTGGATATTCTTGCACTTCCTGTGCAGTATTTACAAGTAGACGGTTGTTTCATGCAGTTTTTCCTGTTGAAAGAATGTTGAATTCAATTCTGAGATTGTTCTTTTTCCGCATTGTTTTCACATCAGTTTCTCAGCCTGTGTAGTGTTTCATTCTCGGACTTGTTTCGGTCTCCTTTCGCGACATCATTCGTTTGTTATGGCTAGCAATGCAATTTTCCAGTGTGGGTTAAACGATTTTATACATGGGAGAGCCAAATAATTGGATTTCGAGAGGTTAGTTATAGAATTACTTCCAACAGACTCTGTTGAACCATATGGTGTGTTGAAAACACCGGTTATTTATGTTACCAGTTTTTTATGGATATTGAAAAATACATCGAGAGGAACCATTTTGAGATATTTTCGTTCTATAGATGATCTGAAACGAAACCTCTTCATTATTGATCACTTTACATGGCATATCAAATGCGAAGTCCACTTCGTGATGAAAGCTGAGTGGAGGTAGGATGTTTCCATAAATTGCTGTTATTAATGATTGATTGCATTAAGAACAGAAGATGATAAGTTAACACCTGCCTTATTAGATATCACAGTTTCTCCCGAGTAAAGATATGGTGGCGTTAGTTTGTATCTATACTTGAGCATTCTGAGATTTTTCTGAATGGTAAGGTAGATACTGCGAAGTTTCGGGAGAGTCAGCTCACCGTTAACCTACAAGAAACATCTATTTGTAACGAGTGACAATTTGACGTCAGTCCAGAGGCGATGTTCTAGAATGGGTAAATCATTCTTTTCATGAAGATACTCATCTTATGCATCTTATGCAAAAGGTTTCATGCCACTTGCTTATGAACATCAGCCAACCAATATATCACTAATATTATAATCTCCAGCTGTTTTCACGGGTAATTAGTTCTGATAGTATAAATAATAGCTCGCGATTATATTGGACATGATAAACATAGTATTGCTAATAAAAATAAATTGAATGAATATACAATATCATAGGTTATGTAGCCGCTGGCGACTATAATGCATACAACAAACATGGGTTCTTCTTATAGATAGCTGTCTTATCAATCAGAATTTAATTGGTGAGTTATACAATAATTTATGTTGAAGAAAATAGCAGAAGACACATTTTATTATCATGCACTTCACGCAGTATTTTTGCTTTGCTCAAGGCAAATTTTTACGATGTTGATTGAATTTTCTGAATGAACAATCCAGAACCACACAGTGGAGTGATATAGAAATATCTAAAATTCGAATTATATCATCCGCGTGTGGGATTTCGAACGTATAATTCAAATCATGATTGTTATCTTTTCTGCCTGGTCCAATAAACAAAGTCATAATGTGGAAATCTATCTATGGATAAACTGGACTATATATATATAGTCATCATTGATCATCATTTTGATCCGGTTGGTGAATGCTGGTGTTCCACACGGATCTGTCTTGCCAGCAACTCTGATTTTGCTCCGCATTACCGATCTGTTTGATGTGACTTCATGAGCAACTTCGCGGATGATAGTATAATTCATACTGCGATCTCCTCCAGAGTCTCTATATATGAGAGGTTCAAGACGGAGACAGGTCGATACTATGACTGAAGGGGGATCTGAGAATCTATTAGAGTTCAATGCACTTCTTCACTTTTTAGACTTCACCACGGAGGCAGATCACACAATGCCCAATACAATGCTGTCAGTTACTATGTTCCTGTTCCTATAAAAGTATCACGAAGGAAAGTGCTCTCTCATGGGACGACCCTGTGAAGGATCGAGGGATAGATTCATTCACAATTATAATATCAGAAATTGTAGAAATCTTCAACCTTCTCCTTCATGTTCTTCGACCTGTCATGTCGACTGTTCACATTCTCGGAATTCAACTCCCAAATATTCACTGAAGCTCTCAAACTCTGTTCGGAAGAAAGCTGATACTACACTGACGAATTCATTGATCTCGCTCTTCTTTATTATTTTTCTAGAATTCTCTCCCAGTGCTTACGACCTCTAAACTTTGAAAAAAATAAAGGTTTTCCTTCGGTGATTCCAAAAGATATAAAAAAAAGGAATTGATTCTACTGTGAGAAAACTCTACACTGAAATAAATGTACGGTAATCATCATCGTCTCCTACCAGTTTACGTTATCGTTGGGAAGCTATTAAGTTTATGATGTTTCGATATTAAGAATCATTTATCAAAGAGACTACTGTCTTCCGCACGGCATCCTTCTCTGGGGGGGTCTGTGACTCGTTGGGGGACCGCTGGTACCCCTAGGAGTCGATAAATCTTTTCGCTCACGTTACGGGATCATTATACAATAATAAGGTCTTCAGATGTGGGCAGAGGAAGAGGGATGGCTTGCATATAAGCTCTTTTGTAAGAGCTCTTGGATGGGAAATCTTGGTGAACGATCTCTCGAAAGTATTGCTCACGACAAATGCGTATTTGATACTAAATGGGTACCGAAACGTTTCTCCATTCGATACGCAACTTTCGTTATTTTGAAAAACTCTCAATTGTTTCTTTGTGAAACATGAAGACCTTGAGGTCGCATCGAGTAGACAAAACTCTTTCTAGTGGCTGGGGATAGGAAGTTGGAATATCAGTCTACTGAGTTCTACTAAGTCAAACTTATATAAGGTCAGATAATTACTGGCAAAATATTTTCTGATAGTTAGCTGATATTACTCATCAATCACCACATTATTTGAAAATCACTGAATTCTTCAAATTCAGAGTGGAATGGGCGATGGACAATGAATATAACAACAAATTCTATTGAAATCCCCAGATCATACGATACCTAGAGTGTTCTGTGTGTAGTGTCTTATTTTTAATTCACTCACGCAGTTCATGCAGAAACGGTTTCAGAAAAGGCTGAAGAAACATAAACTTGGGGAAATTCCACCGTTTAACAGGCTTCGCAAGAAAAAGTCAGAATTTCGAATATTCAAAAATGTACAGAATAGTTACCAAAAAATCGACGTTATTCTATTTTGCGACATGACTGCCTTTGGGAGCAAAAATATTGATGTGCTTTGTAGTTTTCGGCTCGCTGTTGATTGACCGATTGAGTGAGAATTACAAGTCAATCAAAGCCAAATTATCTGTGTAACGTACTTCTGTACTTCTCAATCAATCAATTTCTTTTTTATTCTTTATCATGTCACTGTCACATATCTCATTTTGTATACAAGGGGTATTATGATCAGTATCTTTCTCAACATTCTACCCCCTGGTGAAGACTTCTTCCCAAATTACTTCATAAATTCACATCCAGTTTGCAGAGTTTCACGACAGGTCGTCGGTAGGTGCCATACTGAGTTTTCACGTCTACAACCCTAACGGTGCCGTCACGTCCAGGATCATTTTTCCAAGAGGCCATGTATTCCGCGGTAGGAAATTATCCACAATGAGTACGATGTCATCTTCGTGGAGATTCTCGACTTTCTTGAACCATTTCGTCCGCTTATTTAAGTCAGGCTTATATTCCTTTACCCACCTCTTCCAAAAATGTTCCGCTATAAGTTGAACTGCTTTCCATTGCTTTCTGATGTCAATATTATGATGATCTATTGTGTCCGGGAAGTGACCTCCAGAAGATCCAATCAGGAAGTGGTTTAGAGTCAGGCTTTCTGGTGCATTAGGGTCATCTGATACGTAGGTAAGGGGTCTTGAATTTAGCATGTGCTCGATCAATGTAACGTACTTCTGTACTTTTCAATCAATCAATTTGTTTTATTATTTTTTATCATGTCACTATCACATATCTCATTTTATATACAAGGTGTATTATGATCAGTATCTTTCTCAACATTCTCAATGTAACGTACTTCTGTACTTTTCAATCAATTTCTTTTTTATTTTTTATCATGTCACTGTCACATATCTCATTTTATATACAAGGTGTATTATGATCAGTATCTTTCTCAACAATATGATACCCCATTCCTAACCTCCACTTTTCACTGTTTTTTCGTTCATTACGGCTTGATACTGTCATAATCATATCAGGCTTCCATCATCTGACCATAGAACCCATGGAATATTTCGCACGTGTTCGTTCTGTGGTACGCGAGATCTACCGGCGCATGACCCTAATTGCGTGGCTCTGTTCCCGGCACATTGTCCCGTAAAATTGGGAGCATTGTGCGGTCGCCATTTTCCGTCCTCATTAACGATACGTCGCCGTGATTGGTGCTCGCGGTAGCGCGAATGATAATCGCTTTATCTGTGACCACGAAACGGAACAAAGATCGCACTAACCGTTCCGTGTTTTTATCGCGAGTAGATTGACAATGGAATGGAATTGTCGATGCGCCGGTGACATAGAGGAAGAAAGGCATTTTGATAGCTCATGGTATGAATTCCAGTAGTCGATTTGTACAGGATATCACATCGATAACCTTCAGATAACCAATGGAGCACAGATAGCAAAGTTCCTTCTGATTCATGGAACTGGGTTATCGTGGTTAGCATTTTGCTGCTGTGGCAAATATGATATTATCAATATGGTATCACCACCAACAGCGCTCTATCATGGGACGACCGTGTGAGATCCTTGATGAGAAAACGCTCCACGAAAACTTGTCTTTCTGTTCCGTGCGAAGAGGTTATTCACACCGCAGCATGAGAGGAAAATCAATAATATTTATATGATAGTTAGCAGTGAAATTTTGGGATAAAATGGAATTTTTCTCTCAATTTCAGAATCGTTGAAAGACTTCTCTAGACAGATGAATCCACAATTTTGCCGTTCTATTTATGAATGATGCTTGGCAGAGCAGAGTTCGACATGTCTGGAGTCTACCTGAAACTGTTTATTGTCGAATGATTGAAGAGATTCCCTATGACCACCGACCGTGGCAATATCTACAAGTTATAGAGATGTCGCCCAACTGTCTACGATGTTCTAGAGAGGTTGATGACTTTGTGATTACAGTATCAGCGACTGGGCAAATAGCAATCAAAGATCATGAGAGGCTGCTGGGGTGGGAAGTACACAGGAAAGAAAGTTGAGTTCTTGTGAACAAGTTTTCGTGATGGACCTCAGATGGCCGTCTCATGGGAGTGGCGCTATTGGTAGTGATACCGCGCAAGCTTGGTTATCGACTAGCTCATAGGAACAGTAGAAGGAAATGAGAAGAATGAAAGTTTATTCATCATCGAAATTCATACAATGAATTTATAGGATGCAGACAACAAAAATTTCATCAGAAGTATATCAAGTTTGCATTGAAAATTCTCCTAATGTGTGAGATGCCTTATTTCCTGAATATTCGTGGAAACTATCTCTGAAGAATAAACAACAATGAGTTGGTTGAAGATTTCTACAATGTCTATTGGTATAATTGTGAATGAATCTATATGTGTCACCACATAGACTTCGTGTTTTTTTTATAGTCATTGATGTGATTTGCATCATGTAGAATAAGGACAGTGTGAGGATTTGGACCTGTGAAAATATTTTTTCTCGACCATATACCTGCATGAATTTCGATAAAATCGTTGAGTTGAGCTGAGTTACCACATACAATCGAAGCATACCCCAGTAGTGACTCAACCACCCTATCACATGCTAATTTCAGTGTCCCGTTCGTCTTGTTTGTCCTAGTATGAAGCAAACTATCATTTCCTACATCATCATGATGGGGATTGTATAATATGCCTTTATGGTGAAGATGAAACAATCTTGAGATCATCATGCCGATATGTATCTTCGAGTAGACATTTGAAAAGTTTGAATGTTTGGAATTATCATTTCAGATTTCAGAGGCTACATAATTTCCACCGCTCTTGTCAAATTCAGTCTAGAAAGAGCGACCAAAATGTTTTGCTTCGAGGGAGGGGTGTTATCCTTCTCCTCGCGGACACGAAACGCGCAGGATTACCATCGAAGAACTTTGTCTTTCATGTCGATTGAGATATGCCTCCATAATCACACCTCCTTATAATGTTTCCGTGAACCAGTAGGCATGTATACGGAGACCAGGTTTTCGCATACCATCACATTTTTTCCGAAGCGGAAACATACGCCAAACGCCGTCGAGACAGTCACTCGTTTCGCGCCCGATTACGATATTAACATAACCCGAGAAAAACGTAAAGGCAAAACATCTCTACTACTTACTATACATCTGCCTACGTTGGAAATGTTGGAATAGCTAATAGGGATGTGTGATAGAGGAAACCATTGGAACAGCTTCCGTGTTCCGTGAGAGATGCTGAATCAGAGACGTCCTTTTAGTGTTTTTTCTTTGTTTGATGGAATCTTACAATTCCCCTTTCCCCCTCCTATAGCTTTCATTCTGATCCATCGGAGTTGTTTCGTTCTAAAATTCACTTCTCGAGATATATCAACTTCATTGTGATGTGAAAAAACTATATTTCATGGCCTTTAGTGAAATATTTGATTGCTAGTTGGAGAGATATTGTCGTCAAATTCGGATATATGTAGTTCAGATTTTACAAATCATACATTATACAAGAAAATTTCATAAACAACTGAAATCATAAATAGTGTGTCGACCTCACCAATCAATTGGCACAGCTGTGAGGTCAATTTGCCCACTGCTTTTGCGGTGTTGATTTAACACTTGAATGGTGTATGGTAGAGTAGACTATTATGTTAGGTTATGTTCAGGTCTGATACATCTTTTGGAAGAAGGTATCACAAGACTCAACGTTTGAGAGAATCAACAATATGACGTCCAACTGCCTCCCACATGCGAGAATAATGATATTACTGTCTTTTTCGAGGTCTCCAAGTTTGGAGCCGATATATCCGATGGTCCTCACTGCTTGATGAAAACCTGAAAAACTACAACAGTTTCTCATTTCCATCCTCTACGGAAGTATAAATGATTCGAGCGAGAAATTAGTATGTACAAAACTGTTCTTTTTCAGAGTCGGCGTAGTGTGTCTAACAAATTCATAAAGATGCAAATGCTTCCAGTACTGAATACATAAAATTTTACATCTGTTGAGTTATTAGAGAATGGTCGTTTTTCGGTATTTCGTTAAAGAGCTGAGAAATTACGTGAATGTTTTCAAGAAACTGTGAATCCATGGTGTGTGAGCCATTGTCTTTGTTTAGTATTCACTTTTGAATCTCCTCAGGAGTTATGTACGCTTAAACTTCTGTACTATGATTCATTATTCGGTGATGGGTAGAATATCTGATTCCAGTATTTGTATATACTGATCGAATGGAATTATCTTCTTTGTCGACCGAAAATCAGTATGATATGTAGGTATTGAATATTGAATATGAGATTGAAAATGTTACTTACACTCTTCTGATTTTTTCACTTCGTTTTCACTCACCGCGACCCAAAATGCCAGAAGACGATTGCTGGAAACAAATGATCTCTTCTCATGATGAAGTAATATTTGTTCCGAGTGCTACCAGATGTCGATAATGGATACATTTCTGATGCAATTATAACTATGATAAGAGGTATGAGAACTATGTATTGACAATGATGGTGGATATATCGGTTTGTTTTTCATTCATTTTCATTCATTTCATTCATAATGAAATCTACTACTAAATATATCTTTGTTGTATCCTGGTGATATACAGGAGACCCCTCATTTTTCTGGCTTGTGTGTGAGATTTTCTCTCATCGTTTCTATAGAATAAAATAGAAGTGATTATAATCATCTCGGAATATTTGTAGCAAGGACAAATTTGTGATCTGCCTCAGAATATCACTACGCTTGAAATTCAACCTCCAGATACCTTCAGATACCTGTCCCACAGACAGTATTCAACAGGATTTCCCATTTCAAAGAACTTAGTCCTTGCATGGTTCTGGTCCCTGGTACGCTACAGTAATTGATGATTTTCATCGAATTGCATCCATATCCACAAAACTGTCATTCGACACTTTTTTCACAGGCAATAATTATTATTCCTGTACTCCTGTGATTGGGATTTTTCTTGATCTGAAGGTGAATTGAGGAATTTCGCCTTTATCTATTTCATACCGATACGCCCATGGATCAACAGGTTGACGTATGTATTTATACTTATATTGTTCGACGGATCAAGAGAAGAAGAAAAGGAATTTCAAAAAGAATATACTCGCTGTATGTTACGTCTGTGCGACCTACTTAACGAACCACTTTTTCAGTTGTTTTTGGCAAAATAATTGAACTTGGCAAAGACAAAGGCAAGAATTGCTGACTACCTCAGTCGTTTCATCCTAAACAGGGTATAAGTAGGTCAAACGGCCGATATTTATCGACAGAAAAAGAAGAAATTGCACCAATGATATTCGCCCATAAAGGTCCATGAAATCTATCTTCTATTCTTTGCAACGTTCGATATTGAACGTATTGCTTGCAGGGTAATGCTGTTATGAGGTATTATAGGGAGTCAAGTACAGTATGTCACTGAAATATGGTGTGACAAATTCTGATTATTCTGGAATTCATAGGAATGTGAAAACGTTCCTATGAACATGAGTCCGCAAATGCGATATCAGAAAACTGTACAGAAGCCTACTTTCACTTGTTTGAAATTATTGAAATCATTTGCCAATCTCATGAGATTGATCGTCGAATCGAATGAATCATTTGTGAGGGTTGATCGTTGTTTTTTCTGCATCAGAACACCGTACTTCTTTACATGAGGAAGGTACTCCAACTTCTTCTATGGGATGTGTAATGCGAGATAGAAAAATGCCTTTGCAGACCCATGTCCTCAGGAACTTTCTTTCCAAGCTTTTTCCTATTCTCATAATTACAATCATCTGCGATATATCACATCATTTCAATGGCACCTTGTATATTCCGTGAATGAATAATTATTTTTTTTCTGATTGATCTTTGGTATCGATGATATATGGAGTATCTTGAACAATTAACTCATAATCAGAGTCGATCCTCAATTCAATTTGGCTCTTGAGCATTCAATCACATTTTTTTTTTATCTGTGGACAACACAAAAGGAAAACCTATGATGTTCGAGAAACATCGTGTTAGCCAGCGGTGGAATTTTGGGAGAGTAGGAAGGTGTTGGAATATTTCATGAAAGTTTGGAGGTTGTAAGCATCAGGAAAGACTTCACTAGGCAAAGGCAAAGAATTATTCCATAACTTTGCCGTTCTATTGAGGAATGATGCTTGGTATAGCGATGTTCGACAGGTCTCGAGCCTGACAGTGTAGGGGTGACCAGCTTGAGCTCGTCTGGTTTGTCTACTAGGAATCGCGCGTGGTGGCATAATAGATGATGATATTTCCGTTGAGCATCGACCGTGGAAGTATCTATATAAAAGCAGAGATCGCCGACCTCTCCACGATGTTTTAGAGAAGTCAATGATGAATAGCTCTCTTCTGAATTGAATCTAAGAGCTTGTGACAATCACTGAAAATCATTTATTCTCCACCACGTTGATCATAGACGTGAACATTTTCAAAAAACTAGATAATCAGTAGTAGTTAGAAGGCAACTTCGCCAATTACTTTGTCATATTATTATGGGTTTGGTGTAAATATTTCTTTGAACTTCCGCCATTTTCTGATTAACTGTATTTAATAATAGGTAGGCATTCACAACAATGTAATTTGAATTCTGGTGGGATAAGCGTATTTTCCTTGTACTCCATAATAACAATTTGTCAAATGTTGTATTGTTTGCCACTATAGGTGTAATAAAATTAACATAAAAGGCCGTCGTATAACTTTGAATAATTTATGATTTTCAACCAATAACAATTCGCGAAAGGCGTTTTTCTAGTATGGTTTCCTACATCGTAGGCGGTTGCTAGTTGCGCATGCTCGAATGAACTAGTAGTTATTCTTGATTGCTTCCCAGCAAACATCAGCATTCCTCAACCATATGGAATATTGCCCGTCAATCAACTTAAATACACGCATAAATTATAAACCTAATGATTTTTATGTGATATCTCAGATCTATATACTTCAGAAAAATCTTCTGGATATCTTATAATAACAACTCGTTGATGTTTTCGCAGATCGGATAAATGGGACGAGAGAGATTCCTAAGACTCACCTTCTTCTTCTGTATTCTTATACAGTGTCTCCATCTGAAGTCCGTTTCCTCTCTACTAATTTTTGAATCACTCGAAATATCGGAAATCGGAACGAAATTTATAAAGCTCAAATATGAGATCAAGAACTACTTTTTTTATGGGAAAATGATAGCTAAATAGTCACCCTGTAGAATCTATATTCGCAATTTATAGAATGGAAATATTGCCATATTGGAAATTGCCATAATGGAAATATTTCAAGGCGAATCGAAGATAAGTTCTATTACGGCTAGTGGTGGAAAATACTTACATAAGAATGTTGTACTTGACAGAGAGAACAAAAAATTATCTTTTAATGTATAGAGTGGCAACTGCATTCATATTGAGTTTTTTTTTAGATATAGTGCGTTTTATTGTCGGAGATTAAATTAAAATTATAGTTTTTTTAATGACGATGCTAATTTATGCTAGTAATAAAAAGAAAGAAAAAACCGTATTTTTTTATTGCCCTTCAAATTGTCGCTAAAATAATTCACCTCGCGCATATATTTCAAACGATTTCCAGTGGCGTACTGATGTGAATTCGGTTTCGGCGGGATTGTTAATTCGTCAGATATTCATTCGCAGCATATTGTAATAATCTCGCGGACACTTCCCATAATTGATACTTAAGACGCAGTTTATGTGCTTACTAGCTTTGCAAGTCGAAATAACATACAGCAGCCATAATTTCCACGATTATTCATGAAATTTATGTTCATTACCAACGACTTTCGTGAATTATTGAAATTGCTGCGAAAGAACATCGTTTTTATCTTCGCAAATAGGCCAAGGTGCGAATGCCTACTGTGCGAACAGATTTGTTGAGGAAACCATTATGAGAAGTGCATTCCTTACATCTTCAAACAGTAAGTATAATATCAATTAGCGAAGATTGTTATAATGCTTTGATCTGAGTGAAAGCAGAGATTCAATATCGCATTGATTGATATTCATTTGTCTATGAGAATAATTAACGATGTCGAATGATAAAATGGAATCATAGTGAAATATTTCCACAATCTCTTATCGATAATTGAACAATTAAAACTAAGATGAGAAATTCAATATATTGAAAATAAAATAAAACATGTCTCCTCAATATCACATCAGTATTATTTCTCGACATTGAACAATCATTTCTTCTGGTTCAAAAAATTACATGAAGGGGACACTCCAGAACTGAACTGTAATTACAGTGTGTGCGAGATAAGGATGCTCAGCACGATGACAGATGAAATTCTACAGTTTCGCATTCCGAGGGCCATTCCAATACACTCCGAAAATTCTCAAAATCATTTCAGTGGAAAGTGGATTTTTGGAAAATCTATTTCATTATTTTCCAACGTTATTTTCAAAAATAGGGAAGAACTTAAAATACACTTCTTCATAGCAACTTTCGACATGATTCAACGTGGTGATATTGATTCCTTCTTTCGACGTTCTGTATTCGTGAAACCATATCATCGACCTGATTTTTCTCAAACCCTCATCACGTGTCCGCAGATTCTGGAAGCTTCCCCCATTCTGGATGAACCCATGTATCAAATATAGTCACGGACATCAATCACATCTCTTCAAAACTCTAAATCTGAAATATAATCAATTAAACTTGTCTTGGAGAAAAATGATTCAGCACATTGTGAATATACAACTTGTTTCAATTGATAAACTAATATGCATGGATCATTTGATTTTCTTCTGAAGAACAACCAACCTCTATGCCCTGTGAGCAGCTATTCAGAGCAGTGTTGAAAAAATCGAGTTGATGATGGTTTCCCGAATACGAAACGTCGGAAGAAGAAGGTTGTCCAATTCAAATTAAAGAAGTCGAAGGCATTTCGGGTTAAACCGGAAGAACATTATTGCACTCACCTGCATAAATATCGTTCTTCTCATTTGAATGATATTTACTTGATTCCATACTTTATCCCAACTCTGTTTATTTGGTGCCCATACTATGCATCCTTATTTTGAACATACTGTATACACGTTTACCGAGAATCGAAACAATCAACAAGTAACAACCAATGTCGCCACCATATTAATCATCTTATATTTTGTGTAGTTTACCCTCTGCTGAAAGATGTGGATCTTCCCATAAGTTATGGAATTCTTTGCCTAGTGAAGTCTTTCTTGATGCTTACAACCTCCAAACTTTCAAGAAAAATTCCAACACCTTCCTACTTTCCCAAAATTCCACCGCTGGCTAACACGATGTTCCTCGAACATCATAGGTTTCCCTTCCGTGTTGTCCACAGATAAAAAAAATCTTTGGATCAACTCAGGAATACAAATTAATTATTTGAAATATTTCAGATAATGGGACTTTGTTGAATATTATATATTGTTGAAGATTGAAGGATCAAATCGATAATATATCAAACTCAATAGTGAAACCCAATTTTATATTTCGCTTGCAAATACTTACCTATTGTACTCTGAAATTCGAGTAGAACTAACAGCAAAAAAACAGAATAATAACTGCTATATTGTAGGACAAAATGAGAATATTCCACATGCACATTCATGTTGACTTGATGAGATAAAATTGAAGAATAAAATTATAGATGACCACCTTATAACAATTTATTTTACTTGTAAAAGGATTAGTAAAAACAGTTGTCAGTCATAGTTTACATAGTGAAATATAACCTTCAGTATCGACTCGAAACATACATGGAATATCATTTCATTATCTTCAGATGTTGGTAGAGTCATCGGCATCGGTATTTACGTAACTTTCTGTGCACCGACATGGTCGTGTAACCTGTAGGTAACTGTTTTGCAGCAATTTACGGGTCAACGAGAGTAAATAATAACAAGAAGAGACGTTACTCGAAGATCGCACAAATTGTTATCTCCTCTCTCTAAATACCTTCTGCCTTTAATAAGGCAACCAATCAATTTGCTGTCATCCTATCCTGTCTTCCGTTTAAGGAACCTATATCGACACGGCTTTTTACCGCCAGGGGCGTACCAGGAAGTTTTCAGTCACTAGGGAGTTACTTTGAAGAAATATAAATACCTAACTGCAAATGGAACTCAAGAAGAAACGAACTCCACGATTTTAGAACATGAGAGGATTGTGATGTGAACACCATAATAACGATGATCCGAGATTGTCAATATTTTCTTTGGGAAGAAGACAAAGCAGTAACACACTGTGAGAGTTCATCAGGCTTATGGGTGATCGACTTTTAGGATGAGCAATATTACCAAAGTCTCCTCACTCAAGCTTGATGTAAAGTGGACTGAAATTCCTCTTCTGAAGCATTAAATTCTGGCTCATCAGAACAACCAAGGCTTGTATGTGTATTTCTGAGGTGGAGAATACAATTTGCAAAACCAAAGCCAGGAGGGTGAATATGAATTCATATCCCTTCAGTTGATTGAAATTGCCTACTTATCCATATCACAAAATGTGGTTGATCCAGACAATATACAAGTGGGAGCATTTTTTTGAATGCAAATTGAGCTCTCTTGTTGGCATGAGGATGAAGGATCCATAATTTCCTCTCATTTCGAAGTTACCTATATGTCTTGTGGCTTAGAAAATCCAAATTTTTTCCAACGTTTTGATTCAAATTGATACAGCTATTATGCAACTGAAAATACTTTATCTAACTCTGAATAATGTTACAATTCCTGAAATAAGGAGCATTCAAGGTATTAGTCAACATCCTCAATATTGGTATGGACCATGATGTTCAGATGAAATTAGGCGAAAAGTATTTCGTGTGAATATTGTCTCAAACGGGGTGGTGAATTGTGGTTATGGTCCTGTTACATATCCTTCAGAGAATGAACCAAGGTGACTGAAGGAAAATCGGAACATTCAAACGACAACACACATATTTATTCTTCGATTCGTTCACTCAATCTGAATTAATAGTTGACGTCATTGGTTCTCTCTAGACCTGACTTCCTCATTCATTTCATATTGATGATTTATTTTCCAAAAATGCACCATAGCCTGCAGTAAACTTTGCTCTAACTTTCTCTTGCAGTTCTCATTCATTGCAAAAATGATATCTCTGTGAGATTCCGAGGAAAGATTCTGGATGTTTTCATCCGAACGTTGACTTGAGGAATGGCTTTGTCGGTGTCGGAGATGAAAATAATTGCATTATCGACTCTCGCTGCGAAAAAACCGATCGAAAAAAATCAAATCCGTTCGTCATCTTGGGAAATAAACTGTAACTCTCTAATTGTAATTACATGTTTGGGTATTCGACTTCATTACGCGACGTATGATTAAAAACCCATTTGGCGAATTCTCGTCTAGTTGAAACGTCCAGACAGATAAGAGCAACAGCAAATACTCGTCTAATGACTCTCACATTTTTTCATCCTTCTCGATGTAATAAAGGTACTTTCGTTGAGTTCTTTCTGATTGTTATTTTTTGCCAGAGTACTGTTGTCGACTACATAGCCTGGAGAATATACATGGCGATTATACAATGGTTAATGATTATCTGCATTTTTCTCTCCTGTGTCTGGATTGCTTCATCGGATTTTGATTTATGTGTTCATTCTGCATTACATGGAATATTTATCCCATTCATTTTGGAAGCAGTATACAGAGTGATCCATTTTCACCGTGCATTAAGTCATTCACAACTCATTGTATTCGAGATGTGTCACCTCAACATTCAATTCTCTTTCTAATGAAGTGGAATTCCACTTTCCAAACAACTCTAATGACGATATTGGAAAATTGTCTGCCTTAGACTAAATACTCCATAAATTTGGTTTTCATTCGATTATGCATCAATAGTTTTCTAAATACATTTTTCTTCGTGAACTGGTGCTATTCTTTGGAGAATGAATAATTAATCAATCAGGTTTGTATTTGAAATTGAGAAGTTGTTTTCCACTGACACAGATGTACTCGGAACTCATATGGCTCAGTTTCATTTATGATTCTCTTGATATATCTCAGACATAAATTATATTGTTCTCGAAGTCACAGAGCTCAGTTATTTTCATCTATTTTCGATCCCGAATAATATATAGCATCAATATTTTCCAAAGTTTCGAACGTAGAACAAATTTTTGAAAATCTTAAATTCAGTGTGCCATGATTGAATTCAATTTTCTTGTCATTTCTGAAACACGTGTGTCATTCCAAAAATGAACAACCTATATTCTTAATCATGTTTTTATTGGTATTTTAGGTGTGATTTGAAGAAACATTGACAATACCGACGCAAATTCAAATAGAACTGATTTTGATTCCCAGTTCTTTCTTCGTTTGGCATAGAAATTTTTCTATCAAATTGCTTCAACTTATTATATGGACGTTCAGGAGATACCATCCATACACATCAAAATGGATTATGTAAGCAAATGATATTTGAGAAGTTTCATATCATCAATATTATGAATATTCATTCATGTTATTAGTCCAAAGTTTTCAGGTGCGTTCGGAATGACCCTGTATAACTCAATATCATGAGAACAATCACACTGATTACTGATTCGATTTGAACAAATACCGATCGTTCAAACAATTTAATGGCTGTCATCACTCAAAGCTTAGTGCCATGCACTTAGGGCAATTTGCATATAATGAACGATTTCGATGAATACTAACGATGGAAATGAAAAGAAAACAATTAAAGTCGAAGCAAAAGGCATGAGGAGACTATTTCATTATATATTTTGTAATATACCGTCATAATCTTGATTACAATTACAAAATATGACCAACATTCACTACGTCCTCCTACACGCTGTTTTCAGGAAATAATAACAACAATACTGCCAACTAAAGACAATATAAATTACTACTTTCAGTGGGTAATATACAAGAAATGTCTAATTTATCTCGGCCAATTATCGAGGCGTTTGGATTATGTTGTATTTATGTTTGTTTGAACCCTTCGAACACAATCACGAGGATTATTTCTATACAGATATTCTTTATTACTTTCGATCATTACAATATTCATCGACACATTTACTGACCAACTGACATCACCTCTGTAATGATGTTCTCATGTAAAAATATCATGTGACGACGTCATCTGTTCTGAAAGTTAACTCGTATGCTTTATTTTCGAATTCAAATTACAGCACTATCGAAAATCCCATTCATTTTCGAATTCAAATCACAGCACCATCCAAAATTCCATTCAAACTGGTGACGGAACTATCCTGCCTACGTATTTGGCAGGTCGGAGATGAAGTGGATCTTCTTCTTCTCGAGTTTATTCTATCGATACTGCTAGCCAGTATTGTTTATACAAGAGTATTGTTATCTCTGTCAGAAACTATGAGTATGACAAACAGACTCAGTCGATCAGTATGTCGTGGATCATGTCCATGTCAGAAAGCTATTTTCGGGCCAGTAATATCGAATGAATAAATATTTTTTTATCTGCTAAACATGCCCAATTCGATTCATTTAGAAGAAACCACTATAAGTTCATCTTCAACGCCTACTTCAACAAATAACATTCTTGACAGACGCAAAACTGTTTCGAGACGACATAATCAGGCTGTTTAGACAGATCTTAAATGTATGTTCCATCCATTATCATGTGGGAAAGTCCAATAATTGTACGAACATAGTACAACAAGCAAATACAGTGTGTAAGACAGTACTTAATTAGGTTGTGGGCGTACTAGAGCGTTCGATAGCTTGTTAGGTACTTGGAAAAAAAAAATAGAAAACATTACGTATATAACATGACTAGATATAGATTAAGCTATTGATGCCAAATTGGAATTTCCTCTACATTCAATAATGATATTTATCGATGCATCTCAATGAGCATGATATTGATATTATTAAATTATATCATACAGGGTGTTTCATTGGGAAATGCTCATACAGTGAGGGTAGATGGATGTCACTGAGGTGCTTATGAATAACCTATGTTTTATGGGTCTATCGTTCTTCATAACCAAGATACAGGATGATTCATTAATTTTCTCTATTTTTCAATTGATCATAACTTATGAACCACCCTTAACATTTGTGTGATATATGTTTTTTGTCGACAATGGTGTCGATTCACGTACTGAAAAGAAATTGCATTCCAGGTCTGGCCTTGAAAAAGAAAGAAAGGTAAGTTTGAAAATTTGGAAAGAGCCGGAAAAAATGATTCTGTTGGAGCTAAAATAAACTGAGGTGTCCTCATGTAGAAACTTTGGAAGTGGGACTGCTAGCAGATTTCGGAACCATTTCTAGCTCATCTTCGACCTTCGCCGAGATCGATTCTTTTCGATTAATGAAGACCCGTAGGCCTAGGCGGGTGATTTATAGTAGAAACTCATTAGGGCCCGGGGGAGCCGACGCGAGGCTTCAACTGCAAACACCTACGCACCACCGTTGGTTCGATTCGTGTGATAATTAGCGCTCTCTATGAGATGAGAGAGGTTTCGCACTCGTCGATAACTAGATATGATCCGCTGGATATCAATCAATCGTTGTGATAGATGGTTTAGGGACGTATAGGATCCGGCTCTCATGGTATCAAAAAGAATTTCCGTTGATAAGAGAGATAATTCCGAGGGCTTTTCTTCACCTTTGTTAGATCACTTGTGGACTGATCTTCATGAACTTTGAGCTATGATTCGTCAGGTGCTGACCGTCTACATGTCCTACTTCTTCATCAATGGCAGGCGCTTCGACTATACGATCTTTAATCTGGATTGTATTCTGATCCTCACGTAGAATCACGTCATTGACATCCTATATGTTTCAGCAGGACTATGCAGCACCAGCTTGGTTCATTCCCATCTGTCGGTGATCTTAGTCCTTGTGTATGAGCTCAAACCTTTCCCTGACTCGAGTTCAGAAGGATTGCATCAACCTCCTGTGATATTGACGCCTTTATACTTCATGAATAGTTGAAGCGAGTGATTCAACTAAGTGGTGAATACTCTGTTAAATGAGTTGAAAATATCACAACTTCCATATGACCATTAGATGAGCTCATTCAACAATAGAAGTGGGGAATTGACAAAAGTGTCAACACCTGCTGTTGAAACACCATGAATGCGTATTTTTTCTTGCTATTCCATAATATGTGACTGGAATTCGTGAGGAAAATTCACCATTTCCAAAATCAAATCATTTCGGAATCGTTAATTTTATTGTTCTCTCCTCAGTCTGTGATGATTCGTATTCTTTCGAATCAGCAGATATATATATATATATATATATATATATATATATATATATATATATATATATATATATATCTCATTTCGTAACCATAGCATTTCCATTTCGGTATCAAAGGACGCGATTCTTGTATTTTATCACTTTATTAGTAACATTAATAAGTGTTGCTCATGAAATACTGAAGAATATCAGTGGATTTTAAGAATCCACTTCGAAGGTGACTCATAATAGGCATTCCACTTCATGTATTCCTACCCAATTGAAAAATGTGGCAGGTATTTGTGTAAACAATTACCGGAGTGAAAATACACATTATCGCTTATCTCTTTCAGGGATTTATTCAATTTTAATGAATAAATGTACTCACTCAATGCGGTAAAAAGGACTGTTAATGGAATTACAACACTGAATTTACATAATTTTAATCACTATATTCATTACATATGAGGTGCCCGTATTTCGAGCTCAAGCATGAAGATTTCGGGTTTATCGAGAGATACAAAGCTGGTTGAATTATGGCAAAGAATGTGACGGAAAAACAGAATTTTGTGAATTTATCCAAATTTTCTCCGAAGGAATCCAATCGAGTTTCTGACAAAACATTATCAGTTTGAATTAATCAGTTTAATCAAGATATTGAAGCGTCATAGCATTTGAAGAAACTCACAATAAAATTCCCCCATGGACCCCATCCATGAAAAAAAGTTGAATATTGTATTTTTGTTTCTCTATATGCTAGAATGGATCCCCTGAATCTATTTTTTTCCGCGATATTTGTAGAACCAATCAAGACGGGACAAATTTTCTTCCATATTATCAATCATCATGAATATGCGCAACTTTGTCTTAACTTCCCCACCATCATGTATATGGTAGACAGGTACCCTGTATACAATCCACCATTCATATTTTGAATACGATCCGGAACATGAATATGCTATACAACAGTATAGCATATTCACATACAAAAATACAAAACACAAAATTTTCGTTATGAAACGATAAAATCAGTTTTGAGTGCTATCATAAAAATTTCAACAGGATCGGAATCATTAAAGTGAAGTTTATCTCTAGTCCTTATTAATTCTGTCAGCCAATTTGAGATCGGTATGATCATTCAGATAAAGATTGCGTATTGTGCAACATATGATGTAAAGCAATTCTCAAATGGCAGCACCATTTTCTGCAGTTTATGCATTTCGTGCATGATATAATAATAAATTGGAATAATCCTTGGTTTTTAATTCATCTTCGGACACGGTTACACAATTGATGACGAAGAGATTCAAACAATATTTGAGTATTTGTCATTAGTAGCTGAGTTTTTTTCTTGGGGGTGGAAGAAATCGTCCAAGAATGAATATATCAATGATGATGAATATGATTATGTGGGGAACATCCTCAAGCTCTATCTATTATCTAACTGTTGCCAGAACCCATTCATATATTGTGTGAAGCTGACGATCTGTTAACTGAAATACTGAAGAAATATAAGAAGAAGAAATATAAATCATGTTGGAGCATCTCCTTTCTTGAACACATGAAACCTGTGTTCAACCTGTTTTCTGTGGTTGGGATTTGATTTCGATTCTGAGGAATTTCACCTTAGAAACGATTAAATACTGTTTGAAATTGGAAAATTCAATATCAATTTGATGGAAACACCTTGTAACTAGAATTCCTCCGTCTACCAAATTGTCACTTTTCAGTGTTAAAACCGACAACATATTGAAAAATTTTGCGAACAGAAAACTATTTCAATTGTGTTGAGAACGGGAGCAGATGCGTTCCCGAAACGTCCACCAAGATAAGTAGAGGTTTTCTTCTTATTAAATATATTTGTTTTTCCAAATTTTTCATAAAACAAGGTGTCACTAGAGAATAGAGAATTTCTCTTTTAGGTATCTATAGGTTTAATTTCAAGCACAGTGACATTTTGGGGCAGATCACAAGATCTGTCCTTACTACGAATATATTGAAATAGTTTTTAATAACTTCTACTCTATTTTTTAGAAACGAGGAGAGAAAATCCCACAAAAAGCTGGAAAATGGAAAAAAAAATTAGAAACGATTGTACCAAAATCTTTCAATGTTTCTACTTCCTTCGTCGTTTGTCACTAGAGAATAGAGAATTTCTCTTTTAGGTATCTATAGGTTTAATTTCAAGCACAGTGACATTTTGGGGCAGATCACAAGATCTGTCCTTACTACGAATATATTGAAATAGTTTTTAATAACTTCTACTCTATTTTTTAGAAACGAGGAGAGAAAATCCCACAAAGAGCTGGAAAATGGAAAAAAAAATTAGAAACGATTGTACGAAAATCTTTTCATGTTTCTACTTCCTTCGTCGTTTGTCCATATAATTTCCAGAGTTCCTTTCAATTCGCCGCAGTAGCCTTCTGAACGTCAACTAGGAGTGTGGTGGTTCTATATTAGTATTTTTCGACCCATTCTCAAAGACTGCAACAAGTACATTTTCTCAGAATATCTGTAGCATTATGTTTCCATTGAGAGCCAAAATATCTTGCTACAGTATCTTTTCGTTTGTAGTCTATTATTTTCCAATTTGTTTGAAACAATTCAGATTATCGTTGAATTTTCTGAATTTCTTCAAATAGAGTCATGCTGAAACCATACTTCTTCATTATCCATTCATTTAGCATACTTGATGGCAATCAATCAATCTTTTGATGTTTCGAATAACAGAAGGGTCATTTTGACCAAGCTCACCAGATATGTCAGGCAAAACCACGTCATCAGTTGAGGCTAATATGAAGATGAAATGGTTTCTATCGTAAACATCCAAGGAGGTAAGGTATTTTTTCAACTATTTGTCCATAGATGAAGCTGGAATTACCTGCAACAATTCAGTCTGTTCAACTCATCAAAGTCCATCTCAGAACATCTGCTGGAGAGATTGGGGACCCTACTCTATTATCTCTACACACACCAAATGTTCAATGACTGCAATAAAATTTCATGATAGCAGAGACTGGAGAAAATATATCATGACTCTAGCGTCTCTCCCAACAGAATTAGCATGAACAAAAAATCGCATTCCCGCAAAAGGCATCACCTTCCCAACCTATTCAATACTGTTCAAGAAGATTGCTCAACAAACCCCGTTATCGAGAAACCGCATCTTCGAAAAATGACCGACACGAAGTTATTAATTAGTTCTGGCTATACGTTCGATATAATACCAGATTTTTTCGAATAGCAGACGTGCTCGCAGAGGTTGCAACACAACACTTTATCTATTTAGATTCGCTTTGTTAGGTATGTCGGTGCAACATATAAAATCAAGATTGGTTGACGCTGTCACAGATAAATCACCGTGCCGAACGTACGGTGCCATAAAGCCCGCGATATAGATGTTGCTTGGCCGATAACCTATACCCTCGTGTTATAGAAAATTGCCCGACGATTCACACCATATAGGTCTCGACTCGGCTACAGAGGTCGAAACGTGTTCTCGAAATATACGATTCGATATACAGCCAATACTTCACACGGATAATGAGAACGTATCGGGGTAATTGACAGATGGTCGGAGAGATTTTGATCTTCCTTATCCATAGACTTATTGAAGTCTATGTTCTAGTCCATCATAGTCCATATATCTTCTCTCTGGTTTCCTTCCATGTCGAACAGATCCATAAGAGCGCAGGCGCGGTGTTTCGAGGTTTTCCTAGATGAAGGGCTCACTCAAAACACACTTAGCTTTGTCTACAAAGAGTCAAACAGTGGCCAAAAGGTCTGAATCGAACGATTCAGGTGATTCTGACATTGAACTTACTGCTTAGTGCTGGAATGGGGAGACTAGAAAGTATACCAAACCGTCAAGAGGTGTGGAACTTCTCAGAGATAGCACATGAAGAAACTTGCCCAGAAACATCCTCAAGCCATGTGTGGTTGGTGGAAGAAGGACATCAGCACTGCCCCACTGTGCGCATACATGAGAAAAATCAGCTCAAGACATCGACAAAGAGTCAATTTGGGGAAAGAGTTCCATTTGGGCATGAGCGCAGCGTTTTGGGTTTATCCTAGATGAAAAGTTTAATTGAAACTCACTTTGTTAGAATTTTTCTGCAATGAGTTGAACAGAGACCAAAAGGTCTAAATCGAACAATTCAGGTGATTCTGACATTGGACACTCTGCTCAGTGCTGGAGGAGGGAGACTACTAAGTACCAAACCGTCAAGAGGTGTCGAACTTCTTAGAGATAGCACATGAAGAAACTTGCCCAGTAACATCCCCAAGCCGGGTGTGGGAGTTCCATTTGGGCATGAGCGTTTTGTGTTTATCCTACATAAGAAGTAATTGAAACTCACTTTGCTAGAATTATTCTGCAATGAGTTGAACAGAGACCAAAAGGTCTGAATCCAGTAATTCGAGTATTCTTTACATTTGGATATTATGACATTCTGATATTGAACTCTCTGGTTAACATTAAGATAGGCTAGAAAGTACGGAACTGTCAGGAGGTGTGGAACTTCTCAGACTCAGCACTGGCTCAAGAACATTCCCAAATCATGTATGATTGTTAAAAGAGGCGATTCAGAGCTCAGGTTCACCAGATTGAAGGATGCCGATTATGCTCATATTAGACGAAAATTCGTGTTACCAAAGCAAATAATCGACGATTCTGAGTAGGATCACAAGGTTTTCAGACAAAAAATTGATGAATTCGATTTTTCGAACGCATTTTTCTACATCTAGAATGTATTGGACTCACTTGGACCAATCTGATGGACATGAACGATGGAACATCTCACACCGCTGCCAAGTTCGAATGTCATACCCTCGGAACTAGCTTGTCTGAATAATACGTTGACACCCAGTATAGATAGATAGATAATCTTCATTCACTTATAACCTTCTACAGGTAGTGAAAAGTCACAGCCATAGTATTAACAATCATATAAACATGAAAATATAACATACATACATCAGTTTGTGAGAAAAAGGAAATTTCAATATCAATATATTCATGATGCAATATATTTATGATTGTAGGTATTCCTCTATAGAATAAAATGAATTTTCTTCAAGGTATTTTATCAACAATGTTTTTAATTTACTTACATCATCAACATCTTTTAATTATGGTGGAATTTTGTTGTAAATAGTGCTGCAGACAATTGCAGGAATTTTTTAAAAGTTGTTAGATTAAAATTCCTGATAAGCGTTCCTTGTGTTGTGGTTATGAATGCTATATTGTTAGGTGGAAACAAAGATATAATACTTTTTACGAATAGTGATGCTTCTAATATCAATACAGGGTGTCCCATGAACATATCGACAAACTCTAAGGGATGATGAAGGACATCAAAATAAACATTTTTGCTCGATGAACATAAGTACGGAAATTCTTCGTTTTCGAGATACAGGGTGTTTAATTTTTTTTTAAATCGATTTTTTATTAACATCGTAAAAACGATTTGGTCGAATTCAATGAAATTTTTACAGATTATTGATACATTTATGAGGTATCTTTTGAAGCTATTAGAATTTGCCCAATAATTTCAGGGGCGTGCCCACTGGCTAAGTCGGATAGTTTTTGCACAAAAAAAATATCGTTCAGTAGATTTTTTGTAATTATGATAATTTTTTTTGAATAAACAACTAAAAATAAAATTTTTCTGTCCCTTGAAATGTTTCCGTATCTAGCTTCGTTTTGAAGAAAAGAAACCATATCTCTTACATCTATGAAAAAAAATTAAATGCTTAAAAATAATACCTTACATTTTCCCATAAAAAACGATTTTTTTAAAGAAAATCAAACACCCTGTATCTCGAAAACGAAGAGTTTCCGGACTCATGTTTATCGAGCAAAAATGTTTATTTTGTTGCCCCCTACCATCCCTTAGAGTTTGTTGATATGTTTATGGGACACCCTGTATATTGTATACAGACATTATATTGTTTGATTGGAATATTGGGCGACATGAGTCTACGGGTCTTATACCAAAGATGAGTCCAATAATTCTTTTTTGAAGTATGAATGTACGATTTATATCGACTGCTGAACCCCAGATGATTATTGAGTATTTCAAATGTGGAATAAGTACTCATCAATTGTTCTTGGGACAGAATTGATTTTAAATTACGTATTGCAAAATATGCTGAACTCAACTTTTTGGAGACATGTTTGATATGTTATGCGGTATATCCATCGATCCCACTAGTCCATTGTGGTTGGTTTTGATATCTCTTAATATTCGAGATGGTGCATTCCAGAGAGATATCGATGAGGTAACGAGTCCAATGAGCATACCCCGTGGCATACCACTCGTGGGTAGTTCGGAGTCTGTTACAACACACCGGAGAAAATCGATTATAACCTAGACTAATATTTCACGAGAGCATGAAGTGATTGTTTGAGATGTAATTGCGTCATCACTGCATTAAAGATTTTGCCAAATGCTAGGATCGTGAGGTGTCGCTTGAGTTGAGGTTCCTCAGGCTATTTGTGGTATCGTGTGGCACTAGAACTCTTGGTGGGAATTGAATTCGTTATCTGGGAACGATGACTTGGACGATGTGCAGGCAGAATTAATCATCGGGCGAAAATAATGTGTAGTTCAATCGATGTTTTATACAGCACGGTTTTATATTTCTTGTTAGAATCATCAAATTATTTCCTTCGAATATTTTGTGTTCCAACCTCCAACTGAAATTATATCTTGACAGTTCAAACAGCAGCGAAACAGACTATGCCAATATCATAAATATATTCGTTGAAACATTTCTTGTGTCATCATCTCTCAACATCTCTCAATTCTCATACTCACATAATTATAATCCCAACTATAATCAGTAGTGTAAAATATCTATACTGAGTATTGAACGGAAGAATTTGCAACTCGTTCGTGATTTTTCCACAGTTAGTTATATCGTGAGATAAACTAGATTTTCCTCAACTGGGAATGCCATACAATCGCATGACTCCGAAGTAAATAGGATTTGATTCCACTCTGAACATTTTTCGTCATTCACGTCTAACTGACAAGAATTCTGAAATGGGGATCTGAGAATCTAGTACAGTTCAATGCAACTAAAACTCAAGCTTGTATGTTCACCAAGAAGGCTGATCAGACAATGCCCAATTTGATGATGTCGGGTACCACCACTGTTCCTATGAGGTCGTCAATATTCATGCTGGGTGTCACCACCAACAGTGCTCTCTCATGGGACGATCATGTGAGGTCCATTGCGAAAACTGCTTCACAAAAACTCGGTTTTATTTTCCGTCCCAGCAACTGCTTATGATCTACAAAGCACAAATTCGACCTGTCCTGGAGTACTGTTCACATGTTTGGAGCTCAGCCCCCAAACATACGCTGAAGCTCTTAGATTCAATTCAGAAGAGAGCTATTCGCCTAGTCGATGACACAACACTCACCAAATCATTGACCTCTCTAGATCATCGTAGAAAGGTCGGCGATCTTTGCCTTTTTTATAGGTACTTTCACGGTCGGTGCTCAACGGAAATTATGCCACCACGCGCGATTCCTAGTAGACAAACCAGACTAGATCAAGCTGGTCACCCCTACACTGTCAGGCTCGAGACCTGTCGAACATCGCTATACTAAGCATCATTCATCAATAGAACGGCAAAGTTGTGGAATTGTTTGCCTAGTGAAGTCTTCCCTGATGCTTACAACCTCCAAACTTTCAAGAAAACACCTTCCTTCTCTCCCAAAATTCCACCGCTGGATAACACGATGTTCTTCGAACCTTATAGGTTTCCCTTTTGTGTTGTCCACAGATAAAAAAAAAAACTCACAGTTCGTTCAGCACAAAGAACTCAAGTTTAGGGAGTATGAATATTTTACGCTGCATGGAGAAGAATGGTACTCGAAGACGACCAACCAGGCAGTGGTTTTCTTAATCTACGCCACGGTCACATGATCGGCATCTGAACGAAGAAAAAGTGCAAGTAAGAAATAATAATAATGGCCCAACCAACGCAAGTATCACTTTCACCGAGAGAAGCACCTGTTTTGGAATGTGGAGCAGTCAAGTGCGTTGTTCTCCTCTCATCGACTGTAGCCATATGGGTACAATGATATTCTTTTCGTATATCGAGCTTTTTGATTCGGCTCCACTTTTTTTTTTTTATTCAATTTCGAAAGAACGTTATTCCACTGAATTTGTTTCATTGCCTTTGAATTCTAAGTTCATTTCATTAGAACAGGTTTTTCTTGCGGATATTGCAATTTTTTCAATATGAGCCGAAGAATTTCACGGAAAACTCACATCGTATGATGGATTCAAATAGAATCTCAAGGAAGAACTAGAATGATAGTCAGAATTCCTACTGAGAGCCTCAATTTTTTTTATCATTTTCGAGTATTCTATCGGAACAAATGACTGACCGATGCATTTCGCATGTTGAACCAAAGACTGATTTCAATAGAAATGCCACAAATGTGGGGTTTTTATCATTGATATAGTTGGAATTTCTGACGGAAACACAATTTGAAAAGTCATTCAAAGCAAATAGAAATTCATTAGATATTGAAACTGAAAAGTTTGGAATTCTTGAAGATGCGTTGGGGGTTGATGATCATTGAATAACATCAAAAGTTCTTACAATAAAACACAAGATATGGGGATGTCCGGAATGGGACACCCCCGTTGCTAAACGCAACCGTTAATTTTCCGTGACCAAAAACTCAAGCCCCTCTATTGGTACGTAGATTATATTTTGAAATTCATGGTGTTTATTCGATAGAAATGTTTTGTTACGAACGAGGACAGTTCTTAGAAGAACTGTGAAGCATTGGCTGTTTTTAAAAAGAGATTGAAAGATTTCCTCCTGTGTAATTGTTTGTACACTCTAGAGGAGTATATGTCCATTGAGTTTGTAGGTCAATATCGACGATTCCTTTACAATTTTTGCTGTGATTGTCAGAAGGAATATAAAGTTTATTCATCCATTCATTCAATGATAAGTTCATTATTATAATTCGGAAAATGCCCTTTCGTGACAGTAATATCATTTGTATTTCAATTTGTTTCAGGTGAGTACATTCTATTGATTGAAAAACACTTCAAATCACACAGGTGAGTACATGTTTCAATGAATTCTATCACTAGAACAGAAACTCCTATAGATTTATATTCTCGATAAAGAGTCCGAAGTGGCTATAAAGTTCGAGTATTGCCTGTAATTACGTCAATTAATGACGCGTAATTCACTGTAGAACTACCAATAAACTACTTGATTAATAACAAATCAGCATAGGCCTGTTGTTCTCGTTTTCTGCATTGAAAATTATACCTATTCAGTTCCCTATATGGTATTTGTTGTTCCGTTGCGAACTTTCGATTTGTTGAAGAATTTTCATATTTAATGTAGTTTTGAGCATTGCTATTGGTTGGAACAAAATCATTAAAAACTAATAATTATTAACCATCACTCAGCCATTGATGTCAATGAATATTATGGACTTGTATTATACAATGATGTTTCTATTGATGATACCGAAAACATACTGAAAAAAAAAAACAGAATGATTGTCAGCTTTCCTCTGACATTGTCCAACAGTGTTTTTTAGGAAGAAGCGATGATGGAAATTATAAGGACATTCACGATTATGGCAAATATTAAGAGAACTCGGAATTGGAATGGCAACTGGACTTGATAAATTCATAACGGAAATGTTAAAAACATATTGTTAGCGGGGATAGAGAAGAATGAAAGCTGCAAGAAATATGCTTGAACAGTCACAAAGTGAATGGAACTAACTGAAAATCAAACGAAACTAATGGTGATGGACGAACAACAAATGGATATGATGTATGATTATCGAAGTGCAGATCTTTGGAGTCTCAGGAGTTGATATGGAAGACAGTGGAGGGCAAGAGTCATATATGAACAAGAGGAGAGTAACAAGGAGAACAAAGATAAATTTATCGTAAACAATTCATAGACCAATCCTGACATCCGATTGTGAATCCTAGGTATCGATTAGGAAACAATAGAGGAAAATTCAAGCCCCTAAAATGAGATACTTCAACAGAGGTGAAGGTGTAACAAGGAAAGACAGAATCAAAGATGAAATGATAGTCGAGGAACTACAGGTACCAACACTGAATCCCATAGAAGAAAGACAACTGAGCTGCTGAGGACTCTTGTAAATGATAATCGAGTCAAGCCAATGAAAAAAAGAATGGGAGACTGAAAAAACGAAAACGAAGAAGATAAAGACAATATTTGAAATGACTGGTGTCAATTAGATCCATTCACTCTACACATAATGTAATCTCTCCTCAACTATTTCAAAGAATGCCACAATTCGTTGTTTTCTTTCTGTGACTGTACTTACATCTCTATTATATTTTACTGATGATGATAATTGCCGGTTGGTGGGTGTCGAAAAAAATACGAAGACGAATTGCTGGAATTACAGGCGAGAAGAAGACGGAAGACCAGGCAATTATTCGCAATTATCTGGTCTGTGAGACTGCAAGTGAGAGTAGCTCACGGTATATCCTCTTCATAAATCTATCTTCCGGAGCGCAGGATTGTCTGTTGTCATCGTTTTCAGACATTAACGGCCATTTCATGTCCTTCTTAGAAACACATCGCAGATAAATGAAGCACGACAAAATTTCTCGGTCAACATGGATTCTGCAGATAAGGATACTTGAGATATATTTGAAATCCATTGAAAGCATGAACAGATTATTCAACTAGCGGATTGTGATTTGGAAATCTCAATGGTGCATGTACAGGGAAGTCCCAATTCTTATAGATAAGGTATGTTCTATGAGGAAAGTATCTTGAAATTATTGTATAAAAATTTGTAGCAGTGTATATGAACTGTAGACAGATGAGAACCGAACCGTGTTATATCAGAGGAATCGGTGCATTGAATTGTCATTCATGAATCATAGCGAAGTTCTTGCGACTGTTAAGTCATCATCAGCGTTTACCTGTAAGTAAGAAGAGAATAAAAAAGGCTTTATCTCTGGATTGTCTGAGATAAAATTGAATTGTCGGAGGTGATTTGTCACAAATTGTAATCATGTTTTTTGTTATTATTTGGCTCCCCTGTATAACTTTCTGAATAGTCGAGAGTACTGTACTGCACTTGTAAGTGCGAATGAAGTCGAATGTAATGTACACTTAGAGAAACACACTTGTCCTAATACATTCGTGATCGACTCTCTATACGTATACGTTGCCCACAAACACAGGCGTTACTTTATTAATATAGTTCGTGTTTCTACAATTTCAACATGCTTATTTACCAATAACCATAAACTAACTGTAGTCTTTGGCGACTTGGGAGATCCAAACAATCAGTGGTGGAGTTAGTGCTGTTAGATGATATGAAATGGCACAAAATACGACAACTTGAAGCAGAATAAACCAGATGGAACCTCAGTAAATAGGTTTTATCTTTTCCTATGAATAGACAACTCTCATAACGTTGGGAAATCGAATGAATTATCATTTTTCGATATTACGTGATTCGACATCGACAGAAAGGATCGATCGATTTATACTGGCTAAGATATCTATGTTTGCTGAAAAATCAACACATGGATTGAAAAATCACACAAGTACGATTTCCACGAACGCAATGATTCACTTCACGTTCCACTGAAACGGCAGCTTTATTGAGTGAAATATCGCTCGAAAATTAAGAGGCGAACCAAGACGACATGTTGGTAGTAAAAAAGGACCACCTTTCATGGTTTGAGCTGATTTATTCCACTCGATTTATCTTCAATTTGAGAAGGAACCGGTAGTGTTTGTAGTCTCTCTACTGATAACGCCCCGTTTTGTGGTACGTGGAAGAATTTCCAAAAAAAAAAACTGAAAACAATATGAACTTCGGAGGATCCAATTCTTTGGAAACGATTTATTCTATTTGCGATAGAAGAAGTGGCTGTATTTGGAGGCACTCAGAATGAGACAAATTGATGATTCAATCGATTGATATTTTTTCATGGCATGGTGTCGTCCAATGCAGACAGAATTGACCTCAAAGCATGAAGATACCTCATTTCAATAAGTATTGTTATCATCTGTCAGGAAATATTGAAATAGATTAGGTTCTGGTAACGGAATAAAGCAAGGGAAACGGATCTATAACTTCAAAATGAAACATGAATATCAAGTATAATTCTTTCCATTCTCGAACTGCATTGTTGGGTAACGTCTTGAGAGTTTGACACACGGATACGATATATTATGTACAAGTTCATCTAATTTGCTTCAGGACGTAATAAATGTATATTAATGACGAGAGCATATTTTTATTTCTTCACACTTGATTGGACTTTATGTGCTGAAGCATCGACTCAAATAGGTAAAGATTTATGCGAAATGATAATCTGTTCTGTACGACAGTGTGAAAACAAGATCCATCTGATTGATATACTTTGAATGCTCAGAAAATGATTCAAGAATGAGAAGAGGAATGAGTCGAAAATAATTGTTATTCGATTCATCTTCATTGAGAACTGACTGTTGTATTATATGTGTAATTCATCTGATGAGCTTTCATGTTTCCTCTTCATGAGAAATTTAAACTTCTCCAGAATTTCATATTGCTTACAGGATCAATTGACGGAAATGAACTACAAAAGGTAGCGAATTAGTGTAATTCGAATTCTTAACGAATGATCATTCATGTTGGTCGATAATTTATTGATAGGCGATTAGAACCTCTTCTGAATCATTACCAACTTTGATACTTCATTGGTACTCAACTCATATCTTCTGAGAATATGTTGGATTGGACGATATATCAAAAAAATGCAATTTTTGCGTAAGCTATCTTTTGCGGTTGACCTTTTGTGAAATGTGACCACTCACAAGTAGTGAAAATTGTTCACGAAACAAAGTCAATGATATTTCCAAATTTCTACTGAGAGATTCCCATCGAATGTCTATTGGGCGTATCGAAAAGATATGATCGAAATCCATAAAAGTACTAAAGATTCGTTTATGAAATGAATTTTATCAAAATTACTGCAAGTTACTTCATTTGATCGGACAAGTAGATTTCGAAAAGAGAATAGCGAATAGTGTTATATAATGGCAATTGTTATGTGGCTATCTGAGATGAGTCATGCGATTTGAATGGGACGGTTTATCCTTAAGAAGAAAAGAGGTCAGTAAGTTTCACACGAAAGAGAATAGGAATTACTGATTGATCATCAATTATATGTTCATGTCGGAGAGGTATACCTACTTTTCATAAAATGTGGGCGATTCGAACAGCACATCAACCAAGTACTCCTACAGGTTGCATTTAACATTTACCACGAAGAAAAATGCATGGATGAATATATACCTATCGCCTTATAAAAGTTGGGAACACGTACAATTTCTTCATGCTTGAATAGATTACTCCAATGAATGATTATTCACACAAATATATTGTGAGATATCGTAGGCATCAGAGGGAGAGTGTACCAAGTTGATGCCTAATCCCTTGTATCATATCGAGATTTGTTATGCAACGTGACCTGATTATATTCAATCACAAAATTTGTCAGCTATCCACGAAATATATTTCTCAATAAAAAGAATCAGTTGTTCAGTCTTCAACATTGTTCATTCGTTATTTTATGCACATGAAATTATGATATTATTAAATTAATAAATTATATATTATTTATATCAATGGATTATTTTATTATCATTCTTATGAACATGAAAATGCTCAATTGACAAAAAACAATTGTATTCAGCTAGCTTTTACAACGCAGGTATCAAAGTCGAGGAATGTTTTCTTTCATGAATATGCTAGAAACTCTCGCCAACCGATTACCTACCACGTCATCTTTGCTGGAATATTGTTTCCATTTGTGGAGTTACTCACATGAGAAGTTTCGTATGCGGAAAACTACGAGATCATGACTCAAATAAGAAAGTGAAAAAGTTTGGAATCAAATTCGCTGTGAATTTGCCGTTAACACTCAAAACAAACTTATACCTATATCACGTATCGGAATGCGCTGAAGTCTCCGCAAGGTAAATGTCTTCTATTATAGGCGTGCAATGCCTGATCATTTTGAGGATTTCTTATATTTCCTCCTCATTATTACTTCCTATTTGCACTCGGATCACACTTCGTTTGGTGTGGCAGCAAAATGAATGAGGCAAATCTCCATGTATGATTGCCAATAATATACTGATATGATATGAGGCTCTCAAGGAAACAAACGGAAAAACATGATGTAAGATCTTTGATTGAACGTGGAAAAATATCGATCCACCGAATTTCAGCACTTTTTCTCAACATTGTTCTAGTAATTTCATAAAATAAGATGTTTCAAGATCATTTTCATTGGGAATCAAAACAAATCATAGGGAGGAAAACAAAATATTCTTTCATGCCGTTCGGTTAGTTCAGGAAAGAGCCATTCAGTTTCATCATAATAAATTTGTTATAAAAGATACTCGGATTGTAAATGTTTTGATACTATATTATTATTTAGTATGCCAAGACAACTAGTGGAGTTTGTTCATCCGTGAAAGAAGTGTTGCATTCACTGTTCAGTAAGAGTTTAGGAAGAGTCATATTTCATAATGAGAGATCTTTTGTACCCGCCACTGAAACTACAATTGATCTAAAAAGTCTACCGCCCACATCTCAGATGCGGTGGGCAGGAAACCGCCGATAAAAATGATGAATCCGTCGATATGCCCGTTCGATTATTTCATAATTCCCGCATTGTTGCGACTTTCTTCGATCGTTTTTACCGGCCTCCCACGCGTATCAGACCTGCTATTTTCGCAGTTTCACACCTCTGCCGTGTGGGCCACCGTCTGTCTATCTGTCAAGACAGGAAAATGTGTGGATGCGCTCTCTCATTATTCCCGATGCACATCGAAGAAGAAGAAGAAGAAGAGGAAGAAGATAAAGAAGACTTGATTCATCTCCAGGAAGTGTAGCGCGATAGGTTTGCATAAACGTTGTTCGTCACGAGATTAGCCGTATGTTTGTTACTCAGGATTATAAGTGGCGTTTCAATGCTGAATTAGCCGTATTGTTGGTTTGTCGTCTTTATCGATGCAAGAATGGCGCCTAACTGTTCGAAAGCTGCTTAGCTGATTTTTCCGAGGCGTATGTGCATCACAGAGGTATATTGAACAAAAAGATGAATCCAGATATCTTTAGGATACAAGCTGAATTTTGAAATTATTGATGGGAGCTCTCGTGTCATGACCTCTCCTGGAAAATCCTGACGAATAACTGCATATTCAGTTGGGTTAGGGCTTGGTGTGATGAATTATCATCAGCTATAATATAACAAAGGATATATGATGATGATATTTCGAATGATCTGAGTTATATCATTGATTGATTATCATCATCACGAGAGAAGAAATTATTTACCTGATTTGTTGTTATATGTTCATTGATTTCATCATCTGCGACGTCTTCCCAACGATTATCACAAATTTTCGCGCAATTTCAAGAAGATAGTCTCGAATTGTCCAAACTGACACTCCAATATTTCTACTATCGCTGTTTGCTAGAGATGGCCAGAATAATGTGATAATTGTTGTTGACTATCGTTGATGTGATAGACACGTACCTTCCTATGCATTTCCATTCATCCCATTAGTTCAAGTTCGAATGAATTATTCTCTTCATCATAAATGTTGTCCATGATTTCACCTGTTTTTTCGAAGGCTTCCACACTCAAGCAATGCTGAGAAATGAAAACGTGCCAACCCTGTATGGAGTATAGTGGTTCTTAACTGGACGTGCTCTGTGAAATCTTCAGATGAATAACAACGGGAATGATGAATTCCACTCTCAAACTAAATAGAGAAATTGCGTATTCAAAAAATGTCGATATAACATCGGAGAACAAATCATTGACAAGAATGTTTGAAATCGTTCGATGTCTGAATAATAATAATAATAATACGTTTATTATTCACCAAAATACAACGGAAAAACAGTTAGGTATGTAAATGAAAATAATCTTGATTTGGCGAATGAAAAGCCAGATTTCAGTTTTCATTTTACCAGGTGGAATGGAACTGGTCTTCCAAAATAACCTCGAAAGTGAGAATGAGAGGAAAACAGAGATAGATAGGAAGAGAGAGAGAGAGAGAGAGAAAGAAAGAGAGAGAGAAAGATGAATTCTGCAGTTGGACCAGTTGATTGGATAGCATTTTTGAATGATATTTGCACACGCGTGAACCCTGAATGATATGGTAGGAAATGTTGTAAGAACAACACCTCCTGAAGATTTCTTAAACTAATGTAACTAATATTCAGATCATGCCTATCACTTCTGAATATAATTTTTCCGTGTAGGTACTCAGGTTTTTTCGTTTTCGGAACTTTATAGAAACTACACACCATATGCTGTTTACGCCTGTTCTGCATGTTCAACCAGTTGATATCTTTCAATTTATGAGAAATGCTCTGACTTTTTCTGATACCATAAATGACAATAAAACTTTCACAAAGGAGTTACTATTCCCTGAATTACTGGAAATAACTTTGCAATAAGTTGCAGACGCTATGGATCTTATGAGTCGCAATAATTCTAGGGAAATGGATTCACACGGGAAAAGCTTGCTGAGTCATGTACAGGTTTGATTGAGAAGATAATTCTTCTTCAGAGATGGGAATAGATAGAAAATATTGTCAAGAAGACTGAAATATCTCGCCCAAGAGAAACCATCTTTGAATCTATGGAGCTACGGATTATGGAGATTTCGAATTCAATTATTATAGGAAGATAAAGGATTCTGATCATCAAATTGCATTCCATGTGACTTTTTCGATAGTGTATTGAGTATCAATTTGATATCTTCTGATTGACAGGATAAAAACTTTCTATGTCTAAGGATGATGTATTGGAAACAATACCTACCGCATATTTGAAGGATTACAACAAGGTACAGTTAGAGGTCGATATATCGTCTATTGTATCACCGGTATACATGATGGTCGATAGACAGAATCCACTTAAAAAATGGCATGCTCACAATATGATTCTTTATTGATTCTCCATACAAACACGGCCGCGTATATCCATTGCTAATTAACCTACTTTTATGAATAACTGCTATAGGTATACCGGATGAACTTAGTATCACTTTAATCTGATTTATTAAACTATCAATGAGTAAGAAAACGAACGCAAACTCTAGGCAAAATTCGCTCATTGAAATCAGATGGCATTCAGAAATATATCAATCATTCATATTCCTGGAACCATATCAAGTTCAACGACAGATTATATATTCGTGAATCAGGAACAAAACTTCGAATTGAACTGAATTTATTTCAGTTTCATAGATAGAACATATCATTGGGTTCAATGCAAGTCAGCTGCAGAGAATTATTCACATGTGGAAATATAAAGAGACTAGGTATTTAGGAATCCATAAAGTGATATGAAACTTGATTCATTTGGAATTCGATGTCGATTGAACAAGAAAGAAAATCAGTCAGGTATCAAGTTTTCTTTTGTAGTAATTACACATATTCCAACAATCAAGCTAGTTGATTATATCGTGGTTATTATAGAGCTTTCCACATGAAGATCATTATAATATATTTCATCGAGGGAGATAAATAAATTAGAGCAATTTCTCCAAATTGGCGCTTTTACCTCATTAATTTGATCACAACGCCATTTTGTAATACTGCAAAAATTATAGTTATTAATTTTTAATGCTGATTTGTTTATGATCTCAATTAGGGTCTGATCATGAAGTCTTACGTAGGTAGATCAGAGGCGTAGATATGAAGATAATGTAATACAAACAGGATTATCACATTTCTTGCTCGGCTCATTTTATACCTCGTGAAATGATTTTAATATACTATAATCCGATCGATGTATTGATTATCTACTCATGATGATTCGTTATCTGTTTAGTACAAATAGGTATACGTACATACTCAATGGAGGGCGCCACCTATATAACAATTTGGTTTCATAACAATCTTGATTTCATTATAACTCCTGCGAACATCATTTCTATGGAAAATCATGATGATATTTATATTTGAATTAGACCATCCTCATGCAGTTTCGAACATCTTGTAACCAATGTACTTACCCACGTACACCAGTTTTCGTGGGTTAAAATTGTAATACAAGCTATGGCGTAGGAAAAAGAATTGATTGTTCGAGACCAAAATCAAAAATCACTTTCTGCAGCGTGATCACAATTTCTACAGGAAAAAAGTAGTACTCTTACAATCTGTGGGTGGAAGTTGACAAACCTGAGACCTCGAATGATTGAGGAAAATAAAAATCATGAATATACGTACTTCGAATTTAACCAATTCACTAATGTGTTCGAATGTCAAACCAAAATGAATCATAGAAAATCTATGCATTGCAGAAATACATGCAGCTCCTCAATTTTGAGATTGTCCTGGTATATTGTTGATATCCAGCAGTTGGTGTCTTTCCTTTTTTTTTGATATATCAGAAATATTCAGGCATGGCAGAATTTGAGATCTGCAGCTACTTCTGAAAATAATATCCTCATTTGATACCATTCGAGCTAGTATTCTGGCGATATCAATAAAAAATAGAGATGTTCTCTTGTGGGGGATAGAAAATTGCATGTCATCGTCAGTAAGATATTGTGAAGCAATTTTTCTTCTAGGCAAATCAGCTGAGCCAAAGAATCAATCACTTATCATAGATGCAATCGCATTGTGCTTGAACTTTAAGACAATCCGTTTCCTCATGTCATTACGCTATTGATTTCATCAACTGTGTAACCTTCGACTTCTCCTTGGCTGTTTCTAGCGCGCCTGTGGCAATAGATACTCATTTTTGATCTGGCGATCGCTTGACAATGCGGACTTTTTAATGGCTCCGCTGCCGCTTATCGGATCGCTTGTGCTCAAAAAGATATTGAGTAAGCGCCGCACTTGTAGATTTTATCGCGGACGAAAGCATCGAGAGAGGTCCGAAATCTGGCTCGGATGAAAAGTTGTGAAACGAATTGGTATCTATCCATATGAGATGTGATGAGAGAGAAGTGGTATTTTCTTGCCAATCTTCTGCGGACGGATATGGGAAAGTTTGTCGTAACACTCAAAGATAGGTTGAAAAGTGATCATTGATGCAACAACACCAATTTTGCAGGTCCTGATGATAATATGACACCTGAGGAAATGTCAGAGAAGCTTATGAACATGGAACAACATGAATATGCAGAAGACTTGAATCAAAATTTTCGAGTCATTGTATGAATTGTGTATGAAATATTGGATATAAACTTCATTATAATGGATCAGTTGGATTTTTTGGCAATATTCGGAAAATGCCTTCAGTTGTTTCATTACGAGAGAACTTTGAAATATTTCACATCCTCTTTCCTAGATTATGATAGTTTTAGTAATTTTGTTCCAACATGTTTGTTGTAAGGACAGCTTTTGTGATCTGCCACAAAATGTCACTGCGCTTGAAATTGAACCCTCAGACACCTGAAAGAGTAATTTTCTGATTGTCAGTGACTCCTTGTTTTTCATAAAACTTATCAAATATATTTTTAATAAAGACAAAACTCTTTCTCATCTCAATGTACGTTTCGGAAACGAATCTGCATTCGTTTTCATCACAATTCATATATTTTTTCTTTATTAAATTCCCAATCTTTCGTTGTTTTGACACTGAAATTTTTTTCATTGAAAAGTATGAAACCAATTTTTTCCGTCTCCGTCTTGCAACTCATTGTATGATTGGTATCGGAGTGGATCCAAATAGGTACATTGAATTGAATAATGAACAGGAAATATATATAATAAGTATGTTCAAATGATATTGATATAATGTATTGATAAATGATGAGAGAATCTGGTGTCATTTACACGAATGCTCTCTCTAGAAAACAATACATCGAGTGAAAAAGATTGAAGAAGTAGAAGATCAAAAAGTCCATATAGTTTCTGATGTGTTCCTTCAATTATCCATATGAAGTTATGATTAATTCCATATCGAAATAATACGAGTGATAATTCTATTGTTTTTCAAATGATTCATTCATCAGTCATTGTCATGGAATACTGTTCACGTGTTTTGGAGCTCCGCCTCCAAAAATACGCAGAAGCTCTTAGATTTTGATCAAAATAGAGCTATTTGCCTAGTCGTTGATACAACACTCACCAAATGAATGACCTCTTTAGAACATCGTAGAAAAGTGGTCAATCTCTCCCTTTTTCATGGATACTTTCACGGTCGGTGCTCAACGGAAATATCGTCTATTAGGCCACCACATGCGATTCCTAGTAGACGAACCAGACGAGCTCAAGCTGGTCATCCCTACACTGTCAAGCATCATTCTTCAGTAAAACGACAAAGTTGTGGAATTCTTTGCCTAGTCTTGAAGTCTTTCCTGATGGTTACAATCTCCAAACTTTCAAGAAAAATTTCAACACTTTCCTTCTCTCCCAAAATTCCACCGCTGGCTAACACGATGTTCCTCGAACGTTATATGTTTTCCTTTCGTGTCGTCAACAGATAAAAAAATGTTCAGCCTCAGTGTAATTTCAATTGAGTCATTTTGTATGTGTAAACTAATTTTTTTTTCCATTGAGTCGATTGATTTCTGTTGTCGATAGAGATGTATCCAAGCGTGAATCCATGAGTTTTTCATCATTGTACCGAATGTTGGCAACTCCCATACCCGGAAACGCTTTCAACGAAATATTCTTGGTGGTCTCGCGATTTCCTCTGACCATGCCTAATAACCGAACGATTCCGAAGGAATTACTCAACTCCAAATCGTATCGCCGTTATTGATTTAATTAAATTGTAGCGATTCCAATCGTCCATAATAACATAGCATTAAATCGAACATTGTGTGTATCTGATATAACTCGAAAACATTCCGGACCATTAATTATTGGTATTACACCAATGACATTTGTAAATCGAAAAATCGATGCCGATAAGGCATACCTACTAGAAAAATATGAATAGCTTTAACCTCGATGGTTTTCATAGATTAGGAAACCATTTTAATTATCTTACGCAGTAGATCAGATGTCATTCGTATATAGAATCGAATTCATCATGCAGTTGAATAATTATTGATCAATCAGGACAAATCATGTCAAAGGAATTCCACATGATACACTACTTCCGGAACTTCGTGGTCCAGAATTGACCGATTTGCTGGCAGTTTTCGGGATCGAATGTGATATTTAATAGACATCCAGGACAGCTAGACTGAAATGATTTCAAAGAATTGGCAGAACGAACCATACACGTGATATAAAGTGGAACCATTACACCAAGGTTATTCTCTTCCTGAGTCACTCCTAGAACTCCACAAAAATTGAATTCATACATGTTATCTGGTCAATGAGAGATGAGTGAAGCATCATATCTGAATTCACCAGATGGAAGCGAAAAAAATTGAATTCATTTACGATAATATGGTAATAATATTCATGAACAACAATGAAATGGACCAATGCGATAGATATTCAGAAGAATGAACGCTCCTATAACAAAGATTGAATTGTCCATGAAACTTAAAAGTTTCCAGAATGAAAATGAAGGGTGTTAGATTTGACATGGATATTGTGTATTACATGGAACTGAACAATATCCAAGCTTGCCGAGTGTATAACCAGAAGTATCAGGTAATCAAATGGTTCTGAGAGCATTGGAAATGGTTCATAGATACGTAGGTAATAGTTCAAACAATACTAGAAAAACTATCTACTCTATCAAAGGTCTAACAAAAGTCTATGAGGTATATTGGAGCGATCGTTTTGAAGCAAATCATCTCCAGCATGTTTGTCTCTCTATGAAATAACTTTCGAGAACAGAAGAATATTATAATGTTGGGAATATTGGGGATTCTTCCAGCTCTAACCCTCTCCACCATGTCATCCTATTCAAGACCTGAAGGATCATTTTTCATTTAGCATAGCTATATATCTTCATTTACCTAAATTCACTATCCTGATGCGAGATTTGTGGAAGATGCTGACGAATATATAAGTATAGGCAGCAAATTGGTGAAAATCGAATACTTTCAAAATAGTGAAATACCGTGAACCTGAACCAGAGCAGATGGTAGATGGTGAAACCGTAGTAAGTCAACTGGTATTTCCAACATATGTATATTCATCGACAATTATTGCGAATTATATTTGAAGGAACACGGTCATATAATGTAATGGCCTACCTTAGATTTCCACCAGAATCAAAAAGAAGTGACGTTGTAGGCAGTGGGTTTATATTTCCAGCAATTTCATAGAACTATCCAATTATTGGAGAATAGTGAAATGTTTGGAAGAAAATCAATATGCACCTTGATAGGCATCAAGGGCTTGAGCCTTGGCGTTCAATTTTGGTCCATGGCCATTGTGATGGAATTCTATACTATAGTTATAATAATAATAATAATGAAGATTATTTATCGAATGTATATAAGAACCATGATTGACTATCATAATCAGTCCAGCAATTCAATAGAATTCTTTTGCTGTGATGTATAGTATTTACTTTAGATATTTATGGATTCCCTACATGAAATCATGATTTGTGCCTCGACCATAATTTCCATACAGCATACATAATGATGATGATTCAAATATGATCATCAGGTAGAGGGATCCGATCATGTTGAAAAGTTTCTACAATATAAACTTCAACGAGAAGTGAGGAGTAAGATTGAGTGATCATTCCGAGAATGAATCCAAATGATTGATAATTTATGAATTATTGAAGATGAATCGAATTCGACCCCCGAACCGATATCAAACACCGTTGACGTGTGTGTCATTTATTTCCTTCGGCAACCCCAAATTGGACAGGCCATCCTCGGGTATCAGAATGATCACTATACAGGGTGCCCCTAGAAGGTGTTTACAAAAACCCAGCATAATAACTCGCTTATAATAACTATGAAACAGCTCATGAAATTCTACTCAAATTTGGTTCGTTTTTTGATTGCTTGATCCATTTCCTCCGAGAATGGTACTTTTGAAAAAATTCGTTAACTCTGATGGTTTTTGCGCTGGATTTTTATCTGAATAATTCAGAGTTTCACAAGAGGATTATTTACTAAAACATGGATACAAAAAACAAAACTGTCATGAAATCTGCTCAAAGTTTTTCATGATGGAGAGTATGAAATTTACTATTTGGATATGTTCTTCATCACCTCTATTTGATTGAGTCGATTGAGATCTCAAATTGAGCCATTTACGCTCATATTATTTTCTTTTCGGAGTAATACAAATGAGTTTTTGTTATCTAGGTATCTTCGGTATACACTTCTGAGAGTTTTCATAATGCATCCTCTGTTATTTATTTTCATCTTAGAGCCAATATGTTTTTGTAGAACCTACACGCCCCATACAACACCGGATAACCTATGGACATCCAAATTGAGTCCAATTCATGTTGGAATATCCTTGGACTACTTTTGGATGTCCAAAATTCACCCAAAAGGGATAAACAAATGTAGAATCATCATTTATTCTTTGATGTTACACGATAGTTATGAATAAAATTACGAACTCTTTGTTCTCATCTGTTGACAACACAAAGGGAAACCTATAATATTCGAGGAACATTGTGTTAGCCAGCGGTGGAATTTTGGGAGAGAAGGAAGGTTTTGGATTTTTTCTTGAAAGTTTGGAGGTCGTAAGCATCAGGAAAGACTTCAAGACTAGGCAGAGAATTCCACAACTTTGCCGTTCTATTGATGAATGATGCTTGGTATAGCGATGTTCGACAGGTCTCGAGCCTGACAGTGTAGGGGTGAACAGCCTGAGCTCGTCTGGTTTGTCTATTACTAGGAATCGCACGTGGTGGCATAATAGATGATATTTCCGTTGAGCACCGACCGTGGATCTATCTATAAAAAAGCCAGAGATCGCGAGATAGCCTGAATGGTGGAGGAATCAGACTTCGATGCGATCGAAAGGTCACAGGTTCAATTTTCCTTGACACTATTTTTTTTTATTCTCTGACGACCATATTATATCCTCTGAATAATATTTGGACGTTGATGGGATATACAAAATATCCTGTTTTGTAGTGAATGAGTTATGAAATTCAAATTTCATACTCAAACCCCTAATTCTCTTCGTGGGACGTTTACGTGGGAGTTTTAAATATTTATTTACTGAAAACGTCATAAAATGATAGTATGATATCTATGGGTTTTAATTCACCATGAAACTATGCCAACGCACCGAATTTCAGTGGAATCTCATAAGACGTTTCGAAGTTATCAAGCAGAAACGTTATAAATCGAATTTTTTCGTGGTAGGTTCCTGTGAACACCTTTCAGGGACACCCTGTATATGGAAGCGCGTTGAATGGCTCGGCCCTTTCGCGCCAAAAAAATGATTAATCTTCCGTTAATGCAGACCATAATTCAAATTTGATGAAGTGTAAATCACTCGAAATTATTAATGAGCCTTCAAGCGGATGAAGAGAGCGAATGCGACTAATGAATGGCGGAGGTAGGACCGTGAATGTCTACGAGAAGCAAGAAGAAGAATGTTCATTGAGACGGACAGATAATGCAGCAAATGGCCGAAGATTAGATGGTATTGTTGAGTGAGGTAGTCTCAGAGGAAATGATAATTTTGATTTATCGCTCGCGTTAGAGGCAACGCGGCGCTGGAACGGTTGGTTCAGGTGAAGGCCTTCTTCGTTTATCGATGTTGACATGACTGACTGACTGACGAATGAAGAGTTTCCTGATGCGATCTCACATCTATAATTCCTCTCTCTGAATATACGATCGTCGGTATCATCAATTCTGCTCGAACTGACCAGTACGTGGACGTCGGATGAGTTATTGAGCGAAATGTATATACATCGACGATTTTTTTATGGTTCCAGAAGTGATATCTGGAATCACTTTTCATCATGTTTGACCCCACATCTATTCGATTTCTCAGCAGCAAAGATCAGCTGGGATCGGAATTTCAATCATGAATTCAATCGGATCAATTCACAAATGATAACGAATACTACTATACTTATAAATTAGGCATCGAAATTGAAATTTTCAATAGTGTGCATTTATATTCGTAACCGAATTTCAATAGAATTCAGGTGTATCTCAATGATAATTCATTCAACTGTACAATGGTATATTTTGCAATAATAATGTACTACTATCTATACCTAACCACAAGTATAGTCAAATATATGTATGAAGGTACTGTACATGAGATTGCTGTGTTAAGAGAATTATTATGAGATATACAGGGTGAGTCAAAAATGTGTACCGAGCTTTCTGGGGGTGATAGAACATTGAAAAATAAGCAGCATTTGCATTTCCGAAGCACTCGCCAAGCATTAGAAGCATATCAGTTTGTTCAGAGAACGAATAACCTGCCATATTTCTCAAAATCTCAGTTGATAATCGCAGTGATAAATGACACAGAAAAACCACACGAACAAATCGACTACAACAATGTTGACTCGAATGTTGATGACATGAACGTCAAAATTGAGAACAAAATTATCCATCATGGCCTGCTATAATATTGTTACCGATGAATCTCGCGATGAATAAAATCAATCTGCTGATATCATGTAACTACAAAAACTCAAATATCTCGGCTCAATTTTTTGTATTTGAATAAGAGTACCTTTTTCATGTAATTTTCTTCGCTCCATCGAATGCTCCTGTTTTTCCACTGAAAATAATACAGGGAAAAAAGTTTTCTACAAAAAATCATGACTCACCCTCTGAAAACACCCTTTATAACAATATCAGAAATGTGGAAGTGTGACGAAATAATGTATTTCGACAACATACATTCATGCACAAAATTTCAATCGGGTGGCTTTCATCGTTCAGAAGTTATGCGGAGAAATTATTTCAATTTTATCAACTTTGGAAGGATATATCTCCCTCAATATGCATTTTGGGTCATGAGTTTAATCATCAAACTACACTTTTTTTTCAATGTTCTATCACCCCCAGAAAGCTCGGTACACATTCTTGACTCACCCTGTATATGATTGATGTCTGATTGAAAAGAAGTAATTTTGTGAGAACAAGATATTTCATTACGAATAATAATAATGAAATAGTGATAATAAGAACAGTTGATCATAATCGTACCGAATGAAAATAATAACATCACTTTTGTTAATGTTACTAATGAAACAGTTGAATGGGTCCATTTTTTTATAATCATTGGTAGCGAGTTGTGAGTTTCTGGATCAAATATTGATGGATTATTCAGCCCCAGATCCATTTCAAGTGAGACATAAAAAAGAGTAATATGAGAAATGAAAATGTCGAAAAATCAACCACCATTTTTACTGCTGTAATATATTTTCATTGACCCTTCATTCCTATAGTGAGTGGAATCTATCGAATCAACGGAAACAAGACAGGAAGACTTTGTCATGGGCGAATGTTGGAAATAGAGTGAGAGGGTATGACCATGTGGAATCCCCATCTTAGTTCAATATGTGTACTGGAAGAGTGTAACAATATTCTTCCTGTTTATCATTGTGATTTAATCATAACTCTGAGATCCTTCACTTGTGAAATGACACTGTAATTGGTGTATCACCCTTACGTGATCAAGTTTGTGTTACAGATTGATGCTACTAGGAGTGTGGAAGTACTGTTTATAAACTGAAAACAAATGTGCAACGTACAATGTACTGTGTAGCTGTACAGAGATACTTCCATGATTATTAATCTATCCATTGATGAAACAGAATAGAAACAATTAAATCTGTTGTTAAATTCGTATGGCTGGTTGCCTACACTATTGATTTGGCCTCATCATTACTCGCATTTGGCCGATAAATGAAGAGGATAGATGAAGAGGAAAAATCAGTTGAGTTAGAGGTGATGAGAAGAAGAATATAACTCTCGCTGACAGTTAAATTGATTTTGGGATGATACTTCTGCTTCTCAATCAGATGCGAGCTAAGCAGACACAATTATTGAGTAATGATACCACAAAGAAATTATTGCGGAACCATCGGCAGTGAAAGAAACCACTCGGTTCTTAAAGAGCCAATTACCGATTAGCATCGATCGTACAGAATGCGTGATCGTACGTTATTCGATACGATCTGCTTCTGTTATTAGTTATTGGTCAACAGGGCACATGGCTTATAAATATAGGTTAGGATGTGTAATAATAATCAGTGGCGGGTGAGGTCATCGAGAACCTATGATGAAGACAATGTTTATAATGTGTAATGTAATAGGGGTTTCATACATTATAACTGTACATTTCCGGAATATCTGAAGAAGTGGAACGTGTTGATGAAAAGTTTAGAGTGAAAATACAGTGACTCATACAAAACCAAGAAATGAAGAACAATCATCGGAAAATTGTATTCACAGTATACCATGTATTTGATAATTTGTGTGATGCTTGATATTTGTCAAATATATTTGTCTTCGAATTTTTTTGAAAAACAAAGTGTTATGGTCAAATAAAGAAGTTTTTTTGACATTCTGGAGCAGATCATATATATGTCCTCACTACAAAGGTATTGAAATAACTATTTTGATTCTTAGAAACGAGGAGAGAAAATTCAAAAAATCTGTGAGATTTTGTGATGTTTCATCATGAACCGCATGAGATATTAAAAATTTGCTCGAAATTGTTTTCAGTATACCACTCGTTCTATCCTAAAAACACTGGAAAAAATATTTCATAGGAGGTTCTAGGAAGATCAACGATTTGTGAGTGTACTATCATGGCGAGACTCTTCGCTCTCCTGAATATAATCTTACTACACCACAATGAGGACGCAATTTGAACTTTGAGGGTATATGAAGGTGAGTTATCTCGATTATGATTCTGGTTCTTCCCTTGAATCCTAGAGCCTACCCTGAGCAATTTTCGATATAGTATTTGGTTCATGACATTTGGCAACCTGTATATATTTATTCAATAGATACATAGGTGTTCCAATGGGAAAGCATAATAATGTAGCTACTCAAATAATAATAATAATTATATACTTTAATCAAACATAAGTTATCAAAACTATTACAATGATATGTATAACAAATTGCCGAGGGTGTCAGTAAATGGAAGTATACACAGGAACATACAAGACAAGTAATATAAAATAGACTATCAGTAAAACACGAATAAAGACGAACCACAAATATATGAATGTATACAACTAGACCCACATTGTTCCTAACATCATCTAAGAAAAGAATTCGTCAAGTGTGTAGAAGTTCTTTTGGGTCAAGAAGCCTTTAAGCCTATTTTTGAAAATGAAAATATTTGGCGCACTTGGTACATCTCCAGGTGAGTTATTATAGATTCTGCAGCCATTGTAATACAAGTTTCTTCGGTAAGTGCTTTGCCGGAAGTAAATTGTTCTTAAATCTTGTAGAGTAATTATGCTTGGATCTGTTGCAGCTAAACAATGAAAGATTCTTACGAACATAGCACGATATTTCATATATGTAGGTATCAACTACAAATGAAACGTATATGAATGGATATGTTCGAAACATCACTGATGGGGTATGATACCGCGTGTATGACTGAGCTTGTTCCTCTATGTGATTCAGCTGAGTACCATGCTACTACTTTCCTTTCAATTCAGTGAATGATTATTCACATAACGAAAGAATTACGAAGTTATCTGACATTGAAATATGACGACACACCAACGAGCATTTGATATATGATAGATAAAGACCGTCTTGATATCCATACATCAGGATATCAATTATTGCCATGGCAGAACATTCAGACTAACTCCATCAATTTCAGTCTCGATAGATTGCGCTTGAAGAAGTTTTCAATTAAAAATAAATATTTAAGCTGATGATCGATATGGTCGCCCGAAAAAAATGGCCGTAGTTCTTTCTATGGTGGATTTGAATGTATTCATGAGCAAACATTTTCATGGACATCCTCTGAAATAATCCAAGAACTTGAGGCGTGGGTGTTGCATTTATCTTAAACTGGAATTCATATGATCGGGTTTGGATGCCCTTGGAATTGGTAGTGATGTATCTCAAACGGAACCATTTATCATTTAGCTTGTTCGCAGTTCGATATAATAATTTCTTCATTCGAATCGGACACATTATCCATCTACAGTTATTTTCATAGCTTCCGACATACGTTATAAATCAGTTCACAATCTGACTCGAGTATCAGTTCTATGCATAGTTTGATTTTTCTCATAGAGGATCCCAAAATATCATATAATAATATTATAATATATTTGAATCGAACACATTCATTTCCTATTCATATAAGTTATTTAAAGCTCCCAACATAAATCATAACTTTGCTCACAATATGACTCTTGACTATCAGCTATATTATATGTATTTTTTTCTATATTTTATCCTCACATAATGAATGTGTTCTATTGAAGTTCATATTCCAGTTACAATCCAAAGATTACCTAACTCCGGTGATATTATTTTTTGATCTTGAAAGATAATTGATATCCATCATTCTATTATCCGAAAGAATACAGTACAGTTTGAACAGGAAATTGTCCTTTCGTTCACCTTGAATATTGCTTTTTCTGTTCTCCGAATTGTAATAATTCGGATTGGGATGGATGGAAATGAATACTGTATTATTTCATCACAACTGGGATCTGCTTGAATACTCAAGGACGACCTGAAATGTTTCAATTTGAAGACATCATGAACCACAAGAGCGAATCCAATTCTGTAATCTATTATTCATTTCGATTCGAAGCAATCTCATCGATTCCTAAAAATCCGATCTTCAAGGCTGGCGACTAATCAAAAAACACGAAAGGAAAGTAATGCAATTTTCCAAAGGCGCAAGATATATTTTACTATTAGGTGAATCATGCCTATCACGTACCTCATAGCGGCAAATAATGAAACGTAATTTTATCAATACGAATATATCTGGTAAAAGCAAGGACTTTACATAATAGAAGTTAGGAATTCAATTTACATGGATAGAAATGGAACATTACTAAGCAAAATATCAATGTGCAACGACATTCATTACATTGAATCTGACTACGATCTATGATGTTGTAATTCGATAGAAGCTTGCATATACTCACCAATATATCGCAGCAAAGATTCAGATACTAGAGTACTTCATGAATATCAGTGTCTGTACTTACTTCAAAAATATTAGCAGAAGAATCAAGTTCTCAAGCTGTTTTCAGTATTCAAAGTCATCCTTAGATGACTAGAAAAACTATCAATCCAGATGTTCCACGAGGATCTGTCTTGGGATCAGCTTTGTTTTTGCTCTACATTAACAGTATGTTGGATAATATCTCCTGCTCAGTCCATAGCTTTGCGGATGATAAATTCATTTCATACCTTTTTTTCTGGAGCCCCATACATCATCCAATATGACTAGAGTCACACGACGAAGGCAGATTGATACTCGAAATGGTAATCTGTCAAGAAATATGAAGATCTGAAGATCTAGTAGAGTTCAATGCAACCAGAAAATGAGCTCATTGTATTTTCACCAGTTGGACAGATCACACAATGCACAATATGATGATGCCAGGTGTTACTGTTCTTATGAAGTCGTTGATATCCATGCTCGGTATCACCACCAATCTCTCATGGGACGATTATGTGAGGTCCATTGCGAAAACTGCTTCACAAAAACTTGGCTTTATGTTTCGTACTTTACAAAGCGCAAATTCTACATGTCCTGGAGTACTGTTGAAATGTTTGGAGCTCGAGAATGAGGTTTCAAATGAGGTCTTGACGCCACATTAGCCATCTGTGATAGTAAAACTGGAAAGAAAGGATAGAAACCGTATGAACAGTACGAATGAAAAATAGCGTAAGGCCAGTTATGGAAGTACACTTTTATTGATACCGCAGAAGAAGTGTGAAATTACATCATTCTTCTTCGACACGTTTAAGGTAGGTAGACATCATTGCCAATCGGCGTTCTTTTTCTCACACAACATCCTTTTTGTACCTCCATACCTACATGTGAGGAGAGGAAAAGGAGGAAAAACATCCTCGAGTTGAATTCACATTCTTCAGCATCTTAGAGGAAGTAGAATTCATTCACCAGTAACGTGAGTCAAAATGTCATGGATTATCATTCGATAATGCCTCCCATATGAAAGAATGCGAATCCACCTTCATCAAGGATGCTGAAGAAGATAAATTCAACTTTTTTGAGGATCTTTTCCTTCTTTTTCATTCTTCGAATGTATAATGAAGGTATCAGAAGGTATCAAAAAGTAATCTGTGAGGGGAAGGCCGATTGAATATGGTGTTTTTCCAAAATGGGCCCAAGAAATAATTATCCTGAGAATGATATTTCGGGATTATTTCCAGAAATAGATGCTTCCACCCATTATCATTGTGGAATTACGGATTGCTGAGGTCGAAATATATGAGAATTGAGAAAACATTCAGATAATTTAGATCGCATGGTGAGTGCAATATCAACTCTTTTGTTTATTTTTTGTTCAAGAATTGAATTGTTCATTTCTTGATATTTTTTTTGATGTCAGATTGTTTCTTTATCATTTCCTGGAAAACCTTAGCCATTTTGTTATCGTTCTCATATATTACAGAGTTCCTGAAATCTGGTTATTTTCGAATGTCTCGAATGAAAATTCTCACTATTGGCAACAGTGAGTTGACTCAGTTGACGACCCGACAGAATCGGAGATGCAGGTTCGGCAGCCTCCTCGTGAAATCTGCCCGATTTCCGCGCCCCGGGGCCATCCCGTGGCCCACTTGTCCCAAAATTACTCCGACGAAATGCGGATCGATGCGATCGATAAATCGAAAATAAATGACGACGTTAATAGTCGAAGCGACAGCATTTTTATCGAGATAATGGCCGGACGAACGTATATAAGCGTTTATCGATGGTTCTAGAGGTTCACCGAAATTTTGATTTTTTTTTTTTTTTTGAAAAGTATCAAACTGTAAAATTGTTCCAATCATGATGTAGGTCTCCAAGGTATCTGAAACATAGATCCGAATATGTTCAATCCATTGTCTGACATTTTTTTTTCACCAAAAAACTACAACATTTCTCAAAATAATTAGGAGTTTGACTCGTATAGCAAGAGAGATACAACAGTGAGTCCAAAAAATCGAATCAAGTGGTCCAGTAAACAGTGAGACATTTTCAAATCTTCATTCTAGAAGGACAAAGAAAAAGAAAATTCTCCTTCTCAAGGAATCTTGATCTCAGAAACCGCTTGTGAAGTTTGGCAGGCTATGTGACAACTTATATAGTTATATAAAGTACCAGTACATATAGTTGTAATAATTCAGCTGATATTATGAATTCATATTCTGAATGATTGCATTGTGCAATATTTCAAACATCGAACACAACCTGCAGAACATCAATCATTGTCAATGTAGATATAAAGTTATTTTCTGCTATCATTATTACCACCGAATCGAAAGAAACCAGATCTCGTAAGTAAGTTCAGTAATTGGTCTACTAATGAGTTAATATCCTATGGAGTTGATTCTATACATGGCTTGTTAAAACGACATATCTACCCGATATTTTTTCGCAACTATTATTGTCCCACATCTTAAATGAATATCAATCATTATACATACCTATGATTTTCGTCAACTCATCCTACGGATGGAATAATGATGGTGGTCGGCAACCAACCTCGATATAGCATGTCGAAATTGCGAATCGAATTGCTATAATTTTGACATTTAGTAGAGCATCAGATTGTGTAGAGACTTTCATTTTCAATCACACCAGTCGTGTTTTCTTCTAATAACTAGAAGTGAGCTATTACGGGCCGAACCTTCCTGTTGGTATCATTTGAAAATGTTATTTATTCTATTGTTATTTGGTTTCTTTATCGAATCATGCGGAGATGAGGATGTTTCGAAATGATTCGAGCATAACCTTTGTGGGGCAGAAATAGAATTCCGCAATTATTTCTGCGAATAACGAAACATATTTGAGGTTTGCATCTATCGATTAGCTCACGAGGTGTTTAATTTCGAAAATGTCTTGAATTCCTCATTCAGTTCAGATTATAATTAGGTATTTGAATTTATTGAGATATTGAATCATAAACTTCTCCATTCAATTATATATACAGGGTGTCCTTAAAAGGTCTTTACAAAAAGCTACCACATATTCTTCAGACCAAAACAATTCGATACAAGCAAACTTACCTCAGTAAAAAGTTGCTTAGTTTGGGCGCTAGACGGCTCTGAAGTTGAAATTTTCAAATCGATTTTGCTTCATAACTTTTGAACGGCTCATGAGATTTTTTTCAAATTTGGTACGTTGGCATAGACTCATCGGGCAATGAAACTCATATCATAATCATAATGAATATCATTCCATGGGCGTAGAACTTGATTTTTTCAGTAAATAAACATCTAAAACTCCTACGCCAATGGAAAAAAATTAGTTTCAATATGAAATCTAAATTATTCAACTCATTCACTACAAAAAAGGTACTCTTGACAAAAGTCGATTCCTCTCATGGTTTCGACAAAATTTTAATTTTAGTGATTTAGAGCATAATTAATAATAAAACGATTAACAGATATTTCATAAAAATTGTTCAAAATGTTCACCATTTTCACGTATACAAAGATTTATACGACGCAAAAAGTTGAGATGTACTTTTTGCATAGGTTATTTCTATTGAAAATAAGTAGCACTGGTTTTTTTTTTCTGAAGACTATTATTATCTGCTCGAAAACAGTGATATTCACATTCTTGGTTTCCATAGTTTCATCTGTGTTGATTTGTCGAGTTTTATTGACGTTGATTGTTGATATCGGACTTTTCTGATTTATCATGGCCGTACAATACACCAATGAAGAATACACCGATATGTTATTGGTATTCGGATATTGTCAAGGAAATGGTCGAGAGAGTGTGAGGGTGTATTCGGCAAGGTTTCCAAATCGTCGCGTACCAAGCCACCCAACCTTTGCTGCAGTTGAGAGACGTCTTCGGGAGACCGGTCATTTTGCTCCTAGAACTGGTGATTATGGAAGACAGCGTTATGTAAGGATTCCCGAAGTCGAAGTAGAAATTTTAGACCGTATTGAAGGAAATCCAGAATTGAGTACTAGACGGATAAGTAATGAACTAGAAGTTTCTAGGAATGCCGTTCATGAAGTACTAAGAGAACAATTATTATACCCATACCACAAGACGCCAGTTCAAGATTTATTAATCCATGATTCACAAAGTCGTCTGATGTTTTGTAGGTTCATTAATTTGCAAAGAGAAATGAATCTGAACTTTGGAAAGAATATTTTGTTCACTGATGAAGCCTGTTTCACGAGAAGAGGAATAACTAATTTTCATAATGAACACGTTTATGCAATTGAAAATCCTCATTCCATTAAAATAAACCATTTTCAACACGAATTCAAAATCAACGTTTGGGCTGGAATAATAGGAAATTTTATAATTGGTCCTGTCATACTTCCACAAAGATTAACAGGAGACATGTATTTACAACATCTACGAAATACGTTGCCAAATTTGTTGGAAGATTTACCACTTCAACATCGGGTAGATATGTGGTTTATGCACGATGGAGCTCCACCACATTTTTCGGTGGATGTTAGGAATTTTTTAAACCAACAGTACCCAGACAGATGGATAGGTAGAGGTAATGATGCACCCGTGAATTGGCCACCACGTTCTCCAGACTTAACACCGATGGATTATTTTGTATGGGGTTATCTCAAGTCTACGGTTTACAAGACCCCTGTGAATACTGTAGAACAATTATGGCAACGTATCCAACAGGCGACGAATAATCTTACAGGCGATGAAGAAGTTATGCAAAGAGTACATTTCAACTTTTTGCGTCGTATAAATCTTTGTATACGTGAAAATGGTGAACATTTTGAACAATTTCTATGAAATATCTGTTAATCGTTTTATTATTAATTATGCTCTAAATCACTAAAATTAAAATTTTGTCGAAACCATGAGAGGAATCGACTTTTGTCAAGAGTACCTTTTTTGTAGTGAATGAGTTGAATAATTTAGATTTCATATTGAAACTAATTTTTTTCCATTGGCGTAGGAGTTTTAGATGTTTATTTACTGAAAAAATCAAGTTCTACGCCCATGGAATGATATTCATTATGATTCATTGCCCGATGAGTCTATGCCAACGTACCAAATTTGAAAAAAATCTCATGAGCCGTTCAAAAGTTTGAAGCAAAATCGATTTGAAAATTTCAACTTCAGAGCCGTCTAGCGCCCAAACTAAGCAACTTTTTACTGAGGTAAGTTTGCTTGTATCGAATTGTTTTGGTCTGAAGAATATGTGGTAGCTTTTTGTAAAGACCTTTTAAGGACACCCTGTATACAATATATATATATATATATATATATATGTAGACATTCTAGCCTAGTTTTCACAGTAACTAGTGAATATTGGAGAGGTTTGATAGGATACCCTGATACATTCGTAAATCAGAAAATGTTTATTCATAGTACTTGAAAGAAACTGTTGAAACAACGGCATGGATGGGAATATCATCGGAAAGCATCAGCTTGAACACCTAAGCTGACTCAATTTCGATACTAAACACCATCTGGTGTTGTACTGATTCCTCAAGTGAATAAAATAACACTACACAAATGCATTTGGCGCAATCTTCGAACGTTTTTTCTTGCTTCCATTGTTTCTACGATATATCAGTTTTCTACGCCGAATTGAATTGCTTTTGAGTTCCATAAGAACAATTTATGAAAATAGAAAAATGGAAAGTTTCCACACTGCTTCTACAGTGTTGATTTGACACCTGTATGTCCCGTGATAGACATCGCGATGCGTTGATTTGGTGTTGAAATTTTCCACTGTGTAAATCGAGAGTTTGGTGATACATTGTATGAAGATCATTTCTCTCCATAATAAATGTATAGAATGGACTGTTCAGCCACTATAAGAAATGTCACCTCATGGTAATCGCACTAGAAAAATTCTCCCGCATAATTCTAATAGAGAAAAAAACGATAAATATTCACTAGAGAAGGTAACAATAAATAAGCGAGGTGGACATAACATCTATGCCACCATAAATATAAATTAAACATATCCACAATTCAAACGGCACGTAATTACTGTTCAACACGATCTCTCTGATTGTTCATAAATGTATTGAGAATTTTCCTATTAAAATTGTATGCTATTATCCGTAATTAATCAGATGGTGAGATCTAATAACTGAGAATTGAATATTTTCATTTTATTATATTAACGGTTGTTTTTCAATCTCACGTGTTGGAAAAGAATCAATAACGTGCTGCAGGTAGGTACCCGATGAAGATCCAAAAGATTGGCTAATTACGAATTTCAAGCGGCTTAATAGATCCTGAAGTGGGAGTTTATAACAATAATCGCTGTTAGAAGTCCATCGCTTGAAGTGGACTAATGCATATTGGGAAAAATACCAGACACTGGAATCATCTCCATCATAGACCTCCATATGTTCTGTACGCCCATGTTCATCAGTGAGTACTCGTGCAAAATTAAAATGTAATCAATAATTGATAGCTTTAATAAGACTATTGCAGGTTGAATTATGAATTGAGGAATTTCATATTGCAATGAAAATGAGTGTGTGGGAAAGATATTTTATCGTCTGCGACATTGAAAAATTGTCGATTCATGGTGTTCACTTGATAATCATTGTGGATAGTTATGAAGTTGTGTAATGCTCGATTGAATTTGTAATGAGCACGCGAATCATAATCATTATGGAACTTCGAATTATACAGTTTCTCCAAGTGAAATGTACAGGTGACGAGAGGCCACAATTCAATCTTTATCTGATTTTCGTCTCGAGATACATTCCATTTGTGATCTAGGTGAGTCATCCGCAATTTGTAGAATGTGAATGAATTCTACAACAACCACGTGATGAATCGGAAACAAACGACCTAGCTAACAAATTTGGTATTCTATATGATCTGTGACACTCCGGACTGGAACGATATGGAAAAGCAGACGAAATATATATTTACATTTTTGTAACAATGATAACCAGTACCCGCTACAAGAGAGACGTTGATCAGAGAGCAGGCGAAAAAAAAAGGACAAAGAAGAAGACGAAGACGAAGACGAAGACGAAGACGAAGACGAAGACGAAGACGAAGACGAAGACGAAGACGAAGACGAAGACGAAGAAAAACTGTAAATTGTGATTCTACACATTTGGAGATGTTTTAGATAGTGCAGTATCTGACGGAAGAAATAACCTTATAATCGGAATCAGTTTGTTCGGCCAATAATGATCCATGTTGCCACTGCCGAATAATAACACCGAATTGTAGATTCATCGTATGTGTGCAACGTGTACATCCATTTCATTTGTACAGGGTTCATCTCGTTTCCCATTTATTAGAAATCGACTCAGAATGTCACTGCACTTGGAATTCAGCCTTCAGATACCTACAAGAGAAATTCTCTATTTGTCAGTGACACTTTGTTTTTCGAAAATTTTCAATAAAACCAAAACGTGAACGAATCTGCTACCGTTTTGAACATGAAATGATAATTTTTGTGTTGAAAACAATGATGAAAACTATACTGTATTATAAACAGGATCCATATTATCGTGGAAATTTCAATAATCAGTCTATCGTGTTGAAGAGAGGTTCGATATCACTACCAACAGCGCTCTTTCATAGTATGATCACATTAAGAGAACTATTCCATGATCCTCGTGATCTGCAAGGGGAAATTTGACCTGTCCTAGCGTACTAAACTAATCACTTGTTTGAAGTTCAGCTCTCAAGCATACACTGCAGCTGTCAGATTCTTCAGAAGAGCGCTATTCAACTAGTCGGTCGACCTATATAGAACATCGTAGAGAGGTGAGCGATCTATCCCTCTTTCGATAGATATTTCCATGGTCAGTGCTTATCGGATATCTTGTGAAATATTCCAAAATACCTTGAAATCATTCTTGTAGTAAAACACCAAAAATTTATAAAGAGTTCTCGAGTGGTGAGGATTTTTTACTTATTACTCATTACTTCAAATTATTATTCATTGAATTATTCCACTAGAAACTGTGCTCGGTAGACTGGAACTTTCCTAGTATAGGTAGGTATAGATCTTTTTCAGAAATATTTTTCTTCCTGTGTAACTTCCACGAATATATCAGATTTATATATCATTCAATCGTGCATTATTATTTAATTTATCTGCATCTCTGAAATATCTCGGCGTTATATGTCACTTGTCAAGGTTTCCGTGAGGCCTTTTCAATTTGCGATCTTCGACTATTTAAAATACCTATTGCACGATATAATTATATCTCGGGTGACATTTTTGCAACGGCGTACTTGTGATTGATCGTTTTGGCGGTAATTGCAATATAATAGCTTTATTTAAGATTCCCGTATCGATGGTGGTTAGTGGTTCAGATTTCGCGATCGAATAATAAATAATTCGCCGTGATTAATTGCATTACGCGGTATCGAAAGGAATACTACGTGAGTTGCATTGAGGATTGCGAATCTCCTTTGCTGGATTCCGTGTAGAACTTTTGATCAAAACTTTCAGATCAGCTGCACTGGTGATGAAAGCTCATCTGAATATTTTGGAACCTACTGTAGGAATTTAATTCTAACGTGGAACTCTTATTGAATCGCCTCAATTTTTTTCTTCCATCCATGGCATCTCTTGTTACAGCCATAAGAAGGCAAATATTGTCTTGTATAAATTTAATGATAGAGGATTTTACTTTTAGGTATCTAAAGGTTCAAATCCAAGCGCAGTGACATTTTGGGGCAGATCACAAATCTGTCCTTACTTCAAATATATTGAATTAATAGTTATTTATGGTACTAGTGTGTTATGTTGAAAATAAGTCACGTGAGAAAGATTTATACCACGAGGCCGTCAGGCCGAGTGGTATAAATTCTCAAGTGACTTAGGAAACATAACACACGAGTGGCATACAATGTTTTATCCAACAAATGGAAGAAATCATTTTTAATGAGATAATAATTAATAAGTTTTGTGATCAAATCAAAGCTACTTGCGTCTCAATACCCTGTATATGTCAGAATGACTTGACAGTGACTTTTTTACATTTTGGTCCAGGTGGGTTGTTTGTTTAGTTGCCACGGGCATAACACATTGTTGCAAATGTTTAAATAAATTTTGACACTTGTCAGTTTTCTCTGCAGTAAAAGAAACCTTTTTTGAAGAAAAAAACGTATAGAAAATGGAGGAAATCGATGAAAATCACGTTCCTGAGGATATCCTTACGGAAGCGGAAGAAGCAGCGATGCAGATTTTGCCAGAAAAGTCCCGAGATGCTTACGACAAGGAGTTCGAAATGTTTGAGTCTTGGATGAATTCACGGAAAATAAAAGGTATCGACGAAAATGTTCTATTGGCTTATTTTTATATTTGCAAAAAAAATTAGCCCCATCGTCGCTGTGGACCAAATACTCGATGCTTCGCTCGATTATTCACCTTTTTAAAAAAATCGACATTTCGAAATATGAAAAACTAACGAGCTTTTTGAAAAGCAAATCACAGGGATACAAACCAAAGAAGTCCAAGACATTAGAACGACCTGAAATAGAGAAGTTTTTGAACGAAGCTCCCGATGACGAGTACTTGTTGATGAAAGTGGCTTTGATAATGGGGATTAGCTGTGCTTGTAGATGCGATGAATTAGTCAATTTGAAAATAGAAAATATTCAAGACGAAGGGAAATATTTTCACATAGTTTTGCCAGACACTAAAACCAAGAAATCGAGAAGTTTCACCATACTTGAAGAAGGATCTCCAGTCAACCCGATCAATTTGTGTAAAAAATACATGTCTTTGAGACCAAAGAATACTAGTTCTAGCCGCTTTTTTGTTTTTTACAAGAATGGGAGGTGTACCAGCCAGTGTGTGGGAATAAATACGTTGTCGAAGATACCTTCAAGAATTGCAATGTTTTTGAAATTGGAGGAACCAGCGCTCTACACCGGTCACTGCCTGAGAAGGTCTTCGGCGACTCTTTTGGCCAATGCAGGGGCTAACATGACTACTTTGAAGCGTCACGGAGGATGGAAGTCCTCGACGGTAGCAGAAGGATACCTAGAAGAATCGGTGCATAACAAAATACAAATTGCAGAAAAAATACAAGGTTCCAATGTGTCGGCGTCTTCCAGCACTATCAGCAGCTGTACCGATATGGGAGCGTCTGGTTCCAATGAACCAACCAATTTTACAATAACTTCAAATTCGAATAAACCGTTAGCTTTTTCCTTTAATTTCAATATCAATGTGAATTCTGCTCGAAATGGTAATAAATAAATAGAATTCTACTTTAAATATGAACGTGAGTTATAGTGAGTCATTAGTGAGTCATTAGTGAGTTATGGATTATAGCACACTAGTGTGTTATTTGATAGTTTACTGATCTAAAATGACATTAATGATGACAGTCATAACTGTCATGTGTTGGATAAAAAAATGAATGTGCCACCTCCTCGAATAATTCACAGACAGTATTCAGTTTTGACATCTGCCACACATTTTCTGATGATCTCTCGCAATCTCAACAAACAAATTGATTAGGTCAATGGAAAAACGTCGTCGTTGATGCCATCATCCTATTTTCGTGGTTGAATAACTGCTTCATCCATGAATGGATGTGTTCAGTTGGATGTTATGTGATGTAAGGCAAGCAGTAAACGTTGTACGTGGGAGTGCGGGTCAAATGTTACGTGCTGTTAGAGAGCTGTATTTTTGCCGGGATCGCTGCTCGACTACACATTCGCGTTAGTTCGGAATAAATGAGGCGAGATTAGCGAGCGAGAGGAATGAATGATTATCATTTGCCACCTTTCGCATCGCTTCGCATCGTGTAAGAGAAGATCGGTGAAATGATACCTAAGAGATGCACAGATGAACGAAAATACAGCTCATATCGAAAATACCGACTCAGTAAGTGTTCTTACTGAGATTCAAGGTTTGAAGTGAAAAAGTTGAAAACATGCGCAAAATTACTTCACCCTCGAAATAAAGATCGACCTGTTCTTTTTTTTTCTGACAACGATAACTGTGTCAAATCGGCCTAGTTTCGTTTTCATTGAGCTACCCAGTATGAAAGATGTTCTACTACTCAACACTTGTCAAGAACATTTCATGGTAAAACAATACACCAAATTGAGAACGAACAAAATACACAACAACAAAGACAAACTGAAAATGACTGACTATCTGAAAAAATTAAACGTGTTGGTGACAAGTTTCGAGTAAACACAATGTTTTCAGTGCAGTGGGATCGATTTTGACTCACATGAAACCAATAAATGAAGTACAATTATCAACAAAATGTATGCAAAGTACCTATACCATGTGATTGTGGAAAACACTATACAGGTGAAACTAGCAGGCCTCTATCAGTAAGTATAAAAGAACAATAAAAAGAAAAGGTATACACCAACAAATCAGAATTGATGGACCACATATGACCGATAGGAGAGACATTAAGATTATAGGAAAAGAAGACAACAACTAAAAACGTGACGAAATCGGAGAATCTGCTTGAATTCTTTTGAACGGAGACAATAATATCGCTTCTTGTTCAGTTGATATAGATAGAATTTTGCATCCACTTCTGCAGATTCGTTCCCAAAATATCCACTAAGATATAAGTATATGTTTTGATTACATCTCAGAAAAACTACATCATCACAATTTCACAAATTTGGACTATACGGATTTGGATTTGTTGATTTCCATTACATTCAGTTCGAAAAATTCTTGACCAGATAAACATAATAGAAATCAATTATTTTTATATTCATTTAAATTAATTATTGGGACATGTTCAAATTCTTCGAGGTATTTGTTCATCATATTCGGATATAAATAGAAATTAATTATACAAGATGGACTTGAAAATGCTATATGATGTACCTGCATTCTCTTGAAAAGAGTGCTCTGCCTTCAAGAGCACCTTGTATGTCCAGATGAAGGTGTAAAATACACTTTTCCAGTAGACAAAACATCAGAATGTTGCGAAATGCCCAAATGATGGATATATCAACAACATTCTAACCATTATTTTCCAATTAACACACATAAAGTGTGTCATTCAACTAGTGAGACATGGAAACCAATACGTGGGTTAACATCTCCGACAAATGAATGTCCGGGAGCAATTAAAAATAAGATTCAATTAAAGAAATTACACTTTCGATCGAACACTGACATGAGAATGGCTTTTAGTAGGTGTTTATGGCATAACGGCATCGAAATTTGTTGTTAAACCCGTTTGAAAAATGTCGTTGCAATGCGTTTTACCTGGAATTCGAGGAGTTGTTACATCAGAATGGAAAAATGGCAACGCCGGCTCGGCATGTGACAAAATATCTGTCTGACAATAAACAAATCTGAAGTACCTACGCGTCAAATGAAACGGCATGCACCATAGAAGTTATGATCACATGCAGCATGCGTTTGTATGTTTATAGCGAAAGAACAACTTTCTCGGTTCACTATATGTTTCCTTCAATATCCAGTACGATATAATCGGAAACTATGAGTTTCCTTGGAGGAGAATGTGTTTTGAATCGGGAGATCCTACGCAATGTGCTGAAGAGATCTCGGAAATCATCATGCTGGGAATGGAAACTTACATACCACATAGCACCAAATCACGAACCACTGGTGAACCATGGTTCAATAGAACCTGTTTTAGGGTTGTCGCACTGAAGCAAGCAGCATACCGTCGTTGGCGCAGAAACCCAAGCCCTCAAACTAGAGCTGAATATGTTGAAGCTAGGAATACATGCAATCGAATCGAACGATAGATGAATCTAAAGAGGCATACAACACGAAAATAAGATCGAAGCTCATAGAGTGTCCAAATGGTTCCCGTTCATTTTGGACGTTTGCCAAGGCAATCGGGAGAAATTTCACTTCTAGCTCATTTCCTCCCCTCACAAAAGATGATAATACATTGGCTATAACACCTCATGAAAAAGCCAACACCTTCGCCAAAATGTTTGCAGACAATTCTACCTTGGATCCACGAGGCCAGGAACTTCCGAAAGTCGCTACCATCGATAACCGTATGCCAGAAATTGTCTTCCGGCAACGCACCATCAGACACATTCTGCTCAGCCTCAACGTCAAGAAGGCTATGGGGCCTGACGGAATACCGCCTATTGTTCTCAAGAAATGTGCCCCGGAACTAACACCAGTTCTTTGCAGGTTGTTCACCCTTTCGTACAAACTCGGCGTATTTCCTTCTAACTGGAAGAAAGCTAGGGTCCAACCGATTCCAAAGAAGGGCAAGAAAACACTCCCTAACAACTATAGACCGATTGCACTACTATCTGTGATCTCTAAAGTAATGGAAAAAGCAATCAACATCGAGCTCATCCGATATCTAGAGAGCTCAGGAATCGTGAACGACCGGCAATATGGCTTTCGTCACCAGAGGTCAACTGGAGATCTGCTTGCCTATGTGACACATAAGTGGCAGGTGTCAATAGAGAAACATGGGGAGTCTCTGGCTGTAGCCTTGGATATCTCCAAAGCATTTGACCGAGTTTGGCACCAAGGCCTCCTAGCGAAACTTCCGTCATATGGTTTGCCGCCCCAACTGTGTCTTTTACTATCGAGTTTTCTTGCAGATAGATCACTCTACGTGGTGGTAGACGGGGTCTCGTCTGATACAATGACGATCAATGCTGGTGTTCCACAAGGCTCTGTCTTGGCACCAACTTTGTTTTTGCTCCACATCAATGATTTGTTGAATGTGACCTCCAGCCCAGTTCATAGCTTTGCGGATGATAGTACACTTCATTCCGCCTTTTCCTCTAGAGCCCCTATATCATCCAATGAGGCCAGAGGTGCAAGGCGAAGACAGGTTGATGCTTTAAATGAGGATCTGACAAGAATTCTGAAATGGGGATCTAAGAATCTAGTACAGTTCAATGCAACTAAAACTCAAGCTTGTATATTCACCAAGAAGGCTGATCACACAATGCCCAATTTGATGATGTCGGGTACCACTGTTCCTATGAGGTCGTCAATATCCTTGCTGGGTGTCACCACCAACAGTGCTCTCTCATGGGACGATCATGTGAGGTCCATTGCGAAGACTGCTTCACAAAAACTCGGTTTTCTTTTCCGTGCGAAGAGATACTTCACATCCCAGCAACTGCTTATGATCTACAAAGCACAAATTCGACCTGTCCTGGAGTACTGCTCACATGTTTGGAGCTCAGCCCCCAAACATACGCTTAAGCTCTTAGATTCAATTCAGAAGAGAGCTATTCGCCTAGTCGATGACACAACACTCACCAAATCATTGACCTCTCTAGATCATCGTAGAAAGGTCGGCGATCTCTGCCTTTTTTATAGGTACTTTCACGGTCGGTGCTCAACGGAAATATCATCTATTATGCCACCACGCGCGATTCCTAGTAAACAAACCAGACGAGCTCAAGCTGGTCACCCCTACACTGTCAGGCTCGAGACCTGTGGAACATCGCTATACCAAGCATCATTCATCAATAGAACGGCAAAGTTGTGGAATTCTTTGCCTAGTGAAGTCTTTCCTGATGCTTACAACCTCCAAACTTTCAAGAAAAAATCCAACACCTTCGTTCTCTCCCAAAATTCCACCGCTGGCTAACACGATGTTCCTCGAACATCATAGGTTTCCCTTTCGTGTTGTCCACAGATAAAAAAAAAAAAAAGAATATTTCATTCGAGGGTGATTCTGAGCGAAGCTCGTCCCGGAAGATGGTTTTTGATCGATATTGTCGGAACGATTCGAGATGAAGTGAATAAACTTGTTATAATCAACTTTTCATATAGGACACGAAATTTGAAATTTTCATTCAGAGCTTTGTCGAGAAAGGTGACCAAAAATTCATCACGTCCGTTGGAACCAGAAGTGATACTATCATTCGTTTCTGAAGACGAACATTCACACTGTATTGAATTTTCGGAAGAGCTCCACGTTTCCAACATTTCCTCATTTCACATTCAAGTGGAAATTGCGTCGTTAAGGTGACATCAGATTCAAAACTGAGCTCATCATCAAGCTGTGAATTTTAATTTTTTTTCAATTCTCCTAATTTTCTTTGGGAAAACCTATAAAATATTTCCATTCTTTTTAACGGGATCATCTATTATTCAGGTCATAATCCTCCCATAAAACTATGTACCTTTTCAAGTTACGAAATCAAAAGTTGCTACTCTCCAAAATCTAGCTACTAATATTTACTATTTGATAAAAGTTCAGACTGAATTTTCGTTTTCAAGAACTCTCGATGGAATTTGAAGATCTTGAAGTAGGCTCTAACTTCAGACGCAATTCCACGATTGAAATGGTGTAAATTTGATTTTGAGAGCCAACTTCCTTTGATTGATCCCCAATTTTTATTCGCATTTCGAATTTGGAGAAAATGCAAATGTGCAGCACTTTGAAAACAAAATTCACTTCTTAGGGCGACCGTTCCTCGTGGTCAACTGGTATAGTGGCCTTATTTCCTCATTTCATTTCCGTTTTCCACAGGAAAAATTCACATATCCTTGTCCAACTCTGATATGAAATAAACAGTTCTAGTGTTGGAGTTTCAGAAAACAAGTAAGTTTATAATATGAATAATACACCTTTTCTTCCATACAGTCCAGTCCAGTCATCACATCAAATTTCATTTATTCCGATAATGAACTTTTCCTTTCAAAATCTAATTATCTCATCTGAAATGTCGATAATATCGATCATAAGAACCATGTTTTCATGAATAGAGTATCTTTGGAACGTGTTTCAGAACACATGCTGAACACAACTCCTCTAATAAAATCCCAACTCAACATCAATATTTCCCCAAGCAGACTTACATCTGTAGATATATCTCCATATCCAGATATTGAAAATCACGACAGAATTGAAAAAAAGGTGACTACGTCTGTCCATCTGACAAATAATGTCCAACATGGCTTCAACGATGACGAACATGGCCGCTTGTACAAATTCATCCTCGTGGTCTGGTTATAGACCCCAAGCAGAGAATCGTACACATTGTTTACTTTTTACCAGCAAGAAATAATAATAACAACGAAAAAAAAAAGCATCTCGAGAGCGTAGGTGAAGACAGTCGTGTCCATGTAACTTTGTTCGCGCAATAATAATCGCAGTGGGCGTTGCATCCATTGTGTGTATATTTCATTCAACTTTTGAATTGGAATATTGAAAAGTATCGGGTCGAAACCGGACGACTGCAGAATTTCATTCTCGATTTGAATGTTTGAGTGGAGAAAATTTTACTCGAAAGATTGCTCAATTGATTTGAATGATATCATTGCTAATTGAGCTTGCCTTCTGTGTTGTTTCGTTATGTCATAAATTCTGTCATCGATTCACTCTCATTCTAAGTTAGATTTCAATTGTATTTGAGTTCACTCTCTGTTAAATTCAGGAAGCACTATTTCTTTTAACTTCTCACAATAGGAAACAATATTTTCTCTTGAAAGACTGAAAGTTGTGAATACCAGAAAAGATCACTGAAGCCAGACAATGGGTCACCAGCCTGGGCTCGTCTAGTTCGTCTACCTGCAATCACTAGTGGTGGAAAAATAGACGACATTAACTGACCAAGGAAATAAATATCACCGACTTTTTTGGATTCGATCTTTGAGAGCTAAACTCCAAACATGTGAACGGCTTGAATTTGCACTTTGTAGATATTGAGCAGTTGCTGGGGTGTGAAGAATCTCTTCGCACGACACAGGACGCTAAGTTTTTGTGAAGCAGTTCTCGTAATGTACCTCACATGATCTTCCCATGAGAGAGCACTGTTGGTGGTGATACCGAGCATAGATATTGACGACTGACGTTGACATGAAACCTTCCCATGTCGTATATTCTCATCACTTGGGTCATATCAATTTAACGTTCACGTACACCCATCCCACACCTAATCTAATGTTACGTGAATCGCAGTTATTTTTTTGACCAATTCTAGCAATCTCAGATTTTCCTGGAATTTCTCATTATCAGTACTGCAAATTCGTGAGTGCTTATACTGCTTACTTGCCTCACTTACCTTGGAGATTCGGCTTCCTGAAAAACTTATTGAGGAGGCCGTTGAACCTGATATAAAAGTAACCAACCTGTTCACTTAAGCCAACAGCATATGACTGGGAACACAATATGGTCATTCTGATTGAATCAATCGACAGTTTATGCTCATTTTATTTTTTGCATCCCCTGAATTTTCACGGCTCGTACGCTTGTGGGCGGTTGATGAAGGATGGTCGGGCGCACACATTGAGAAATTTACACGTTCGCTTATCATGGAATACCACCTAGCAGCCCGTATCATAGCCGGCGATCGAAAGGTTAACCTCCGAGTGGGAAAAAATATGTGCAATCCGCTCCTAGATCGTTAATTTCACGTACCGTTCGAAGCAAATCAGCAGAAATCATCGGCAACGTTTATTTGATTAATTGTGAATATAATTGGCTTTTCAAGAAAACAACGACCCCAGCGAAAATAATAGATTACCGCCGCTGCGATGTGCTGCAGTGGCGTAGGTAAGGGAAGAAAGTGAGTGGAATAACGTGCCTAGCGAGAAAACGTAAAGCTTCGATAGTCTTGCGAGATACAGATTTTTCTATTACGAATAAATACTAGACAATAACCTCTTTCTATTCTTCTCTAACTTCAGTGGCATCTTCAGTTTCCTGAATTTGATGAAATAATCGTGAGGCAGCATGTAAGTGTTTGGGATCTCATCCAACAAATCTTCCGAGTTGGAATGGGATAATTTCGATATTGATAGGGAAAATAATCATGAAAGTAACTCTGCAAACTAGGTATTCTATGCATACTGTGTTTGCTCCCAACAGACGAAATTTTAAAGAAGTTGAGCATCGACAAACCTCCTCGTACAAATCTCAGCAACAAGTTAAAATGGGGCATAGACTTCTTTCCAGCATGAGGAAAACTTGTTATACAGGCGCATCTGAAACTTCTCAGGAAGCTGAAGCAGGTGTCTTTGGACTTCGCATCAAATACTCCTCACCCATGCACAATTCGTGAAAAGGTGCTTTCGGTTCAACCTGGAAGGATATTGTTGGACAAGAAGATCGCGATCATATGCTCATATGATCATATAATCATATGCTCAAGCAGTCTAAAAGTTCTGAACTTCCAAATTGGAGGATGGTCTCGGAATGCCTATACGAACTGTATGATGTTCACAGAACAGAAAGAGTGATCTTCCTCTGGGTGTCATGGCAAATCATGAACAGCACTATTCTTATTAACCTGTATCTAGTAAGGGTAGTTCAATAATCAAAGATGTGAAAGCTGTCAGAATCAGAGTTGAATAACATCAATAATAACAACAATGATAGCACATATTGCATCCATATATTCAACAAAATTTGAAATCTCACTCGATCATTCTCACTCACTATATTTCCTACAGCTGCCTTAGCTGCTCACATATTGGTTCTCTTCATGCAGTTCGTCAGATAGATTCCACTGTTCGAGTACATATAACTCACACACAACTCGTACAATTGGAGAACTCCAAAGTTATCTTACACCTATTTCGTTCCACACTCTGTAACTCCTTCAATACGTTTCAGCATTCATCACAAGTGAAATCTTCGCAATCGTCGGCTATGCCTACCATTTCAGCTTCGAAAATGTAGTTACTTACCTATTTCGTGCTTTCGAACCGGATCACGTGACTCTGGTGCAATTCGAGAAGAGAAATGTCCACTATTCTCGTTAATGACCCACGAGCGAAGAATAAGAATCCATATGAAATTCTACGAGTCGATTCATGGGACGCATTAGATAGGAATTTCAATCTCGGTGACAGTTTCTAGCATCCGAGTCCGGAGCAGTTTCATTCAGAAAACCATTTAAGTCAAAGACAACCTCATTTCCTAGGATAAAAACGCGTCGTATAGGAACGCAGGGCCGTATTTCCAACATTCATCTTTGATCACCCTAATCGGACTCGGAGGATTGAAGAACGTAGTCGATAATAATTCAGCTACTTGTGGAAAATATTGATTTTCCATGAACTGAAAAGTAAACTGATGGCAGGGCGTGGAGATATACACCTCTATTTGACATTGAAACATTTGGTAGAATGATTTCATTAGTGTTTGCATTGAAGATCTCATCAAGGCATGGATGGATTGCCATCCTTGCTACAGAAGGTGTACTGCTTTTTTCTTCGACAGTGTATCATTTCGCGGAATGAACTGATGCCCATCTGACGCTAGCGGTCAGGAAATGGTAGAGGATACAACAGTCCTCCTGCAGGAGATATGCTCCAGGTCAAAGACAAGCGTAAAAGTTTCATGACAGCTGCTACTCAACGTCAGCAAACCAAATCTGATGCTTATTACATGGTTTCTAGCAGTTTATTGCAAGGAATGATCTCAAAAGGAAATTGTCTTTGTACAGAAACTGCAGATGTAGTATTTGTTCGCTGAAATCAGAATAAAAAAAACATCTTTCATGTAGAAATACTTCTTCTGAAGCCTACAATAAGGATGAGATGCCTAGATTAGAGTAGCAACAAGAGATCTCTTAAGGTTGCAGTAACTTGAGGGCTGAAGGAATCTGTACCACTCATCTGCTATCTATAATAGTTGGACTTCGGGCTTATTCTTAGTGAAGCGCAAAAAAGTATGCCAGAGGGTTTTGTTACAGAAGAGACATGAATGAACTTTTCAAAATGAAGAGCTATGTGAAGACTTCGGAAACTCAGAAATGCATTGAATCATATTGAGAATTCAGTTGTTCCTGTCCTTTTTCAACTGTGCCAGCGCCAGTATAACTCTCTGTATGCTAATTATGCCTTGCCATGTATTCAGATGTTACCTTGTCGTTGTTTGCATAGGTATATTAGGTACTATGTACCAGGCACTATTGTTTTGGAGTAAATTATATTCTAATGCTCCCATCCTCTTACGTGTGGAAGACGTGACATTCGACCCATTGTACTTCCATTCGGACCATCCAGAACGAGAACTGATTTGGGGAACATGCTCAGTGTTGCCATTTTCTGAGCGATCAAATCAGAAAGTAACGGTTTTTATAAAGAGTTCATAAGAGGTTGGGATGGAGGATTTACAAAAAAAATTCTAATCACATGCATTTTCAGAACTTTTTTCAGTTTCTCATGAATCCATGGAAATTAGATAAAACGATTATATTAAAAACGATAATCAGGTCCCAACAACTTTGTACAAAGAGAGACAATCACATTGAAATTGAAAATTCTCAACTGACAAAAGAATATAATATGCAAACATCCCACGTCATATCGAGTGACACCATTTTTTTCGTATCTGTTGACAACACGAAAGGAGAACCTATGAAGTTCGAGGAAGCCGAGGAAGTGTTAGCCAGCGGTCGAATTTCGGTAGAGGAGGAAGGTGTTGGAAGGAGGAAATATTGTAATTCATCGTGTGAAATATTTGTACCCATTATGTACTGTATGTATGTACTTTGCAAAGAAATACTTGTTCTAGTTCTAAACTCAACGAGCTGGCAACAGCGACGATGACCGGAAAAAATCATCTAACCATGGATGTTTTTCGATTGTTCCGTTCGTGTTTTGATGGCTGGTTACATGACGTTAGTCATTTGTTTTTTCGTGTCGGAAACAATGAGCTCGTATTTTTTCTGTGGTCAGAAAAAATCGGAGGCGAGCTAGAGATAGATGTATATTTATGATGTACAAATTGAGAACGTGCCTTCGGGGTGCCTCTATTGTGGGTTTCCTGTGTTCATTTTACTTTCAGAAACATTACTTTTTGGACCAGGAGATTGTGAAAGAATGAGGTGATTTGTTATCGCCTGAAAACCGAATGCCGAAAGGAAGGAAAGTAGGCACATGAATGTCTTTCTCACTGACCATTGATGAATTGTTGGTTTGTAGATTGGTAAAAACAAAAATGCACACCATGTCAAGTACAAGTTTTCAAATAGTACGACATTGATTTCATGATTAATATAAGAACACACTGGTATAATGTTCCATTTGCACTCAAGAAAATAGTTTGTACTGGGGTTTCCTATAAAACAGAAAGTTCACTTATGTACCAACCCTATTAGGAGCTCAAGGGGGCAGACAATTTATCTGAGACACGTTGTATAATATCTACAATCGACATTGGAACTAGATCTGATTGGTAGCATAACTACTATTATACTAATAGATCATGGATTGACTAGTTCCGTTTCGCTTCGAAGAATAAGTTTATGTCAAGGCCAACGCGGGATAAAACGAAATAGAAAATATGTAAACACTTTATGTTCTCTCATTCCACCCATTATCTTATCATTATCACTTGACACGTTCGTCAATATTGATGGATAGATTGAGAAAACCGTTTTGCCAGATCGATCATCGGTGTTATTTCCTGTATTTTCGACGGAATTTCTTAACGAATAAGTACATATTTGTGTCCTGTTAAAATCATGTAGGTACTCGGAAATAGCACAAGAAAACCAATACGAAAGAGAGAACAGTAGAAGGGTATGAGAAAAAAAATGTTTGAGTTGGTTACATTTTTCAGTGAAATTGCATGACGATGAAAGTAGACAATTTTGCGCTCTCTGGTTCAGTTTTGTTAATACTGTTGAAGGATATTCCTGAGGTAGATATAAAGTACTTTTTCACAAACATGACAAACATGACAAACATGTAGATCATCAAGAGCTGCTAGGATGTAAGGAGAATGCAGTATGAAGTGCCTACCTATACTACTACCTAAAATTTCGTTTTGTCATTGTAGGTATATGCACGAATTTCTGAAGATCAAGTGGCAAAATATTTTTTGGTGTGTTTACATAGCAAAAAAAACTTCGCCCTCTGCTTCCATACATATTGTACCTATACCTCATGCTCAATTCATTGTATTTTCAGTAGGAAGTAATGAAGACGATTCATTATTATTATTATCATTATTATTATTGATATTGAGTGTACTATCATCCGCGAAGCTATAGACCAGGCAGGAAGTCGCAGGAAAAGATAGTTGATGAATATACATGTATTCAAATTCATTAAGGTTTTGGCCATATTGGCGCTACCAAACCTGGATTTTTGATATATCCTACATGAAAAAATGATATTAGAATGATTAATATATGTTCTATTTATTATTATGCAGGAACGAAAAGAAAAATCCTATAAAGTCTGAAGAAATTAACATTAGGATTGAGTAGTAGAATATCAAAACGACGCTGAGATGGATCCGATTGTACTATATGAACTCATCAGAGGGGTCAACAGTAGTTGGACATGAAAGGGGATGAAAGAAATTCGTCCCACTGATAATCACATCATGATTTCGCATTGATAACATCTCATTATCACACGGGTCACATATTATCAATCTTCATCGTGACCATAATGAACTAGACTCGTTGCAGATCATTCTTCGCTAACGGTAAAAGAAGCTAGCATAAAAAATGACCTCTACTACCTACTCGACCAGAAATACAAAAAAAGTCGCAAGATCTCTTTAATGAAAGTGAAACTCGATTCCTATACACGAACGACCGCATGGGCTTGAAAAACTATAATTTATTCAAATTTATTCGATACTATATAAAAACTGAATCTGGTTCTTTCCTTTCAGAATATCAAATCGATCGAATCATTACTCCGTTTTTATAGCTAGAAATTTGTTCATCATCACAGAAATGTTCCATATCATTTATATGAACTCGAATTGAAAAAATCTTGCTTTTTCACCGAATTAAATATTTGGAATATATTTAGAAAATTGATATTTTTCTTTGATTTGAGTCATTACGAATTCATCATGAGATGTGATATGCTAGTCTCTTCAATGCTTCAGGATTGCAGAATGCCTGTGAATTTTGCCGCTCCAAATAAACAAAAATTTGTTAAATTCCGATTTTCAACATATCTTCCGTTCATGAGAAACGGTTTCAAAATCAGACAGTCTCAATGAATTGGACACACTATAGTTATGTTTGAACTCGTTTCCAATTAACGCAACATTTTTTATATATCACGTCTACATAGGGTGTTTCCAAAACATGCGGCGAAAATTCAAAGAGATATTCTTTGAGAAAAAATAAGAAAAAGTCACCACATACGATGTCCGGAAAAGCTTTCATATCCAAGATACAGGGTGTTGAATTCCCAAAGAAAACCTGCAAATCTTTTCATTACTACCTGTTGAGTATCTCAACAGTTTTACAATAAATTCATGACATATCTTCTGGACAAATCGAAGTGCAAAAGTCCACTCTGGGAGACATGGAATTCTTAACATTGAATATTGTGAACTGCAGCTACTGTGACCATTGAATGTTCCTGAGATAGTATAATAAAAACCGAATTCATTCGAGGAAAAATTCGATACCCTTGGAAACGAATCGATTCCGAACGTCATCAAGTTCTTTTTCATTTTGACCCAAGGAATGCTCCCTCGGATGTTGGCAGCATGTTTAGGAAACACCCATACTGACTAGTGTACAGATTGAAGAAGATATACTCGTATATTATACACGCATAGGCAAGCATTCAATCGGAAAAAAACAAATTACTGTTTCAACAACTATGCAATTACTATGATGGGGTGTTTATATTAGACGTAATAACTTTTTCAAATGGAATCCGAACGAATCGTGCGCTCAAAAATGACCTTACTATGTGATCGGAATAAAAAAAAGTACAAAGTGTTGTGAAACGTTCTGAAAAAATCAAATTGTAACATTCCTTTCTCGCGATTATAATCAACAAACAGACGTCCTTCTATGGCAATTATCTGTTAATTTAACACCGAAAAAACTCCGGCTGGTCTATAATCGTTCTGATGTGGGTCTGAAAATTGAATATGCACGGTTTAATTCCATGAAACGGTAAACAGAGATTTTGCCGCTCGCTTACAATAATTACATATTTCAGCAAACAATTCAATTGATTCTCAATACGACCTCGGTATGATCGATAATTAGTATCTATAGGTCGTGAGGCATTAGAAAATTGAAAGATGTTTGTTAACGATTTCACTTCATCATTAGGAAAATGTCTATTCGGAAAATCTTTTGGTCTCGAGTCTGGTTTTTGTTGTTGATCTCATGGAAGTAATACTTCCACTCGTCATCTTTATAACAGTATATTTCCATGACTTCACTCATCGATATAAAAGAGACACCACTTACGTCTCGCTGACGAACGACTGCTGACATTTGATAAATACTATCGCATTATCGATCTAGGTGCATGGAAAGTTGTTAGATTTGACATATGACACCTAGTTCAAACACTCAGAAATCTCGCCAAACGATCTGTTCGTGAATGTCTAAGACCAATAACAAACGAAGCGAAGTAATTTACAAAGTATCTCAGAGTCTTGCATCACACTTCAGACTATTATTGCGAATAACCCGAAATTCTTGCTGATAGACTAACAATGCGAATAGCCCATTGTACTCGCTCTTAGGCTAACAGTGCGATCATCTCAAAGTACTCACCAACAAGCTATACATTGCTTATAGTATACTGGATTTAGCAGAGATCTCGCCAGATGTTATATTGTTCGAGAATTATTTCCAGAAACTAGGAGAGAAAGTTCCAAAAAGTCTGAAAAAATCCCATACTGAGATTGGTTCAATGGTATCAGGGCTATCAGATGCACGAGATACCTTGCATAATCACGTGAGTCTATCAGAATCCGTTAGAGATGCTGTGGGTTCAGTCTATTCAATCCCGATGCAAATCTCTGCAGTCGTTTTCACGTACTGAATTCTTAGAATAATAACCATTCGATCATGTAGGTTTGACCGATTAATCACCAGCTGATCGCTGAATATTTATTTGATTATATTTGAATATAATCACATATATAAATATTCACAGAAAGGATCAAGAGAATTAACTTCAACTCTACAAGTAGGTAGACTATACAAAAAGAGTCTGAATAATCGAAAATTTGTTAGTGCCTGTAATTTTTTATTGAATCGATCAAACTTGATTGCATTCACAATTTATTGCTTTCATGACAATATTCGAGACGATTTTGAATATAATGTTACATGAACTGGTAGAAATACAATACATATATGCTGTGACAATTTGAAAACCTGGGCTATATCTTAGGAATGGAAGTGTTTGAATAGTCACTCCGATTATTTCATTTCTATTAATGAAACTTCTCATTGGTCTGGTTGAATTTATGGAATTTGGAAAACGACATGTCGAAGTTGATGCATACATGCCAGATTTTTGAATACTGCCATACTCATTTTCTGTATACATCGAGAAATTCTCTTGCATTATTGTTTCATTATGGCATTTTAATAGCAATACTGCTATTAATTACAGACAATTACATTTCAATGTCAGTTTCAAAATACACATGCGATATTATCCCCAATCGACTAATTATATCTTAGCACCAATATAGCCGAGTTAATTGAAATTCTATCTCATTTGACACGCTAGACATGGAACCTTGGCCATATTATGCGAATTTCCGATGCATTAAGATCGATAAATACGCGTGGTATGCCAAAAAATGTGTACTCGAATACTTGAAACTAGAGGAATAAATATGTATGGTGCCTACCTACATTGGCAGTACCTACTCAGAATACTCCAAACACCATATATACAGGCAATGCCTTACTTCTTCTTTTTGCTCCAAATATTCCCATTGTAAAACCTCAAAATATTGATAATCATAAATGACTCGAAAACCGCTCAATTTTCGAAATGAGATTACTTCTAGATTCTGAAATAACGAAATTTTGGTATGCCGAATAGTTGCTCAAGGTTACGAATGATGAAGCCATATTGGCTCTCTTGTTTTCATTACATAGGCAATACTCAAAACTTAAGGTCGCGGATCACATATATGCTATCATACTATTTTCTATCGGAACACTAACCACATTAGAGCGTCATAATATACATCTTCGATAGTTTACTATTTCAACATTGGGTAGCTCTAAATATTCTTCTGATTTTCTAATCTGATTATCAGATTTCGATCTTTGGTTGTTCTGTTTCAATTCGATTTTCAGTTCAGATCGCAGTCGTGTCAGCTATCGAATCTCAGGTTCAGTCATCACAGACCTATACTTTGCAGCCCTATTTCTTCCCTCATTTGTTTTTAACAAATATCAACTGTTTCATCATGCCACTCAGATTTGATATAGTACTGAACTGTCTTTGGTTTGATATATTAAATTTCATGTTTAGTTTCGTGATCTTCTTGAATTGATATCAACCTTTTCCATGCCAGTTGTCAACTATCTTTTGTTGGTAGTCATTACCCCGGTCCTCACATGTATTGATGAATTCAGATAAAAAAAAACGTGAATCCTCAACTGACAGACAACTCATGTCTGTCCACATTACGATCATTGTTTGTACGGTACAGTTGCGTCTTATAAATCCTTGACTTGACTAGATTTCACATTCACAGATATTACCATATAGCAGAAAGCTCTCCACAAATTTCATGATTTATCCACATGAAATGAAACTACCTCCATCTGATAGAACAGCTGGTACAACTTCCACCATCCAGGATGAATTCAACAGAATGAATTATATTTTTCCTGAAAAAAAAAACCGGATCAATGGATTCGCAGCGATCTCGACAAATCTTCGCTCCAAGTCAACCTCGGCGTCGTATGTGTTCTCGTCGGTGATGGCTGTTGACTTAAATTATCGCTTCCATTTCGTGAAGTTACAAGTATCAGCTTTCCGATTGATTTCTTCGGTTTCAACTGTGATTTCGCGTAGGTCGATAGGTGAACGATTTGCACAAACCGAACGGCGATATCATCGCAGTTCGATGTTTCAAAAGGCGGATGAACATTACTGTGAGAACATATTCCAACTTTTATTGGTCACCTCAACTTGATTCTACAAAACGTTAACCCATTCGAACTCTAACGTCCAAGTTTGAAATGACCAGAAATCAAAAGTAGCTTGATACTCATGACTGTCGTTGGAACCATAGAACAGTTATGTAAATCAAAGAGCTAGAAAAAATCATCACTCACTTCAAACTCTATACTTGTTCGCTCTTTTTATTCCATTCAAGATTCAAGATTTCATGCTATCTCTAGTTGAAAGATCATTTTCTATGCCCACTTGTATATTGTCTAATTCATTCACACTCTATGTAACTGATAAGTAGGCAATCCCAATGTTATATATGCAACCAATTACGATATGTTTAAATCTTCCAAATCCGTGAAATACCAACGAACAGCTGAAATGAAGCATCGAGAAGAAGTGACTTCAGTCGAAGAAAATATATAATAATAACAATAATGATAATAATAACGTTTATTGTGCATAAAAAAAATTGAATTTTACACACAAAGGGAAAAAGGTTAGCCATAAGCTATCTTCCACCCTTCCCAAAATTGACATGTATTTTCGTGGTATAATTAAATTAAATGCATTGAATGAATAAAGTAAGAATAGAAAAAGAGAAAAAAACGAGGAAAAAGAAGAAACTCATTATGTTGTCTAGGAGTAATGAGGCTACAATAACATTATTCACACCCGAGTTATTTGGAAATATACGAATTGTGAAAAGATGATGATCTATAGACAATGAAAAATATCTTCATTAGAAAATAGATTGTATAACTCGAATAGAGTGTCCATATACTACTATTTTGATTGGTGGTTGGTGATTAGTTGCGGAAAGAGGTCGATCAAGGGTCCAATCTAGCCTCTGGTGAGAAACGAAATGCCCAATACTTTATTGAATTCGATATCATCATTTTCATCATCGATCCTCATATCTAATCGGGTATTATCAACTTTGTGATTCCACCAACTGGATTTTGAGCTTGTCCCATTTATTTTGTAGCCTCATCTTGTTTTTCTTTCTTATGATAACATTGTATAGATAGTTATCCTACACCTTTTCAACTCTCCAGATTCAGCCTGAAGGATAGATGATCGAGTACGATCTATCAATTTCTGAATTCAGATCCTGGAATTGACCATAACATTCGTGAGACGAGATGTTCATTGCTGGAGCACAAAAACCGCCGATAGTTGTGTTTCTGTTGAACGGTCACTTACCTCGGTATGTCGTTTGGAAATGTAGCTGCACGAACTGAGGAGAAAAGGCAGAAGAAATATACAACCCAGGAGATCATCGTAGAAGACTCAGAATGTTCTAACGTATTAGTTGTACTGTATACAGCAGTTTAGGTTGCCTTTATAGCCACTCTGACGAACTATACGATAGGTCACATTGTAGGATCGAAGAAGGAAATAAACTAAAGTAGGTGCTTGGCATATATTCGAACAGGTGCTGGCTCATTCATATGGGCTATGAACTGTCTTGTCACAATGAGGATCATCATGATGGATCAGAATCGCTCCTTTCGATACTTCAAGTTTGATAATCCAAGGTTCGGAATGTTTACCTAATCTCAGTCAAATACCACAATGATATCAACCTAATCAGCATCCTAATATTCCCACTTTTTCATACGTTCAATAAAATAAATCATATCAAATAGAACAGTGCATTCCTTCGATGACTAGTCATTACAGTAATATCCATACATATCTGTGCTCCATCTAATAGGTGAACATATTGAGCAATATTTTGATTCGAACCATTTCCGACAACTTCAGACAAATAATGGTCAATTCAGACTTTCTCCTTTATGCTTATCTGGTTCGTATTTATGGTCGCGATTATAAAAGTTACTATAGCAGGAATACACTCGGAATATACTGTACACTGATAACTTTATCGACCGAACAGCATTTCAATACATCTCTATATGTTTGAATGTATTCAGTGGTTGTGAATTTCAACCTGGAATTCTACAGACTCGTTCGTCGGAGATACCATTCTATATTTATCACTGATATATAACGCATAGGTTTATAATTATTCACAAATACAGATAGATCTGTGAACTGCAAAAATGTATAAGAAACTGGAATGATATATGAAATATCATTCATTGATTGATTGATTCATGATGACAAGGTTATTATGCTTATTGCAGTGTTTGTCATGGTATTTGCTCACGTGCTCAGGATTTCTTGAGACCAACAGTTCGAAAGCATCAATGCCCTGACTCTTGCCCATTAGACTGAATATCATCATACAACGTTTATCTAATTCTATAACATCGTTCTACTCGACTTTTTTTGGATTTTGAAGCACATTTGCCCATGATCTCCATCATTCAGTGAAAATACTATGATAATATCTTGTACTTTACATTTCCAACCGGGATATTTCACGCATTGTGATTCCTTCATGCGAAATAATTCCAGATGTTGTAACTGCCAAAATGTATGCAAGGGCTGTAATCTCGGCCGTAATGCATGCTTGAATAACATGGTAGGACAATGAGGACACTAACTGTGAAAATTGCGCGGTTTTCAGTAGAAAATCTTTCGATTCCAATATTATAACACGTGAAAGCAATTACACAAAACCGGCGTAATGTTTATGTATGACCATAGGTAAAGCGCTACCGGTGGGAAAGCAAATATTTAGTCCGTTTATTAATGATAGGCAAACAGTAGTAATAAAACAAATGAACGGTAAGAGAACTGTCAGCTAATGGTATACATAATGTAGTAGGCGTAGACCTTGGCCTTTGTCCGAACTGACCATAGAATGCCAAGTAGCAGTGAAGTAAATATCGTAACAAATGACGTGGTATCATGATCTTGAGATGCATTACCTTCTACTGCTAGATAAAACCACGGAGAAAAATGTCGTCTACATGAACGCTATATCAATCATATTGGACACGTGGAAAATACGATATAGGAATATGAATAATAGTGTTATCTATACCTTTATAATTCTTTTACTGTCCACATTACCACACACTTGCTTAACGCAAATATGTGACCGAAAATTCTACAAGTCTGATACTAATGACATTATAAATCAGTCTGTATGTGCAAACAAGCGTTGAAATCTAATGATCCGTGGAAATTCACTTCAAAAAACCCCCAACGATCATAAAAAATTTATTGGTTGATTAGTGCTTGTTATTCATTGAGTTAACGCCATGTTGGATATGAAATCATACTGTGTCTGATGATATTGTAATACGGGAAAAATTATACATAGTTCTCAAACGGCTCAGTTTTTGTGAATCTCATGATTTTACCATTAGAGAAATCTCGCAAAGATATGTAGGAAAGAAAACGGTACATGGTATGCGATCGGTAGAATCAAACCACAATAGTAATTCGAAATATTTCACCGAGGAATTCGTTTGCGATATAATGAAATCGTTTCGAACTATTATATACCAGAATCAGGAAAAGTGAAATCATTGGATGCAAGCTGTGACTAATGCCGTCGATCAATATTTTATTGAAAATTACGACCGCGAACTCTGCACGTACGCATTAATTGGAATAATTACCGACATCGAAGGAACATAATGGAGTCGATTAATTCGGTTGAACTCTGTGCATGTACAGTTAGCAGAACGATGTTGTAGTGGCGGAATCAAGAATTGGATTCTATCTAAGAATTTACCGCAATCGGTTTGACGATGTTCGCAGGATTCGGATTCTGGCATTTTCGATTCAACATCCTGTAACAACAATATTAACTATGGGATCGGGAAGGATTCCATTTGAAAAGTTGTAGATTTGTTTTCTAAATTCTTCCGCATCGAGTTCACTAATTGGTCTGATGATAGGTGGTGAAATAACTCGTTTAGGCAGCGAAAGTCCACGTTCAACATAGTAAACTCAATAGTTTTCTGCATATGCTCATATCCTGTATTTTGGTTGAACTAAAAATCTTGGACACAATGTGTGTCTGTGATATGCGGAGCTCAATGAATAGTATCAGCTGTCCCCTTTTTTCGTCTTCTGGCAACACAAGATTTTTACTCAAGTAATAGCAATATTACCGGATATTCACATTTCTTGAGTTCTGTGGATATCTGATGAGCTCAGTTTTGATTTTTTTATTGAATTAGAGATCACAGATATCAAATTAAATCCATTCAGCTTCATTCTTCAAGATATGATCTCATTGACAAAGCACAGTAAAAACATAGATATTCGAGATATGTTTCCGAAAGATGAATATTGAAAAAATACACAGTCGAAAAATAGTGAAAGAATAAAAAATATGAAATGGTTTGAAAAGTGATAATTGATGCAATTCAATTAATGTGTATGAGTTTAATCACACGATAGGATAAATAAAAATCATATGACAATTGAAACAAAAATAATTAAAATCATCAATTGTTGTGAGTGATATTCACCTCAAATTCAGAAAGTTTCAGGGAGAACTATCATAGGAATCAGACTCTCAAAACAAATAGTCACTGATACACTAAAATATCAACTCTTTATGATTCGACAGCCCTGATTTACATGAGTTCAATTAGGGATACGTTTTGGATCATATTTAACACAAATTATTTTTTATCTTGAAAACCGATAGAGATAGGTATAGGGATTTATTAACAAAAGAGTATTGTAATAAAAAGGCAATTCTAAAAATTTGTCAATATACGGGGTGTTCCATTTAAAAAAATGAAGTTGCTAGGACTTTTTGATAGAAACAGCAACGTCGCAATTTCAAAAATATTTCAGATCAATAGAACATATCCATAAACGTCTAACGTACCATCGACCGTGAGTTACCCTGTATATCAATAAAATGATTGATATCGTCGGAAATTCGACCTATAGACGTCTATCAAATGTATATCGCGTGATATGCCTATATCATTCGCACCATCTAGGAATCGTTGGGAAATCTTTGATTCCTCGAAATCATTTCACACTGATGGATCAGGATATTGGATGCCTTCGGTATCGTCGTTGCCATGTTTCGAGGTGTAAATCATATAGCTTCACATGAAAATTCCTCACCTCATAGCCGAGTTATTCTCCATTATTATTAGCCTGCAGGCTCGATGTCGCATAATTTAAGAGGTGTCTTTTCAATTCTCCACAGTACTTGCAGGAATACAGCGATAAATTCGTCGTTGATGTAGATTGTGACAGTTAATAATGGAGGAACAACTAATTAAATTCCAGATCGGTAGCTTGATTAATCGCGAAGAAATTGTTCTAGTATCATCAATTCCACTGTCGCTGTAGACTGAGGTACTGCACATATCTTCAGAATATCTCATAGGCCCATTTAACATCGTCATTATTTTTGATATTGGCTTCACGTCAATGTGTCGAAGCTTCTGGCACATTTTGATTTCGACCCACAAAATATTCCAGTGAATACGAATATTTCATTTCCAGAAATCAAGGAAACAGCTATCAAATGAAATTCATGTTATACCAAAGGTTTCTGGTATACCTATTCCAAGGTATCCAGTCAGTCTCTTCACAGATAACACCAAAATACTTTTCTTTGGTTCAGCACTTTGATAGTCTCGATTTCTCGTGAATTGATGAGCTCCATTCACACACGAATTTCAGGTGTTTTTATTTTGGGTTCCTCAAAGGTTGGTATGCCTGCATGTAATGAATATTAGACAATCGACAGTTTAAACATGGTTGTGACTGTCGCTACCCGAGATCTATGTTGAATAAAGCAAGAAGAAGAAGAATAACCTGAAAATTTACGGTACTAATTTACGCTCCGAAATCATTGTAATAATCGAATATTGAAATATATATACATACGTTTTACATGTTACAACAGAATTGAATTTGTTACATTAGCAATTAACAAGATCCAACAGTAAATTTTTCTAAGATATCAAAAAAGAATTGATTAAACTAAACTAATTAAACTTAACTTACTCTCTCTCTGACATATTTAATTTATTTATTTGGGTTTTTCCTATTTTATTCATGCCTTGTTTTAATGTTCAGCAGTAGTTGGTGTTTGAACTCACTGAGTGAGTAGGATTGTTTGATTTCGACAGAAAGGTTATTCTACTCTAACAAGTCTCTATGAAACAATGAATTTGTAATTCGAGCATAAGTTGTTCTTTGAACATAAAAATTATTGTTTCTTCTGGTGGGATAGCTGTGTATTTGGTTTTGGAATACAATAAATTGGTAAAAATGAGGAGGGGCCTCACCAGATCAAAATTATTGAACAGTAAAACAACCTATCCCTAACAGATAGCCAATCCAATGTCTGAAGCATTGTTACAATAGGGGTATACCTACTGCATCTCAGAATAACACGCATTTCTCTATTTTGCAGTTTTTGCAGGGCAGCGAAACTATTTCCATCAATCAATGCAAGTATACTAGCACAGTAATCAAAATGTGGTTGTATTATAGTTTCATAAACAGTTAGTGTAGTTTGAAGGGTGAGATTTCTTGTAAAGAAAAACAGTTGTTTCGATATTTTATTGTGCATGTACTGAACATGTTTTTCAAGACTAAGTGTATTATCAACAATGAATCCCAAATATTTCATGTCTTCAACAATCTCAATAGTTTCGCCAATAATATTTATATTCATCACATTTTTGTTAATTTGATTATATATATGTTGTGTTGTTATGATCATGGCTTTAGTTTTATTGACATTGAGTTTAAATTTATAGATGTTAAGAAAGTGTGATAGGTGATTCAAAGTACAATAAATTTCATCAATAGCTCTATCCAGGCTTACATTACTTGCAGTCACTACCATATCATCGGCGAATCGATTAAGGAATTCACAATCTTTAATATAGTTCACATCATATAGTTATTGTTGACACCCCACTTGAGACCAACAACTTTTTTTCTTTCATTTGGGGACAACACGGAAGGGAATCCTATAATGTTCGGGGAACATCGTGTTAGCCAGCAGTTCATTGAAAGTTCCCAAACTATGAGATAGTTATACTCACAGTTTTTACTCACTTTCAGCTCATCTTCATTTTGTTATTACTGATATCATGTACTCCTGAGTTGCTATTGTATTTTCTTCGACTTGTGATGATTATTATTATACTCTCCTGTTATTGGGCTTAGGCCTGTATTTTGTCTAAATAAATAAATAAATAAATAGATATTATTATGGAATAGGTATCTATAGAATCTGCTGATTTCGTTCGATAATAGTAGGTCCAACAGCTGCAGATTTCGAAAAAAATGTGCATGTCCTGCATCATCATTGTTTCACTGCATGATAGAAAGGTTTATGTTGAAAATATTCAATTCCATTCGTACCCATTTTTGCCTGTCCAGTCTCGGTCCGTGCATAGGTGTCCTAACCTCTACCGATCATCCAGTTCGCTATACATCGATGTGTAACTCGGCGAACGCGCTCCAATAAAATCCATCAGATCGGAGTTACCCTCCAGCTACCATCGAGGACCGACATCGGTCCATCTTCCGACCTGCCAGACAGTAACCGTTACAGATTCCGAGGTATAGTGAAAGCGAGAATGATGGTCGTTCGAGATGTCGGAAACTGCTTAGAGACGGGTGTAACCGGTATTTCTTCGAAATGTTGTGATGTCGTTGACTTCCTGAGCTAGACAACTCCATGTCGATGATCAAACAAGCAAATCAATCGCCTGCATCGTATGTTTGGAGGTAACGGTTTTCTCTACGCATCATCTTGCCATTCATGAGTGAAAAATTCGAAAGCTCTGGAAAAGCTTGCCCATGTATACGGATGAGTGCTTGGTAATGAATCTGTGAGAAATCATTGTTTATCTGTTTGTTGTCTGTAGTTTTGTGAGCACAAAGTGTATTCACACTCGAATTCATCACTGTTATGATTGATTTGTTCTTCGAAATGTTATCGTTGGCTATTTTTCCAATTTCTTAAAATGATGAAATTTTGCCACAACATCAGGCATCAGTTTTACTATTTGAATACTTCTAGTTGTTCATGAACACGTGGTTTCTCGGATACTAGGATTGGAGCACAAGGATCCTGAAATAAAGAAAGCAGGATTTGAGAATGTCATACGTTATCCCTATGAACATAGATCCATTATAAGGATTGGATGATGATTTATCTCAACAGTTTTCAAGTCACCTTCAGTGCTGTGAGATTGGTTGGGTTATATGGAGCAAAAGCTGATAGATCTATCGTCATTTCTCAGAACTCAGCATTCGATACCGTCATCTTCTGAAGTAGCCACAAGCTTTCGACCACAAACATGCATCGGTTCAAGATATTGAAGAGAATCAACAATGAGCGTGTGAAGCAGTTGTGATGACCCGCAAAAATAGAAGATGGCGTTATTAAAAAATTATATGTTTGATACCAAGTTGGATGATATGGTAATCCTAATTCACTAGTATTGACCTAATTTCGAAATAGTTTCAGAAATATTACTGTTGGATTATTGTTACCTGGGATTCATACATATTGGGAAGTGATTGCAAATTCATCCAAAATCGAAAATACAGCTTTGAGAAAATATGAAGGGACATTGGGTCGACGAATGAAAATTTTGAGGACTGAACTTACCACCCAAACATCAAGTCCCTTTACTTGGCAACGTGAGTTCAGTTTCATGTCTTCACAGATGATAGTATTGATGAACACAGAATTTTAACCAGTGAATGCCCTTTCGTAACACTTTGATGATTCAAATGTTGAAATTTTTCGGAATACCGTTCAGTATCCAATCTCATGAAAAAAAAAAGATCCCCGTGGAGAAAGGAAAGTCCACTTGATTCAGATCACTAATTCATGTTCATGATGAATGACGTGTGATAGGATTCAGAAGTTTCCAGTACATATATGGTTTGATGGCTAGTTAGAAATTTGTTGAGATCATCAAAGAGAAGAATTCGATGCTCGGTAGTTATTCTGTTTGTCATTTCATTAGATTCCATGGTTATCAATCGTGAATTCAAGAGTAAATAGATAGATTCCTGTTCAAGATTCTATCTGATCAAAGGTAGAAATTGAAGTTATTAATTTAGAAATGAAATTTCCTGAAATGCTCCAAATACACTTATAATCAAGTGAGAATGATATTATCAATATTTGCTCATGATAATTGCTCCGACGATGCAATAAAAAGTATGAATATTTTCGAACTCAGCGAAATCCTCATAAATATTCATCGTGCTGGAAACCTGAGACACTTCTAAGCCTTCAACTTGATATCAGGATATACAAAGTTGGCAATCGTATACATATTTTGCGTCACGAATCAGATGTATGGATATATTTTTTGTATATCGCAGTCGTATCATAGTAATATCAATTAACAATAATGGTTAACAACAATAGAATCGTGAGTGTTTGTTGCTGAGGAATTTCTTGCGTTAATCGTATGCTAAATCCTGTAATAACAGACTATTCATCATTCAATTGTCTGTTGGCAAGTCTGTATATACAATTTACCGCAGTTTCTTCAGCAAAACATTACGAAATATTGTGTAGGATTGATGTGGAGAATTCCAAGTTATTGCCCTGTTTCGAAACCTACAGGTGATTGTTTTCACATCTAATGAATAGTATAAGAATATTATTTTCACAGTAAAACTTTTATTGTATAGCCTCAATTTTTTTTGTCCATCTGCATGTCGCGTTCACGGTCCTATCGAGAACGGAGTAATTCTGATATTCGTATGAGGACAGCAGAAATGCGATATGGTGTTTCGTATCAACCCTCAAACTCAAACAAACAAAAACTGCATTGCATTTCTGAGACGAAATCGGGAAATGAGTATCAGGAGAGCTGAATGTTCCACATACCATATGATAATTTGCGCGATATCGAAACGGATACACCGAGTATATATACCTCACACGTACACGTTGTGTCACCTTCGAGATCGAATATTTTCACCTTATACTATCGATGGTAATGAAGAAATTAACAAACACATCCGTTATAACCATATAGCAATTACATCCATATTCATATTGAAAATCAACCGTTCAGTAAGGGGAAAAAAGAATATTTCCCGAAGACCGCGCGCACTGATCCTTATAAGGATTCCACTCATTTCTCGTATCTCGGATGATTAATCAACTGCAATGAATAATGGATAACTCTGTTTGATGAAGCCATATCTAGCATTCCTCTGGGAGTTTGCACAAAAACGAACGTATATGCAAAAAATGCCGTTTTTCTGTTTCTGAATCTGAGTGCTTGAAACTTTTCTCTCCACTTTCCAACGAGTTTCCTAGGACCATGAATATTCGAATCATTATCAATCCAAGTGTCACCTACTGTTGTTATTGTTGTGATGATATTGTTGTAGTAATATTGAATCTCCATTAATAATAACAATGATTGTTCGGTATACACGTTTGTTTACAATCTAATAATCGAATATCTGTATGTCAACCAAGGTCTATATATACGAGGTTATCTCATAAGGGGGCATTAGGGCGAGGGGTGCGCGGGTAGCAGGTAGTGAAAATATGACGACACTGTTTCCCCATCTGATTAGAATTTGATTTTTGTGGGTATTGTGTCACAACTGTCATTCATTTATATTCGAATATTTGAATTCGAATTCAGATATCATTGAAATATTTGCTTGGAAATTGATTACGAATCATCATCGTCGTGTGAGTAATATATATGTATAATATATTTATGGCAGTTCATTAGTGCAGTAAGATAATAATATCATTGTTGTACAGTTCTTTTTGAGCATCTACCTCTAATACCATATCGAACCAATTCCACTGCTCATCATAAAATTACATGATATGATAGGAATACTAGCCTTATTACAAAAGTTGGATTATTCGTTCGCTGGAAATCAACCTAAAATTGGCAAAATGGCACAGACCCAGACGTATTTCCAAGGAAGAAGAAGGGTAGTGGGTTCATTTTCTGAAGTGTTGAGATGTAAAATCGATCTGAAATATGAGTACCATATTTGACGGTACATCGACATTCTCATCGATCACAGAGAGCGAGCGTTTATCAAATCATTTCATGTTACCTTTCCAGATGAATTTTTCCTCATTTAGTTTCAGGCTAGATAGGCTCTCACATAATGAAGTTCAAAGTTTACAGATTTTATGTGCCTTGTATCCATCGACACGTAGGTTTGAGTTTTATCGACATACCTACCATAATAATTAACAACACCAATCTTTCAATCAATAAATTTCAATAACGAACATGAAGAAAAGAATAACTACATTTCAAGACAATTTATGTGCCTATAAAGTAGATTATCAGAGATGAAGAAAAATTGGTATAATCAATTCAAGTCTGGTTTTGTAAAAATCGTTCGATTATCTGCACTCGGGTTACTAATTAAATTAGGTGTGTAACGCACAATTAATTAAATTAACGTCAATGGAGCTGACAAACTGAAATATTGTGATCAATAAATATTGAATTGTCCGCATTTTGTTATGAAATCGGTAGCATTTTTCTCGGTACTGCTGACCACTTGGTATGATAATCATTTCTATTTCTGTATTTGTTCAGTGCATACTCGCGATTAATCAACAATAATTAATGTCTTCAACAAAGCAAATCAGGCCTTTGAACAGATTGTAACACGATGGATGAGGATATCAGAATCAGATATATATATAATTCTGATGAGTGCACAAAATACAAAATTTTAATAAATCACGTCAATTTTCAATCAATGAAAGAACGCTTGAAAGGCATGCACTGACGCATTTCCACAAACAGAATGAAGTATTTTTTCACTACTGTTGTCAAAACAATTTAGTGTTTAATACTGTCTGTAAGTTTTTGGAGGAGGTGATACATTCATTTTCCACCAAGATAAGTAGAGGTTTCATTCTTATTAAATATATTTGTATTTCCGAATTTTTCAAAAACGAGATGTCACTGACAAATAGAGAATTTCTCTTGTAGGTATCTAAAGGTTTGATTTCAAGCGCAGTGACATTTTGGGGCAGATCACAAAATCTGTCCTTACTACAAATATACTGAAATAATATTTAATAACTTCTACTCTATTTTTTTAGAAACCAGGAGAGAAAATCCCACAAAAAGCTGGAAAATGAATTAGTGTTTGCTCACATTTGCTGATGCTGATTTGATGATGATTGAGTTTCATCAGCCAGTCCGAAAAACACAGTTAGTACATGAAAATCTACATGGTGTGTGTCACTCATTCTGGTAATTCAAGGAAATGAGAACTAATAACCGCTAAGATGGTGCACGAAAAGTATTTTGGAGATTTGAAAAAAATCTGATATTGAGATTGGATGTGATATAGAAATCCGATGAAAAATCAACTTCTGGATCTCCAGAGGAACGAAAAGTCAGTGCAGCTGCTTCAGATATTTCATCATAGAATATAATATGATGATCGATGCTTTTGATGATGACGCCACGGAAGGTCTTCGAATGGAATTGTTTCACAATGTTAGCATCGAGAGGAAGTCTACTATTGTATTGATAATTTTCGAGTAGAACTGAATAATGATGGAATACAGGCAGAACGTTCGATATCTTGAAACAAATAACATTGAGAATAATGAAGGAAAATGCACGAGAGATCGTCGAGTGATTTCTTGCCTAAACTATACTTCCTTCATAAAAAGAGAGCTCGCTTGATGAAGCTTTGATATTGTGTAACTAGACTCAGCATGAATGTCTGAAACTTCGAACATCAATTCGTTCTGTCGACATAAAGGTGGTCTGCCTTCTCCATGAAAACCATCAATGAACATTTCTGCAGAATCCTAACCATTCGCGCCACTCACACAGGGATTTACGATGCCGACTTCTGATTCACGGTCTGCAGCTCTAGAAATCTGATGCATCGAACTCTGCTTCGCATTTCACGTTATGAAATCTTTGCTATTTATGTTATTAGTAATATAATAGTGGCGATGATCTAGTAACCCAATAGTATTATAGTAGTAGTAGTTTATTTCACCACGTTATGTGCAGTTACATTTATGGCAGGTCACAAACAACAGTAAAAAATAATCTTAACTAAAAAGCGAATTGTACAAAGAACTTAGAATTGGTTATATAGATACTTGCACACAAGTGTCCCAGTTCATATTTATATTGAAATACCATCATACAAAAGTGTAGAAGTAAATCGTGGAAGAGTGGAGGAATAATGGAATTAAAGATTATAAACAACTGAATGATAATTACTGATTTTTGCGGCAAATATTGATATCGAGAAGAGAATGCCAAGTAGGTATTTGTAAAGCAGGAACATGGTTTTGGACAATTAAGATAAGTGCATCAACAAATAACTCTACGTTGAGATAAAAGATGCGTGTCGAAAAGGCAACAGTTTCGATACGCAAAATAGAAAACCATCAATAAATCTGATGGAAACAAGAAACCAAGGGTATAAACGACTCTGCCTGTCTGTCTCTCGGTAGTTCCACAACTCATCAGTCGTTAATGTGTATCGAGACGGTTTTCTTGAAAACTTCATTAACCCGGCTCGTTCCGACCCAACCGAGTCATCAATCACCGTTCACTCTGTATAATCTGCTCGGTGTGGTAGGTGGCAATTAGTCGTGGTTTTTCATAGGATCTGCTTACCGAACCATATCCCATACATGCTCGACCGTCGGCCCATCAGGTGAGATATGTGATGATGATACCAACTATTCGACCTGGAACTCACTCCAATATGCATCATATTAGGTGTACGGTGTTCTCGAGAATGCGGAAAAGTGTTTGCCGCTTTCCAGGACCGGTTTGAATCGTGCTACTCCTGTAGGTACCAGCGTTGGAGTGGTCAATTAGTTTTGTGAACAATGATTTTCCTTCTTGCCGAAGAGGCTACTAGAGTGTTTGTAGGATTGATACTAGGTGTTGGTAGGGTTGATAAGATCCACAATGAGAAGCATGTATGATGTCGTCTTTTCAGAGCGTAAATGTATGGTCTCAATAGAAGAATAGACAGGTCCCACATTCCTATCTGTTATTCTTCGAAACCCTATTTATCCGCATTCTAATTTATCGTCATATTAAGAAATTATATGCGAATCTCATGCAACGTGTGCCCTTTCGTTGGATTTATTTGCATCGCCAAGTTTAGAAAATATTAGACGATTTATAGCTCACGCTCCCGAAGTCTTTCACAATCACATTGTACGTTCATCAGGAGCTCGTAAAAGCTGCTACTCTACCTAATTCCGTTTTCTTTGTTCGACTTAACGATGATCGTAAAATCCAACCGATATTTTTGCTACTAATGGGATAATTAAAATTTTCAATTAAACTGAACTCGAGACTGTTCTTCCTATAGATATGAGTATGCGAAACCCACGCGATTTCAGAAAAAGGTGAGAGATATAGTGAAAGAGGTTGAGAGGAAATAATGGCGAAGTCAAAACGACGCCTCAGGAATACAAACAAGCAATGAACAACTTTGTTCAAGCTGACGTGTTGAAAGCTACTTGAAGGTGATGAATTACTTCTCCCATCCAAGTCATTCGAATGGAAAACTAATCATCGTTCAGAACAGATTTTCGCTCCATACCTCGAGATGCAATTCGATCGAACGTCCACACTTCACTCTACGAGCACATTCTATATTGATGATGCCGTAATCTCTTGAGGAAAATGGAAAATAAAAGAAGTGTGGATTGATGGACCTTCTAGCTGGTAGATACATCAAGAAATACAGAGGTATTTGAAAAAGAAACATATGTTGCAGAAAACATATTGCTCAAATCGCTGAGCTGGAAACTTGCACATTATATTATCATAAGTATCAACGAAGATGATATGTTTCATTGGGGAACATATTCCAGGGAAGATTTATCAGTAAGAGGAGGCTTCAATCTTTCAGTTTCACCTCCAAATCTTCATCTATGAATCATCTGTTCACACTAATGTATGTTTCAGAATATTGACAGTTCTCTCGGTGGTATAGACATGCATAGGTGGGAAAACGAGCACAAAAAATTAGTTTGGCGGCAGACAACATTTGTGACTTTGACCTCTTTCATCGAAAAGTTGTTACTCACACATTCTTAATGTCATTACCATCGACTATATTTTGCAAACCGGTGTGGTCTATACTTCAGATGGCCGATTCTTACTTTCCTTGAAAACTTTCAAGTTCACATTTTTATTGGTTACCATGCACTCTTTTCGAATCTCTCATCATTGTTTCTTGTTGATTTCCCCTCATATTCGTCGTATAGACCTCCCTTTCTAGTTCTCCTATCGATAATGACAGTTCAGAATATACGTTCATTAGCTAATGCATCCGACGATAATAAATTATTCAATTTTATTACCTTCCGCAGATATTCTGATAAGCATCACTTACTTTTCTAGTTTGGCTTCAACGTCACAACGATTAATCTCATCTAGGAAAGAAAAAGCCCATCGAAATCTGAACCCACTTCGACCATCGACAAGAATACACAATAATTGATGTTTATTACATTCTGAATCATCGGGCACGGAATAAACACTCGGTTCTCACCAATGCGATGAGATACAGTTCATTTCACAGAAGATATAAGCATGTTTTGGGAAAAACTTGGTTGGAGGACTCAAAAGCAATACTTACTTCACTCTGATTAGAATCTTATCATCTCCATCAGGCAAGATGATTTCATTGTTGAGTTCGATAAAATAAATAATCTGGCTGAATACAACCCCTTATTCAAATTCTATCAGACATTGTGTTCTTTTATGTTTTGACAACACGAAAGTAAAACATAATTTTTCTGGAACAACTTATGGAACAGCGGTGGATTTTTGGGAAAGGATGAATTTATTGGAATTTTTATTGAAAGTTTGGTGGTCAAGAGCATCAGAAAACACTTCACTAGGCAAAGAACTCCACAATTTTGTCGTTCTATTGATGAATGATGCTTGGTAGGGTTGGGTTCGAGAGGTATCCATCCTGAGCTCGTCTAGTTTGTGCGGAAATATAATTAAAAACGAGAAGGTCGTCGACCTTTCAACTGTACGTTGGTGATGATACTCAGCATGGATATTGTAGATTCCATAGAAATAGTAGTGACTGACATTAACATAATATTGGGCATAGTGTATACTGCCTTAGTGAAGGAACAAACACGAGCGTGTGCTGTATTGAATTGTTATTGTTTCTTATCTCCTTAGTTGCCGAAGCAACCCTCAGAAGCCCCGAAGGGCTTGTGCGAGTGAAGGAGATGGGGATAGAACTTCATGATGTAAATTGTACAGCGCATAAAAAAAAACCATTTCCAACGGCCAGCCAGGAATCGTACCCACGACCTCATGATTACTATAATGTCGCTCGACCATCTCGACCACCTGGTCACCAACTCTGCAAAATTATCATCTCGCAGATCTGGCATCATTAGAAGATAGGAACAAGCTTATGACTCATGATTGTATCAGTCGATTGGTTTTCATATTTTTGCCAAATTAAACAATTTTCATGGACGATGAAGAAATATATCACTGCAATTTGCTTCTGGAAATACACCGAATGTTTTGTGAAAACCAAACGTTCCATCATAATATAAATATTAGTTATGGTGTACAACTTTGGGGTAATTCATCTTACGCCATTCAGATATTTAGGATACAAAAGAAAGCTGCGAGAGTACTGGCTAATATTGGGTTCAGAGATAGCTGTCAAGCGGAGTTTAAAAAACTTGGAATTATGCCACTGCCAACTCTATTTCTATATTATGTCTTGATTGAAATACACAAAAGGCAATCAACCTTGACAAAACAATCTCATATTCACAAATATAATACACGTAACTCTCACCACATACGTCTTGAACGATTTCGTCTTCACCTATCCAGGAAAAATTCCCTAGATTTTTCTCTATTCAATATCCTTCCTCAAGATTTCAAAGAGCTTAGTCTGAACGCTTTCAAGAGAAAATTGAAAAAATATTTGCCTCTCACTTCTCACTACTTCCATTTGATTTAAAAGGTTAATATATTTATATTATTATACAAATTTTTTGTGTCTAAGTTTATTTATGTCGTTGTTGATGTTTCGTCGTTTTTTTTGTTGTTTTACAGATTGTACACTATTTACGTTACTTTTACATTTAGAAGTAATTCAAATATGACTTGCTACAAACATTATATTATGTAACGTAATTAAATAAAATTCTATTCTATTCTATTCTATACTTCCCGAATCCACAGAGTGTGAAATCTGAAACCGCCGACGTTACCATAATGAAGCATTCATTGGCCATAACGTTTACATCGCCTGCATGCATGTTTGCTAAAGTTAATCTGAATTATTTCGTTTCGACCAATAAAAACCGTAGGGCAAAGTGCTTTACATTAATAATGTGTTTACTCATTACGGTATTGGTTGTTTGAACTGCGTTGCTGATAAAACTTCATGTATGTTCATTATGATCCATATAGGCCAATGATTTTCATCGTCCGCCATTACCACTGCCATGATGGTCTAATTTGATCTTCATTCGATCATCATGACCTGATTTGAGGTATTTCCTATTGGATATTCTATTTTTGGATATTCATATTGACTACTCAAAATAGACGACACCAAACTCACTAAACTAAACTGTGTCTCTGGAAATCTGATTCTATTGTAATGTAGTTCTGATGACAATAGTCGGTGTTCTGATACACAGGGTGATCATTGAACATTCAAGGAGCTGTTCCTTGGACTGAGAATATGTAGTCCTTTGATGATTTTTGGAAATCCTCTCCATTCCGAAGATAGAGAGCGAACAATATTCTAGAGAAAACCATTTTTGATATTTTTATAATTTTTAATAGACCCACATGTATTTTTTGGTAATGAAATGTTGTTATTGTGTGAAATTTTGTTCGCCCTGTGTCTCGAAATGTATTTTTCAAAAATCATAGATAGATAAAATATTCTTAGAATAGTCAAAAACAACCACTTGAATATTTGCGGCATGTTGGATGAATACGCTGTATATTTCCGTTGATATTTTATGATGAGTAAACAATCTTGCAAAAACAAAAGATTACCCAATAAGTGGCATATTGAAATAATGTTTCGCCACTGATTCTATCGAAAATACCATTCAGTTTTGGAATTTATGGTCTATTTTGCTAGAAATATATTTTTGTTCCTTTTTGTTCATCATTTCTTAGTTATGTCAGAATTCGATATTTCTTCTAAAACGTCAACAGCTCAATAAACATTGTTTTCTCATTCCGAAACTAATCCATTCCACTATGCAACAAGAGAGTAGAAAGTAAAGCGCTCTAGTGTGGAAATATCCGAAATACGGACGCTTGCACAAACTCGTTCCATTTTAACAAAAAAAAATGACCCAAAAAGGTTCTTTAGTCTTGCAGCATTTTTTCAAGAAACCAGATAAATTAAATGGATATATTCATCGAGGACGATTTTTTTGAGGTTGGAAAATTTTTAACTCATTTCCTTGAAAATACTACATTCACCTGCTGGTGAACAGTCAGTATTATTTGACATATTCAATTTACTTCACATTGTATATGAGCGGCGCTGTCACAAAAAATATACAAAAAAATTTATCGTTCGCCGTGTTCATTATTTTTCATCGAGGACGATTTTTTTGAGGTTGGAAAATTTTCAACTCATTTCCTTGAGAATACTGCATTCGCCTGCTGTTGACCAGTCAGTATGATTTGTCATATCCGAATTAATTCACATTGTATATCAGCGGCGCTGTCACAAAAAATATAGAAAAAAATTTATCGTTCGCCGTGTTCATTATTTTTTGCCAATTTTCTGTTGTTATCATTTGTTTAATTCATACTTACGCATAAGTTCGCAACGTTCTTGTGATGTGTTTCACTAGTATGCGTTGAAATTTTCGTCAACAAATGAGACAAAACAGTTGTGGCCCTTCTTGAACTGTTCACAGGGTGTTGAGAATAACCATTAACCGACGCCGTCATTATCTTCGATGGATATTGAGGTACGTATGGCAATAGATTCACTTTTCTTCATTCCAATTCTGAATGTTCGTTGGATTATATCAATTCTATATTGCAAGAAGCGAACATCCGGTGGATTTGTCTTTGTCGTATGCCAAAACAGCATTCATTACGCCTAAATCTGGTTTCAATTCACATTGTATTTTATAGCCGGTATAAGCTGTAATTTGATTAACATAATTATACGTCCTGGACCAGCCGAAAGATAGCTTTTATCTTCGTGTAGGAAGTTCTTTGAAACTAAAGCAGGCTCACTACTAGTTGTCGAAGCAAAATTATTTCCAACTGTATGAATATGATGAATCGGCTACGGTTTCGAGAAAGACAAACGAAATTTTTCATAATAAGATCCTCTACGCATTGATGAAATTGCAGAGAGTAAGATAGATATAGAGAGAGATATAGAGAGAGAAGAGAAAATGAGAGAGATATTGTCCTTTCGATAAAGTTTTTGTCTCCCTGAGGATACTAAGCATCCAGTATTATAATATTCTGATGCATAATATTTCACAAAATTCTGAATGATTATATTGAGAGAAAGTATCTAATCAAAATCAATCTTCTGGCAAGATATCGCTAGTTTTGTCTCGATGTGAACGTTTCAAAGTCGATGAATACATTTGAATTCAACTATTAGGACCCAAAGAAGTATTTTATTTTTTCAGTCACTGAGTACTATGCATGTTAAGTACTCTAAGTATTGAATTCCAATTCCTTTGTATCAATGCATGATTTTTGAAGCTTTTCTATAGCTGGAAACCTATCTCCAATATATTGTTAAATTTTCCGATTGCTGTGACCATGGTCCAATTTGGCCTATCATTTTGGGTCTATACCCATTGTCTGTTGAAGTGGTGATATTTTTTTTTTCTTCAATATATGGCAAGGAAAATGTTAATCCATGTCCAAACCTTTGTGTACCACCAGTTAATTCATCGTTCAGCTTCTTCTGTGAATGATATCATAACTATCCGATCCGATTATGGTAATATAAGTACCTTATTCAAAATAATCAATACCTAATATCCGTGGTTATACTCAATGATCACTATTAGCGTTCAAATATTCGAATTCTATGAATAGTGGAAGAAACTCTTGAGGTGATTGAATACCATGGTAATGTCACTACGAGAATATTGATGAGATGAAGAATGTATACATTATCATTTGCGCACTGAGACAGATTGTATAGAATTCTATGATACTTCTTTGTGCGAGTTTATTTAGAAAATGAACTGATACATTATATATCGCCATAACTTTGATTCGAACAGCGGCTGCAGGTTTCACAAATGGATATAGAGAGAAAAAAAACACAGTTTGTTCTGAACCTACACAGATTAACTTTTCGATATCAATTCCTTCAATCTGATACAATTTTCCGCACTTACAGAAGCTAAAACTCGCTCTCTTTCCAACTCTCCTGAACTAACTACTCTGAATCGTTTATTTTCGTCTTCAACTCTGAGATTTAACTTTGTCGAATAACTCATATCAAAATGAAGGATTTTTGGAATTCCGTTAGAAATGAAAAAGTCATTAGTTCATTCTCATGATTCACTGTGACAACCTGTATTATCTTTGCACATCGTAAACCAAAGGTTCAACAGAGTATCATGTTTGAAATAGGTCAAACGTATTCATTTCAACTATCCAATAACCTCTATCAAGCATACAGATAGAATCTAAATATACACCTGCTTCATCTTTCATCTTTAATAGTATGATATTTTTTTAGTGAACTCGCGTGGGCTGATATAATTTATTATTCAAACAATGATAGTAACGGCGAGGATACTAGAAAGTCCTATTTTTTTCTTACACTTCATTTGCATATTATTGCAATTATATTCGATGAATGAGAATTATGGTATTATATTCGAATTGATCATGTCAAATGATATACCTTTACCCACAAAACAGAATATTGAGGAAGAATAACTTATGTACAAATCTTGATAAAGTGTACATGGTACATTCAGAGGTTCGAATCACTCTGTGTAGTATATCAATTTGAATATTTCTTCTAAGATGAGAAGAAAATACATCTCAATGATCAATTTATCATCATATCTTCAATTTTATTTGCTTCTTTTGTTCGACCGGTGGAAATCTAGCTTGTTCAGGAATGAACCGTCAAATTGAAATCTTTCCAAATTCAATGGACGAAATTGAATATAAAACTGTGATTCTTCGACAAATTATCGTTGGAAGATGTATATGTCTGGATATTTCATAAGTCGAAGAGACAAAAATGGATTTTTTCACTGTGAAAAATGTGAAATATATTCTGGAAAATTGATTTTGATTTCAATTGAGTATATATTTTTTCGATATCGTCATGTAAGAAAACATTGTGAATACACCCAATTTCGATTGAAAGTTCAATGAAAAATTTTAAATAGTGATATTTTGAATGATGATTCTCGAAATATGACGTATATCTTCAATGAATGAAAAACTCACTTTTCTCCTTTCAAAAATCTGACACTTCTATGATCACACTGTGTGTGATAGATTAAAAATAAACATAGAAAGCATATACGGTGTGACAATTCAAAAACTTACAATTGGCCTATATCTCACCAACGAAAAAAATGTGTATTTTTCTCCAGGATAAGAAGGGAAAACTATAATGTCATTGAAGAGAACTCACCCCTAACAACTCAGTAATCCCCACCTACCCCAAACAAAAAATAAAATAGCAGAACCCCACTTTTGTTACATCAATGAAAAGCTCATCACAAAAAATGATCTCTGATGGTAAAAATGATGATAATTTTGCTGTTTCGGTAAATTCTTTCCAATGGTGAATAATAATAGTTTTTTGTGACCTTTTCAATGATGTATTACAAGTAAGAGTTTGCGATTTGAATTTTTTTCAGTTGGTGAAGGTTGAGCCTCCGTTCTCATGCAATTTTTGGGATCAATTTCGTTTGTGAGTTCAGCCATTATATTATTCATTCATTTCATCATAGATTTGTAGTGGTTTCAAATGCAATTCTAATATACTCTGAAGAGAAATTCTCATTTGCTAACAGTAACAGTAATGTAACATTTTGGAGTAAGAAAATTATACATCCATTGAGATGAAATATAAAGATGTGGTTCAGATCATTAGATATATGCTCCTGGAAATGATATTGCTTCGTACAGAGGTTGTATTCGATATATTTCCAATGATCAGTAGTCAGATTATGCGTAAAAATTCCATGATGAGTGTTACAGCTAATTCAATTCGGCCAAATCCTCCACATTCTCTGAAAACATAGAAGATCTTAGAAATGTGTGAGAAAGGTGCAGGAGGAGGAAATTGAGATACAGCAAGAACGTGACGATAATTTGATAAACCGTCAGCCGAATGAGCCAAAATACATACGGAGCCAATTTAGTTCCACATAAAACATATAAATCGTGTATTACCTTACTCCACTGCTGTGCAATTTGGATTGTGCAGTTGCAAAATGACTAATGCCATGGTAATTTTTACGGAATGGGTAATTTCGTTTCGTAACAGAAGCATGATGTATATATACCTAGTGTTGCTTCCCATCGAAATCATTAATTTATCGGAATTGGCAATTGGGAAATATAGCATGTAGCTGCAATCAGATATTCAAATCTTTCGCATTTCGTTGTCACGTTGAATGGAGAATAGATATAAATGCAACTTAAATCATTCGCCATAACAGTAACCCACAATGTCATGTAAATTGAATGATACTATCTCTCGGAGATTGATTATCTTTCTATGTACATAGGTATTGAACATATATTTCTCAATTCATCGAGTGAGTGAGTTGAAAAGAATCGTGTTTGACACATTGAGAATTAAAAGAAGATCATAGTGATTAGCCTATCTTATCAGTACCGGAAGAACTTATAGTATTGGCACAACCATCTGATTTCATCAAATCAATCATATACAGTATGGTATATTCAAATTGTGACAGTCTGATCTTGGGAGGTGAAGTTTCTCATTCCAGGACCATAGTAGAATTATGGAAAGAACTAATTTTCAGCATCATTCGAACTCGTTGCATAGAAAGTCGAATGAGGGAATTTTTCTGGTGTTGTTATTGATTATTTTCTGAATTTCTAGAGTTTGAAATGGAAATGCAGGTTTTGTTTTGGGAAAACAAAGTTCACTTACCGATAACCATGAGAACATGACCAACTTATGTTTGAAACGCTTCTTTTTTCAACATATGAATGGTTTTGAAGGTAGAAATAAAGTTGTCTCAAGATAAATGGACTGCTCTGTATATTTCGACTTAAATCAACTTGCTATAGTTGATAACGTTATGTATTCCTATAGAAGCGACCAGAAATGATTCCCCAGAAATGATTCCACTCACTATATATCCAAAAAAATATATTTGAAAATGAAAATGAAGCTCTCAACTTTTGCTATCGTTGATGCAAAAGTATATATCTGATGGATAGTTTTTTTCATTCACAATTTCGACATGGTTTGGTTCTGGAATAGCTCATTTGGATGGATTTGTTGAAAAAAATTGACCACACATCCGTTTCCCGTCAAAGGTAACATTAATTTTAAGCGGTATTCTCATGTTGCCCAAAAAAAACATATTTGTATTGATATTCAGTGAGTGAGGGTCATAATAGAACTACGGAATGGTATGGAACAGTTGATTTCATGTTCCTGAAATTTCAAGAATACTGAGAAATACAAATATCAAAAGTTGCAACAGAATGTTGAAATCAGAGACCTTTTCCACACACAAATAGAAACAATTCTTCTCCGTGAAAATATTCGTTATTCAAACAAATAAGCCTATTCCGAGCGTAAACTAAAAAAAAAAAGCTTCACAGGTAAGCAAAAGTCATGTGATGATGTGATGGATTTTTTTGTCATATATGATTCCAACCTCATATTAGCGATTTATATTAGCAAAATTATCTGGCTGCGTCTTGATTCACTGCAAATATTGTCATGGTAACAACTCTGACAATGTGAGATAAGGAATTTCTGTGAAACAACGTCTTTTTCACTCGACATCAAATCACGATTCAATTATTATCACCAGTTGAACATCTCCAACTCGTAAACGTCAAACGGATTCACGAGCCGCCAGTTTTCAAACTCTTTTCTCGATTAACATTCAAATTGCATAACGAAAAAGGAAACCCGATCCCATCAGCGAATTTTTTCATCCTTGTTCGTCTTCTTCTTCGATTCCCGATTTCTTTGGGCACGAAGACGAACTTTATTACTTTATCTCCACTGACATTTCGTTCGGCTGGTAAACGGTTATAGTTCACTGGTTAATCTCTCACAATGGATGCATAAATTCTTATTGTTACTTTCACAAAAATTTTCGTCATTTCGTAAAAGCTCGGCTGCGATAGCAGCCGTTAAAAATACAAATTGTATTGATTCGGACTGGGAACAGTGGTGGTTTCTTGTGGGAGAGTTGTAGATAGATGATTTCATTATGCAACAATTAGGTTCATTGAGAGGAAACGTGCTGTGAAGCATTCGTTGTGTAACTATATTATAGTTGTTGAGTACCCAGTAGACTTCATTTATTTCGTTTGCGAATGAGGTTAGAATAGTATTTCTGTTGTAAAGGGCTGCATCTGTCAAAAATTTCGGAAAACACAGAAACCTCGGAAAATGTAGCCCTTTAGAAATTTTATTTTTGGGGTGCAGTTATATTTGGAATCATCGTATATTTCGAAGACGCAATGACAATGTTTCATTTATTTGCACTAACTAATAATATTCTGACTGATTCACGAGCTCTTAGGATCCTCCGGATTCAAATTTTCAGAAAGATAGTCTTCTTCCATCAATATCCACTCATCCTGAAGGGCCCTGTATATTGTGAGTTCAGAAGAGAGAGTCGAGATCGATCTGAATAAGTTGCAATAAGAATCGTTAATATTATCTTCAAGAATGGCAGCACTCCATTTATAGTGGATACATAATTTCAAATACCAATGCTACCTACAGGTTCAATTTCATTCTTTAACTCAGTATATCATTTTCAGGAATTTTTTTCGAACGATCTTTCCTGTAATCACCCACCTGGCTCAAATCATTGTCAAGATACACATTCAAAAATATTAATTTATGATCATTCTAATTCTTCTGGAGATTTTTGGAATTGAGTAACTTCTATTCCTTGTTACATTGTTACGACTTCCACTTTCTTCTTCTTTTACGAAACTACGGAGAGAACTGAATTTATTTTACATATTTTCCAGATAGGATCTCGAATCCTCAAAAAGTTACAGATTCAGGAGTAAACACAAAAAACCAAAAATAACCGAATTCCCAGGTCTCAATATTATGAAAACGACACTACTCAGTGTCATGGGAAGCCAACAAAATATTTCCTGAAAAATTTGAGAAGACAATATGAAACGATGCCTTTCAAGAAATCCATAAATCATGAAAATTCTGCACGCTGAATAAAACTAACTATTGAATTTTCAATACATACATCCAACTTCATATCCGTATTATGGAAGTGATATAAACATTGCAATAAATAATGATTTTGTTTCGCGTCCACCAGATATGGAAATAATGATGTTCGAATTCTTTATTGCAAAATCACGACCGAGATCTCAAGGCTGTGTTTTATCTTGAAAAAAAAAATAATAATCCACGGCTGATTAGCCACTTTAACAAGGAATGATGGAATATTCCCTATAAGAAGAGTTTACTGTTTATTGAAGAGGAAGCACGGATAACTTACACGTAGGACATCTGTAATGAGACGATTTGTTCGCCTAATGAGCTGTTACGATTCCATATTTTCCTGATGAGCGATAGTGCTGGATTTCCATTTGTAAATATTTAATAGATTATGGTAATATTGAGCTTCTGGTGCATAAACTAATGAATATACTAGTTAGAGTGAGCTGAACATTCGAATGCTCTGAGGAAATATTCCATCATTGATATGATGCAGTTTCAGAAGATCAATGCGGAATCATTGAGAATGATGATTTGTGAATCTCATGAAGTTTATTGTTACTTTTCTTCGCACGTTAACGTGCTATATATTTACTGAATCACGAATTCATCACTCCAATTAGTTAACAACATCAACATTCCAACATCATTACTTCAATTAGTTGGTGAAAAACTCTAGCTTCTATCTTGATCAACGGTTTCACCCCAATTATTTATTAATAACTATATTCTCAGTACATATAGAGAATTGTGAATATTGAGGATTTTATAAGAGCGAAAGATTCAATGGAATCAAGATAGTAGGAGATGAAGATAGCAGGGGTTATTAAGCGTTTAGCGAAAAATCGGGGATACACGTGTTCTCTATTTTTTTACGGGAAAAACAATGGCGTGAAAATTTTTGAGGTAGGGAAGCTAATAAAGAAAATTTTTTCGTGAATTTCGGAATTTGATTTTTTTCGTGTTCAGTACACGTGACTCAGTTCAGAAAAAATTGTCCCCCCGACTCCCTACGACATTTTTTTAATATTCGATTTTTTTGTGAGAAGAGTGCAAGAAATCAGATCGGGAAAAATATCGTCCATAGGGTTTTCGAGGGTAAGGATTTTTTTGCGATTTCCTTGACCCCCCTTGATGATCCATTTTTCGGTCGTCAAGCGTTTTCGAAGAAGAAATAAAATCGGAAAAAATCATGATAAATTTTTTTTTTCGAATTCTACGCACAAAATTATAAAAAATCGCCAGGTCCCCACTCATCATACCGAGAAAGAAAATGACGAAAAATTGATTTTCTGAAAATCAAGAAAAACAAACCCAATTGCCGTTTTCAGCACCTCAGACTGTACCGCCTAAAATAGTTTTTTTTTCCATAGATGTTACCACTTTTTTTATTATGGTTTAAAAAAAAATCGAAAAATTTTTTGAAAAATGAAAATATGTTCAATTGAGCCCCCAGATTACGAGAACAATATTGAAAAAATTCTTCGATTGGAGAAAAAATTTATTTCGATTTTTTTCGAATTTCTCATGAATGTTGAGTGATGGAATTCGAAAAATTATGCAATCCTGATCAATTAATTCCGTATGGAGAATCCGAAAAAAATATCGACATTATTCTTACAATTGAAAAATATTTTGAAGACTCGCAGGCAAAGATCATGATGTGAATGTAGGCGCAGGACAGTAGATAAACCTCCGATAGGCACTGTTCAGTCGAGAAATGTTCATCTGAGTGCTATTCCGTAACTGAATCGAGAATTAATCTCATTCATCTTCGATTTCGACTTATACGCCGAAGCCTGTAATGCACGAGGCGCGTTTCCTGAAATTCCTGTGCCCGCATATCGCCAACTTTTTCTCTCTCTTTGCCCACGAACCGGCATTTCTCTGGTCTGGCTTTTCGCACACATACCGAGCATCGCCATAAAGGGAGCCTGCAACGGGTGGACGTCAATTTTCTTGAAAAATTTTCGCATAAATGAGTCGGACGTGGCCGCGTTCAAGAACGTCAGCTGACGGAACGGTACTGCCCAGCGATCAGTCTACGAGTGCGCGAAAAGGCATACAGGGTGACGGCATATACGTGGTGTCCTGGGACTGGATCTAGTAGTATCCCACTTCGTAATTCTTACATATTGTGACTGATCACGAACCAAGGACGCAATGATAATAATATTTTAACGACCAATGAGAACGTGCCCCTCCCGATTATATCAGAGAATATGGTGAAGAGAACTACATTTAGATTGATGAGGGAAGGAAGAAGTATATACTATATATATATATACGTATATACTGGACTTCTTGGAGGTAGCTAGGTAGCAAGACTGAATGGGATCAAGAAAACGAAATTTCACATCTGATCAATAACACAGATGGCCCTAGAATATCAGAAAAGGAACCGAATTCTCACGAAGCCCTGGCAAATAACTGAGCATCTCCCAAGCAGAAATACACGCCACCGAAAAATGGAAGGAACTATCGCGAACAAAAGAACATCATGTCTGCCACGAGGAGGACAAAACCTCCGTCCGTGCCTAATTTGGTTGAAATTTAAAATGAATCGCAAGTTGAGAGTGCATGCACTCACCTTTGGACTTCTCGGTGAATTTCCAACCATTTGAAAGCGGGAAGACATCTTGATGAAATTTGCAATTAGCCTACGATTCCGACAAATGGTTTTTTCCACAAGAATCCAGGCTTGCTGAATAGATATTTTTAGAGGCTATATTACTATGCATGAACTACTATTGATATTCACACAATATTGTTCTTTATTATCTACTCTGGACATATCCTGATTGCATTTTTCTTTTTCAGGTGAGTTTCACAGTCGGTCTTCTCCAAATGCGCTGTTTTGCAAAGTAAGTTATTCATAATGAGAAGTGTTTTCAATCTTATGAGAAAATGTAAATCATATTTTGTGGATACCTATCCAATCGCCCGTTTATGGAACTAGATTCAAGAATGCTTGTAGCATATTGTTCTTGTTCAATTGAGATCATATCAGTGAAGTGAGAAAATGATTTTTCATTGGAATTGAAGCCTTGGTGCATAAACGTGCCAATACCAGTTTGAAGGGAAACGCGAATTTTTGTAGTTGTGTCTTTTTTTTTGTTGCTCCGGTTTCTCGTTCACCTCAGGTATATATTTACCAAACTGGATCTAGTACAGAGTGATGTATCCCTCTTAGATCTTTCATAGATTTTTTTGTGGTATAGGTAATGCCGTCTTACAATTTTTACACCGAGAGTCCCATTCCAGAGTCAAAATTGTACAATGCCAAACTTCACCAGCTTCTTTTAAAAAGAATATCAGGAAAAAATAACCAAATGAACATGGGTCGTAAAATAGACCTTTTATGGCAGCCACGACATCCTCAATCCTCATCCTGATATCGGTATTTCCTGAAAAATTCGAAAAATCCGATTCCAAAATATTGTTACATCCCACAAATTCTACATGACATTGCCCATTTTTCAGAAATTGTTGTGTCTGATTTGAGAGGAGCAACAATATCTGATCGGTTTTGAGCATGTATCTTCGGTTCGAGGAAATCTGCATACGAAAACGTAACCCCACCCTGTTACCTGCACTCCTGTATAAAATTTCGAAATTATTTTTTTCCTCACTGCATTGGGCATAGAAAGTTCAGTTTTTGTACCGAATTGCCTCATTTCATCACGCGTATCGGAAATATCCAGGATATTTATTTATTTATTTATTTATTTATTACTGCATACAAACAGATAAACCTTTTACATGTATACAGTTTGGATATATAAATATAAATATTGTAAATAATATAATTTTAAATTTGAATAGGGTCGACTAAAACTAGACATAAGTAATGGAATATAGATTATATATATATATATAGTTCTCAAATAAAAAATATCACATTTCATAGTCAGGTAGAAATTTACATAAATAAATAGCTAGTCTCTCGATATTGCTAGTATTTGAGTTTTCTTCATATTGAAGAAATCTATGTCATTATCACAGTTTTGCATCAACTTATTTGCAACAATCATGCAGTATTCAACTGGTGAACCTATATTGAATATTTTAAAAGTGGTTTCTCTTTCTTTTTGGTTTCTTTTTCTTTTTGAAAGTGGTTTCTCTTTTAAAATATTCAATATAGGTTCACCAATTGAATACTGCATGATTGCTGCAAATAAGTTGATGCAAAACAGTACACAACAACAATGTACAATACAATTTTCAGGAGTCCTTTTCTTCGGATTAGTAGTTTCCTTTGTAGCCATTTTTCCACCAATGTTTTCAATCATAGAAGCCGCTGTATCAAGTTGAATTTTGGTGAATCCGGAGACTTATGACTCTACTACGTCTCTATTCGTATACAGGTTGGTTCATAATATTCCAGTCGCTTCTGTTGGTGGAAGTAGATATTATAATGATTATGTAAGTATACACATCAGAAATGACTGCAAAACTAGAGAGTCGTGAGCACAACGAAGTGTTTTCATTCCAAGCACATAATCATAGGTATCGGTTTGTTGAACGTGACCCATAAATATCCAGAAGAAATTCGATACCCCGAGACAAGATATCGATATTTTCCCAAAGCAGGTCACCGTAGACGCGAACACAACATCAATAACAATAATTACGACAAAGATCATTGCCTGGCACTAGTACTAGTACAGCTCATAGCGGAACGTTTCGCTTTGATTCTCGCCTTTTCGTATAAATACGAATCGCAATTCATGTAGTATTACTCGGTCGGGTCAAAAGGTCCGGAATGCGCGTTTTTTTCGACCGTTCGACGAGTAACTTATGCGTGCCGGAGCGTCAGCGTGTGTGTCTTATTATTGCCACGATAACGCTAAATAATAGCTGATTGATCGTTGCGATAACGAGATAGGATTGTTTTTATTTCTTAATTAATTTCCCATCGCTGATGCACTGTCGAAAGACGTGATGGGTGAATGGTGGTTATTTTATTGGAAGCTGGAGATGGAAATGACGGCTATAAAACTTTGATAGGAAGGAATATCGACCACAGTTATTGCTTGTTCTGAAACCAATCACACCACACGAATACATGACTCACTCCAGGAGAAGGCCGATTCGTCTTAGTTATCATTCTTAGAAAAAGAAAACGCACGAACAGATCGATTTTTATTTCGAGGGGAAAATATTTTTGGACTGTTTCCAACTCCAAGACTTGAATCTCAAATGAGATAAGAGGTCAAGTGATACATCATTTTGAAGGTAATCGAAATGTCTTACCAACGCTTCCTTGTTTTTGGAATTCAATGCAGTAGTTCTCGAGAAAACACGCTTATGAAAATAGTCGGCTAGTGATGGAATGTAACGCTTTTTTCCCTTTCATCACTATTTCTCATTTTTTAGTTATAACGATGTTCATCTAAGAAGTGCCGTATGTGTTTTTTTTTTCAAATCCTGTCCTATCCAACATTACATAAGAAATCATTGATTTTAATGTCAGTTCCTTGATCTTTCAGTAAAATGCATACCTTGTTTCGTTTTCATTGGGCCACCTTGTATATATATATATATATAGATCGAAAAATCAAATGACTGTTGGCTTCGTCAAAACGTTTTCAGTTATTTTCAGTTATTTCATTGATCCATAAGTGTGTTATGACGAGGAGACTCACTTTTACTTGTTGTTTGAATAGAAAAAAAAATGGTAAATAATCCTAGTTGGTTCAGCCGGGTCAGTCCATCAAGTCAAGGAAGGATTTTATAACATTGTTCGTAATGGTTTTGTCTGTACTAAGAGATTCAAAAAAGTTCAGAACATATCATTCTAGAGGTAAGTTATTGAAAAATGTTGAAAAAATTTCAAATTCTCTTCGCGGAAGAATCCAACCAATGAAAACAGTAATCGAGAGAGAGGCAACCAGCAGTGATCAGCTGATGACTGTTGGCAAAATAGATCCATCCTTCTTCGTTGCACATCCGGTCGAATCAATAACTCTTTCTTCTTCTTACGTTCGTTTCAATGCATCTAGTAGACATATATAATATCATATCTTTGTAAGAAAGTCTTTGAGGGATTTCCATTCCGCTCGATGAAAAGAATTCTTCAATTATTCAAAGATGGGACTCTCACTGGGAGAGAAACCTGGAAGAGGGGGATATTGACGACGAAGAAGATGGTGAGCAGTTATATATAACTGCTCCTCTTCTTTTTTTTTCAATGCTATCATCTCGTTTTTACTGGAAATAACCGATCAATTCCTTTAGGTTTCATCGAATGTTCCGAAAAATTATTCGAGGGGGTTGTGATATTTACAATAATCACTGTCATTATTAATGTATATCGAGGATGCAGCAAATTCAAGTTCATATACTGTTTATTTGGTAGTCCTGAAATGTGAAAAAACTGGTACATTGCGAAAACATTACCAACCGCCATTTTGTTCCGGATGAATATTTTCATATATTTTAGCCGTTTCGTTCTATTTCGAATATTTCGTCTGGAATTCTGGTATCTTATAGAGAATTGAAAGAAGTTCCTCAAATGACCTATCACTCGACACCCCATTTCATTTGAAAAAATATTGCCTTGGCGTCATTTTGGAATATTCCTATTTCTCAGCGGGGTTAAAATGTAGCTCCTGAAGTACCATTGAACCAAAAAATATGAGATAATTTGACCATTCGAAAGTAAACTTGGAAGTGTGGTACTTTATGGGCACAGTGTTTATCTACAGCATCTGAATCTGATCTGACGATGACCATGTATTCTTTTTTTTTGTGAAGATCTAAGAGACAGCGGAGCATTTTCTATTGAATTGGTCGTTCTACAGTCATATTCCTACGATCCATATAAACATAATGAATGATACTACACATCAACGTCCAATGACAAATTTCTTCGGAGTAAATTACAGCAGTCTTACCGTTAAGTATGTATAGCATTCGGCCAATTCCTCGAGAAGTTTACATAAGCTGTTTTCCGACCGTGCTATTAATTCGATTTGACGTGTGTTTTACATTAAGGACTGTTAGTTTTGATTTATGTCGGATAATTGATAGACGCTGGCATTTTTGGGCATCTTTCGAGATTTTCTTACACACCGCCGTACAAACTTTTACAACACAATCTCTCATAAATCAATATATTCGGTTGAGTTGTAGAATTCCCGTTTTTGAGATCATGAGTACTCAAGAGTGAAAATAGATTGATGGTTCTACGATCATGCCAATTGGTAGAAGACAAGTCGATTTTATATTATATGAAATAGAAAGCAAATGCAAATACCGTCTGATTGTTTCATAATTTCGAGAAAATTTCACTAAAAATTAGATAATTATATGCCACCAGGTAGGTATAATATTATTGGGAATTTTCAGAAGTCACAAACCATTATGTGATGTTTTGTATATTCATTATCCTCTCTATTTCTATATTCATCTACTTGGTGTACTGATATGATTAGTAGAAAAAAGAGATGCATAAGTTTGGTCCCAACTCCCTATCCCCAACTTCTGCATACTTGATTATACCGAATTATATTATCTTACTGAGGCTTCCCAAGATCAGAACTAGATATCGTCACCTCTGCTGATTTCTATGGTTACATTGGAAATTCTGCAAAGCACGATGCGAATTTGAAACCGTTAGCTATCCGTCACTCATAGATATCTGTCATCTATCAAGAAATTCACATGATTGATCGTATCACCCTCTATACTCACGCGGCGAGGCCTTATTAAGGTTGTTTGACAGGTCTACATGTTTTCGAAAGAAACAATTCAAGAGTTGATTTACTATCTAATATCCACCTTGCTATGAACAAAGATCGAAATAGACGACAATGCCGGATGATTCAATTGACATTACACAATTGCCAATATTCATTTGAAGCTGACAATATCTATCAATATCCATGTCAGAACTAAAGAGGTAAATCACAATCCTTCCTCAGCTCATGATTATCTCAGATTCGACCTGTCCTGGTGTACTGTCTACATATTTGGAGTTCAGCTCCTTAACATACGCTGAAGGTCCTTTATTCCAATCAGAAGACTCTATTCGTATGCAATATCTTATGTATTTGCATGGGTGGTGCTCGACGGAAACCTCGTTTATTATTCCACCACGAGCGATTGTAGCTGAATATACTAGACGAGCTCAGGCTGGTCACACCACATCATTGTCAGGATCAAGACCTGGCGAACTTCGCCCATCAATAGAACAGCAAAGTTCTAGAATTCTATGCCTAATGAAGTATTTCCTTATGCTCACGACCTCAAAACAATTGAGAAAAATACCTTCCTTTTCTCCCAACATTCCTCCACTGGATCAAGCTAAATGTCACGTACATCATAGGTTTTCATTTTGTAAAATCGGAATTAACAAAATCTTGTACTTATATGTTCCAGCTTATCGAAAAGTCGAATAGACACAAGACTGGAATAATGAACGAATTCTGAGGACATTCTAGGTCGAAGGTCGATGAAGCACCATTCAAGATTCACATATTCGACGATCAAAAAATTCACGGAAGTGGTAGAATCGCGAGAGGCATATTCTGAAACCATTCAAAAAAGTGTGACGTAGCTGATTCATATTTTTTCAAACATACAGGGTGTCCTTAAAAGGTCTTTACAAAAAGCTACCACATATTCTTCAGACCAAAACAATTCGATACAAGCAAACTTATCTCAGTAAAAAGTTGCTTAGTTTGGGCGCTAGACGGCTCTGAAGTTGAAATTTTCAAATCGATTTTGATTCATAACTTTTGAACGGCTCATGAGATTTTTTTCAAATTTGGTACGTTGGCATAGACTCATCGGGCAATGAAACTCATATCATAATCATAATGAATATCATTCCATGGGCGTAGAACTTGATTTTTTCAGTAAATAAACATCTAAAACTCCTACGCCAATGGAAAAAAATTAGTTTCAATATGAAATCTAAATTATTCAACTCATTCACTACAAAAAAGGTACTCTTGACAAAAGTCGATTCCTCTCATGGTTTCGACAAAATTTTAATTTTAGTGATTTAGAGCATAATTAATAATAAAACGATTAACAGATATTTCATAAGAATTGTTCAAAATGTTCACCATTTTCACGTATACAAAGATTTATACGACGCAAAAAGTTGAAATGTACTCTTTGCATAACTTCTTCATCGCCTGTAAGATTATTCGTCGCCTGTTGGATACGTTGCCATAATTGTTCTACAGTATTCACAGGGGTCTTGTAAACCGTAGACTTGAGATAACCCCATACAAAATAATCCATCGGTGTTAAGTCTGGAGAACGTGGTGGCCAATTCACGGGTGCATCATTACCTCTACCTATCCATCTGCCTGGGTACTGTTGGTTTAAAAAATTCCTAACATCCACCGAAAAATGTGGTGGAGCTCCATCGTGAATAAACCACATATCTACCCGATGTTGGAGTGGTAAATCTTCCAACAAATTTGGCAACGTATTTCGTAGATGTTGTAAATACATGTCTCCTGTTAATCTTTGTGGAAGTATGACAGGACCAATTATAAAATTTCCTATTATTCCAGCCCAAAAGTTGATTTTGAATTCGTGTTGAAAATGGTTTATTTTAATGGAATGAGGATTTTCAATTGCATAAACGTGTTCATTATGAAAATTAGTTATTCCTCTTCTCGTGAAACAGGCTTCATCAGTGAACAAAATATTCTTTCCAAAGTTCAGATTCATTTCTCTTTGCAAATTAATGAACATACAAAACATCAGACGACTTTGTGAATCATGGATTAATAAATCTTGAACTGGCGTCTTGTGGTATGAGTATGATAATTGTTCTCTTAGTACTTCATGAACGGCATTCCTAGAAACTTCTAGTTCATTACTTATCCGTCTAGTACTCAATTCTGGATTTTCTTCAATACGGTCTAAAATTTCTACTTCGACTTCGGGAATCCTTACATAACGCTGTCTTCCATAATCACCAGTTCTAGGAGCAAAATGACCGGTCTCCCGAAGACGTCTCTCAACTGCAGCAAAGGTTGGGTGGCTTGGTACGCGACGATTTGGAAACCTTGCCGAATACACCCTCACACTCTCTCGACCATTTCCTTGACAATATCCGAATACCAATAACATATCGGTGTATTCTTCATTGGTGTATTGTACGGCCATGATAAATCAGAAAAGTCCGATATCAACAATCAACCTCAATAAAACTCGACAAATCAACACAGATGAAACTATGGAAACCAAGAATGTGAATATCACTGTTTTCGAGCAGATAATAATAGTCTTCAGAAAAAAAAACCAGTGCTACTTATTTTCAATAGAAATAACCTATGCAAAAAGTACATCTCAACTTTTTGCGTCGTATAAATCTTTGTATACGTGAAAATGGTGAACATTTTGAACAATTTTTATGAAATATCTGTTAATCGTTTTATTATTAATTATGCTCTAAATCACTAAAATTAAAATTTTGTCGAAACCATGAGAGGAATCGACTTTTGTCAAGAGTACCTTTTTTGTAGTGAATGAGTTGAATAATTTAGATTTCATATTGAAACTAATTTTTTTCCATTGGCGTAGGAGTTTTAGATGTTTATTTACTGAAAAAATCAAGTTCTACGCCCATGGAATGATATTCATTATGATTATGATATGAGTTTCATTGCCCGATGAGTCTATGCCAACGTACCAAATTTGAAAAAAATCTCATGAGCCGTTCAAAGTTATGAAGCAAAATCGATTTGAAAATTTCAACTTCAGAGCCGTCTAGCGCCCAAACTAAGCAACTTTTTACTGAGGTAAGTTTGCTTGTATCGAATTGTTTTGGTCTGAAGAATATGTGGTAGCTTTTTGTAAAGACCTTTTAAGGACACCCTGTATAACTCTCACTATGCTGACTTCTCGTCATTCGTACCGTGAGATGCGATGCGGCGTTGCTGAGTTAAAATTTCAAGAATTCATTCAAACATCCAATTTATATCTCGAAGACAATTGAATCGTGAAGGTAGTGCATTGTCACCCAGAGTTGAAAAAAAGGCGACCTCGAATGAGTTCTTCCCTTCTTCCAAGCATCATCCACGAATCATGGAATGATAGACGAACATGAATGACCTCCGAATATCATTCGGAGCACGATTTTCGACAACGCCAACCGAAGCCACAGGAAAAGGAACACGCTCGACACCGACAACCAAACAAACGCCCTGGTCACGAAGTCGTAATCCATCAAATTCGATAATAACGGCTTGCCTAATCTCGCGGTGATTGTGACACAACTCGACTCCATTTCCCTTCCGATGTTAATTTATGTTTGGCATTGATTGAGATCATGGGCGCCAGCTTTTGGAATAGTCTGATTGTGGACTAATGTAGAAACAACAACAACTGAGAATGGTGAACACCATTACTTGGTATACGGACGGGTCCACAACTCCCAAGGGAAGCTGGAGCAGGAGTCTTTGGACCTCGCACCGAATACTTCGAGCCCTTTAGCCGGTTTCGAAGCGATGAACTCTTCTAGATCCTCCTCTCGTGATCAGGGCTAACTGGATTGGGATGAAATTAACAAGCAGATACTCTGGGCACGCCACTGATCGGGCCTTGGAAGGAGCAGTGAGAGGAACACAATGAAAATATTTCCAGGACTACATAGGCCAAAGATCTCCTCTGCTGTTTCCACGGAGCAAGATCATATGAACTGATGAACCTCAGCAAAAGAAGCCTCAAGTCGATAGCGGAATTTTTGACAGGGCATTGCAGACTCAAAGAACATCTAAGGAAGCTAGGTTCACAGGAAGACAGCACTCGGTGATTCTGTAGGGAAGGATCAGACACCCCATCACGTCTTGATTCTGTATGATAATGTACATCACAAAATATCAAACACACGGACATCATACCAGAATGGACATGCCTCAGACTTCTAGAATTTCTCAAGGAATTGAAGCTTCAGAAGTTACTATCTACGAGCAAACATTGAGATAACGTTGAAAATAAGATACTATCAATCGTCAATGTAGCAATGTTGTTGATATAATGAGTACTGACATAAAATCTCACCGTTGCTCTAGTTACAGTGTTTGTGATAATTTTATTATCTGTAATGTCTTCCACTAACAGTGAAACTTATTTTTCACCACGCACATCTGTACCTTTGCAAATATCGATAAATACAATGACATCTAGTGGATTCGAAAAGACTGGTTGACTAAGACACAGTTTTGAGCAGCACAGGCAAAAATTGATTCTCACCATTGGGCAGCTCGGCCAATAAACAAGGCAGACTTGATTGAAACGTGAAATAAAATCGAATATCCTCACTAAATCTCTCGCCCGACATCTAAAGAAATCAAGTCCTCCGCGTGTTCGGTCATTGGATGTGTCAATTAGAGACAAAAGATATCTTGTTTCCGGTCGCCTTAAATATATCCCGCTCGTATCTGAAAACGATCTGTTCCCAACTGGTTTGAATTTCGAATTGACAGCGGCCGATAGACATTGTCTCTTTTCACAGATAACTTCTAATGCTTTTCAGATGGAATCTCGCTCTGCGCTTCGAGAGTTGTTTGTTGGTCGGTTGCTATCGCGTTTTGTTTTCGCGCAGGATGGTTTGATTTACAAGAACGGCCTGTTGGAAACCTACACTAAGGGTCGGTTGCATAAAGAAAAATTTCTCATGTGATTATCTGATGCCACATTAGCGAAGATGTTACTTTAAATCCAATTTGCGTAGGATAAAACTCTCGTATGTTATGATTATCGTTCCATTAACTAACGACGAAAAATTCGTGGCAACAGGGCTAATTTGCTGGATCCACACGTTCCGTGCGTGTAAATGATGATGCTTTGCGCACTTATAGGTTAGGTTTAATTATTTGATTTGACGAAGCAGCTTCACAGATCTGTGACAGTATGGATATTGATATGGATAGTTTGAAGAAAAAACGGGGGGCGAACTATACGGATTCAGAAAAAACAGCACTGCTGGGGATTGTTAAAAAGTACGTATAGTTCACCATAATATCTAAAATTCGGTACCTATCTTTCGATTGGAACTCATATATCCAATTCCTTCCTTCACAGATATAAAAATATAATAGAATGCAAACAGTCCGATGCCATATCTTTGAAAAAAAATGGGATACATAATCAGTCATCGAGCACTGATGGAGTCAATGCCAGGATTGAGGCGATTTGATGTGACTTTTAAAGATGATTGGCTTTTGTGCAACTGCTTTTTTCACTTAATCGGGCATTTTCATAAGTTAATAAGGTGATTAAGTTAACATACCATCAAGTATATGATGAATGTTTATGCAACCGAATTCCAAAAATAACGCTACGTCAAATATTTAATGTGACGTTAAATACTAGATGAACCTTTATGCAACCGGCCCATAGTCAGACAAGACAGAATTTCTAGACAGGATGTCGGAAATTACACCTGCCCAAAGGGCATATTGAAGAAAGAGATCTATATCCAGACTGCAGGAGCTATAATTTTTTTTTAGAAATAGAAGCAGAAATAAAGAAAATGCGTTTCCAACGTTTTCAGTCACGATCAAGGGGAGCATTACCAAAAATTATTTTGAAAGTGAAGATCATCTGTATCATCGAGATTTAGGACTACTCACTTATCCATCCTCTATTGGGGAAGTATATCAAGGATTCTCCACTTGTAGCAGACACGTGACTACGCCAACAAGAAAATAACTTTCCGTTGTGACATGCACTTGTAAAACATCGCGCCGCATCTTCTTCCTGAAAGATTACTCATTTCGCGTTCTACAGTGCTTTCCTCCGAAAAAAAAGGGGCTCTGAGTCATTCGACAAATTTACGTCCGCACGACGGAAAACAAACGAAGCGGTGCGTGTGAAGTGATACGTCAAGTCGATGTGACTCAGATAAGGTCGATAAGGAGGATATTGTTTAACTAACGAGCCGCCCTGTGCTGTCAACATTTGAATACGGAATGAACTCGATTCTAGGATTGTAGTGTTGTTGTACATAGTGAAGTGTCTAGTATTAGAAGAGCATATATATAGACATGAAGTCGTAAAATGGAGCGAAATTTATTGATATACAAATATCAGGTCGAATCAACATGCAATCAAAAAAAAACAAATCTGAATGACTGATTCGAACGAATATTTACATAACTAGCATTATGGAGTTATACCTGATAGTTATAATTGGTCCATTTGGAAATGTAACTGAAGGAATTGATTTTTTTTCCATAGCCGCTGATCATACAGCCTCAGGATTGGTCTAATCTCACGAATTGAACACAGAGATTTTATTGACAACACTTATTCCTCCTGGCTTGCTAGATGCCATAGAATATGTGAACTTCTTCAGTCACCCCATAAAAATTTTAAAAACAATTTTTCTGCAAGTAGGCTATGTTATTGCGTGAAATGAACAGTGATTCAGAAATTTCCAGAACAATTGATGGATACCTAATTGAATAAGTGCATACTATCTGATAATGTGATCTAATATATAATGTCTGAAATACACCCTTGTATTTTTTTTTCGGTGGATTTCAAAGCTACCTTCAAAAGGTAGGAGACGCAATATCATATTTTTATCGGATGCTACAAAATTACGAATGAATTAGACGTTGTCCAATTATACCTCACTATAGGATGCGATATAGAGGGACTGAAGAACATTCTTTGTGAATATGGGAAGAGAAGGAAGATAGTATTCTAGTTAGGACAAATTATGAAAATGCAACTGGATGCTCAACCAAGACAGATATGTATAAATCATCGAAACTTCTACTATCCATTGACAGATATAACTATTCGATGATTTATTCGAACATTCTCCACTAGTGCTCGTTGTTTAGCTGAGCCATAAAAACCTGCAAATGAAGTCATGATATGAGAAAAGCTGATTTCGCTCTTACAAAATGAATCTCTCTTTGTGTTACAAACAGCAACAGTGTGTCATTTCACCATGATGTTATATCTAATCGTTCTATATTGACTTAACTATTCAGCTAATAAATCAAGATTAACAGGCTCATGCGAAAGTATATATAGAATCAGAATCGTATCTGAAATATTTCATCTCGCCATGACAAATTAGTGAGTTATAAACTAGCTGACAATAATGAGATGGAAATAATCAAGGTGAGTATTTTGCTCCAACGTTATTAGAAATACTCATGATGACAGAGGACGCGATGATAAAGTTCTATGTGGAAGATGCAAGCAATCGAGGCAGCTGATTGCTCTGGCAAAGATCTAATAATGAACACAAGAATGCTCTACTAGAGATATTCCAGGTCGAATACGTGAGAAAATGTTCAACAGTTCATAGGACAGAATCGAAGGGTTTCCTCAACAAATCGCATCACATGTTCTCTCATAGATCATTATCACTCTTTATTATAGCACCAAGATTGTTTTTGCAAAAATTGACGTCGACACATAAACTGTGGTTTAATTTCAAGCGCAGTGACATTTTGGGGCAAATCTGTCTTTACTACAAATATATCGAAATAATTTTCGATTATTTCTGCTTTATTATTTTTTAGAAACGAGGAGAGAAAATCCCACAAAAAGCTGAAAAATGTGGAACACATTGCCTGTTCCTGCAAACTACTCATTCGTGAAAGACTGAAAGACTGAAAAGTAAATCACTAGTTGTTGCGAAAACTGGGTGCTTTATTCGGGTGGTATTTTGAAGTTTCCTCAACCGCAGAGTGCGATATGTGAAATATGGTAGCTCGATATCTTCATCAATTACAGTTTCTTTCGCTGTACCACAGATCTCATTTAGAACCCGATCTTCTCATTCTGTTCATCAAAGACTTGAATGATTCCGACTTTTATTTGCGAATGATCTGAACATGAACTCACTCTCATTGAATGCAAATAAACGTCATTCTCTTCCACTCTCTTTCATTCCAAAGGTTTCCAAAATGAAATAATGCAAGCTGATTCAGCAACCACTGATACGATGAAAGATTCAAATGATGCTGCTTGACTCAAAAACGACTTTCCACTATATCACTCCGAAAGTGATTTTTAGAGCACTGAAAATGTCATTCGAATGAATTTCCTCTTCTTCCTTCGAAAAACACACATTGTTCACTTGTAAGATATATAATAAAAAAAAACTCCGTATTCTTCACATTCTGAGAATATTGTTATGTTTGAGAGTGTTGAAAATGATATTTTGAGTACTGTGCCTACTAAATAGTGATGCATACTGTGGATTACTACAAAAATATTTGGAATCATACAATTTGTATGAATTCGTCCAATTCCCTAGGAATTGTTGAACCTAGAACTCTGAATGTTACTCTTATAGAAAAACAAGAACTACAAGGGTGTTCAAAAATTCATTTCTTCTCAAGAACTGTGGACTGAAAAAATTCATACTTCGAAATAATTGATAATGTATTCAAAAAAATCTCTCTGTAGGTCGTAGTGATCGAGACCTGCAGCAGCTTTCACGACCCACCCAAAATCTATAATTTCGGAAGTAATCATTGAAAGCCATTTCAATATTATTCATCATTATTCTACTACAGGAAAATGTGAATGGCAATTACCAGAACGGAAATTGCTGGAAGAATAATATTATCTAAATACAGAATCCCAACATCTAAAAACTACAAGAAGCCAGTTAGTTCATCTCTTCTTCTCATGCAGTTGACAATAATATACTCAATGAATCTCGGCAAAAAAACACCTCTTAATCATTTCGAATGATAATTGCTTTGCTGAAATCATCGCATTGTTAATGACTATGTCGCAAAGAACATTTATACTAATGAATAATGCTCAGCATGTTATCAGTAGCTACGACAATAATTATGTTCCGGTCATCTAGCATCATCCCATTAGCACTTACTTTTACAACCTCGCCTGATCTCTCACCAGAGATACGGAATATCAACAAAAATAAATTATTACATAATGTTATGTTTCGGCCCACACGGTTCTCTAACGACGCACAAGAGAATCACATTTGTCATGGAAAAAATGCAAATTCCGTCCATAAATTGTATGCTTGCGTGCTAAAAAAATGCTTGTTAACTAAATGATACGGTACCGAAGAGAGTATGATGGTACTAGTAATTACATACGGACAAGCTGGCATTACTATAAGAACGTTTGGTTGAATCGAGCCAGCCGAATTCATAATAAAGATATGATGTGGCTGAATTCCGTGAAATTTCCGATGGTATCGAGACGATTTTCAGTCTTAATCAATGGATTTACTATTCATAAAGGTCGTAATATCTGTAGGATAATTAGGTAAGTACAGACTGTAACGAGCTGGTATGCAGATTCAAATCCTTGAATGTCTTGAGTTGTCATAGTTTCAGTAGAGATTGTGTGATTTTATAACTGACTGTGCTCAAAGAGATAATCATGAAATGGTATAAGTGATCAAATGCTTCTTTATGTCACCAATGGGCGTCATCTTGACCAGAAGAGTCATTTTTTAGGATTCGCAAAAACAGTTAGTACTTCATTGAGAGATGAGAGAAGGAATTGAAGAGATCTAATGCAAAACCTCAAAACCAAACCTTTCCTCAAAAAATAATAGTCATCTCCTAACCAACTCCTAAACTTTGCTGCCTACATCAAGTATAATTAATTTTTATGTTCATATTGTTGTCTCTCGATTGGATATCACAATTATCAGCATCCAAATTCCCATGCATATGATGTATAGAGGTTAGAGATCGAAACCATATTTCAATAACAATGACCTAAAGTTGTGGAGGTGAAAATAAAAGCCGTGTATATAACTACCATGATTTATTGATTTCGATGCATTCAAATGCTAATTGCTCATATGTAAATATAATATGGAATGGATTATCGTTGCGTTGGAATGACAGTTGTGATAATTATTGTTACAGTTGACTGATTGGAGAATTATAAAGTCAGATCCTTGTTACAATGTTGGGTTACCGGAGATGTACTCATCTCGTATTGATATGTCAATATCAATACGAAGATGATGAAACAATATTGGGAATATTTTTGGAACGAGGCAGGAAAAATCCAACCTTTTCGCAACAACATTAGATGTTAGACGCATTAGATGCAGAAATATGAGAAGCAGGCAATTGGATCATATGTATATTGAGAGTTACTGGGAGAAGACACACTGAAATCATTGGATTTTTTCCTGCAGATGATATGGTGAACGTAGCTGATGATGACATAATCTAGAAATCAGTGTAAAATGGAATATGGAAACAAATGAAGTCGGAGTCCACGGGTGATAGGAAATAAGAATGTACGATATACTCAGAACTGGACCTGGAAGATGAATCTGAATACTTCAGGATCGAATGATGAAAAATGGGAAAAGAATTCCACAATTTCTTGTGAAGAATGAAGATATCAAGGGATATAAGAGTATAAATATTCAAAAGAATTGTTACCCTAATATTCACTTTTGCATCAGAAATATGAAGTCTATCTAAACAACACAGAAGGGAAATGACAGCAACAAAAATGAGATGCTCAAGGAGAGGAAACCACTGATGAAATCAAAGATATACCATGTGGAGGCATTAGAGGAGAAAAATACAATAAAGCCAACTGAGCATGTAAGTAGAATGACGAATGAAGCAAAGGCAATAAAAAACAAGAGGAAGACCAAGGAGGACCTGGATAGGAGAAGTTAGAGAGGCGTTAGTGAATGTGGCCTGGTAGAAACGAAGAAAGCAACACAGAAGCAAGGCAGAAGTGAATTCAAGAAATATGCAGAAGTTTAGCTAAACAGAATTAATCTCCAACTACAGCTTCTGACTAGAAGAAAGAGTAGAAAGGTTATAATTTCTGTATGTCTGTAGTAGATAATATCGACATCTACTGAAATCAGCCAAACTTGATTTAAAAAAGCTCTTCAGTATCTGAGCAGATAGAACGAAACAGGAAACGATGCGAAATAATGGTGTTCAACTTGAGAAAACAGACATTGAGATATCGTCAAAATTTTGTGATCGCTCGAGAATATTTTTCGGTTCCTGTGAGTCTCCAAGATGCATTCCATTTCTATGATTCCAATTCATTTTCCATACTCATTAAATCGGCGTTATCATTCATGAGACTTCTTGTCTATACATAATATATACTCTATATGTTTATCGGATGTTCTCGGGATACCAATCATGCTCTAGAAATTACGAACAAACTTGTAGTGCGTAATAACGATTCCCATAAATGACTTGCTAACATCATTCAGGTCGTCGTTGAAAGAAAGACTCACTTTAATTAAAATCGCCGAGCATCACTCAATTGAAACATAATCATAAATTTGACGGCTTCGTGGGGGTAAAGAGAGCACAAATCTCACGTCTTGGTGAAATGCTTTTGTCATTGTGCTTATTGTTATTATTATTATTCTCACATATATATTTGTGCATCTGTTCGATGAGAAATTGGAACGTTGATTCATTCTATACAGGGTGGCCCATCGAAAACGTACCACAAGGCATTACAGGCTGGGAAAGAGCTTTTCGATAAAATCCGAAAACAGGTCGAGTTTGTTTGTCAGAGGGGCACATTTTGACGTAACAAGCATGGTACATTTTTTTTTAGGAAGGGGGGTCAAGCGATACCTCTTAAGAAGGGGCTGATCATTCCCTACACAGTGCTGTTTAAATTTTCGAAATCGATCCACTCGTTCAGAAAATATGGAGCGTTGAAACCCCAACGATAATGTGTGACGAAAAATGCGAAAATTGATTCAATTGTACTTCAAAACTCATTTATCAGTCAAGTAAATGTTCGAATCGCTGTCCGTCAACCTGCATACAGTGGTATAAGTTATTTTCAAACCGTTGTCGTACATTCTGGAGCATTTGGGGTGTCACTTCGCGACATACGTTAATGATCCTTCGTTGCAACTGTTCTAATGTGTCTGGTGGTGTTTTGTAAAAAATGCTTTCGATGTGTCCCCACAAAAAAAATCCAAAGGACCTGAGTGAGAGATAATGTATAACATATTTTTTATCATAAGTTGTCTTGTATGATTCTTCGATGAGCAGATCCATCATCAAGGATATAGTTTTTGCTCGAAACGTACTCTCAACAATCTTGTTGTTCGACAAGAATAAAACTAGAGGAGTTAATTGGAGTGATTCCTTGGATGAATGTGGCGGCTAGAAGAAGTGTAATAATTCAACTAATACTCACTTGAGCGCCGTTATCAAAAACCCTGTATTTCGGTTTCACAAATCATTTCGCTGGTCCTATGAAACACGAGATCACCATTTTCGCATTCATTCTCAACAACTCAACCGAAATTCTCGCAGATTCAATGAAAAAATAGACGGTACGTTAGTTAGATGAATAGGAAAATTAACATATCCATACTGATATAGAGCGAATCACTTTGGCTACTGCATGCCTACTCGATGTCAAGATCTTTATCCCTATTACTGGAAATCACTGCTTTGATTTATCCGCAAAAATATTCCGACTTGATTTGCATAGATTTATCAAACGATGCAAATGAACTTGGGAACACTGTGTTCACTTAATGAGTAGCAACGGAAATGAACTTTTCTAGGATCTGAAAAATGAGCGAAATTGAATCGAAAGGATGAACTCATTGCCTGTCTGTTTCTATCCCTGAATCTAGAGGAAGGAGCAGAGTGAATTTTCGTAGATTATTTCACTTCTATTGGGATGCGGTTTCCATTGGTCGAGAACACCGTACTATCGATTTTATATTTATTCTCTTGACTGAATATAGGCTATCTATCCTTCCCATATGACATGTTTTCGCTTCCGTATTCAATTTCCTAATCCATTCGAGAGTTTTATTAGCATTAGGTGTCATAATATTTCCGTGTTTGGGAAAGGACAGAAACCAATCTCCAGCCAGAACCATGATAGGCACTCACTATCAATTTTTTGACAAATTCGGGATGGCTGAAGTTGATGGAATCACTATGGACTCTTATCCCATAGAAAATGGTTGAAAGTGGATTTTCTGAAATGGAACACCCTGAACTCTTTGTCATTCTTTTTTTTTATTACACTATTCTACAGATTCCTAAATCCTACCAACGTTTTAATGTTGACTTAACTCCTATTAAGATATCGACGTGTTCTTAAAATGATTCGTTTCAAAAAATCACTGTAGTATTCTTGTATATATCTGTTGTCCTCAACATTTCACATGTTACTGAAGTATTCCATCGAGAACGACCTAACCTCACTGAGGTAGAGAGCATCTTTGTGATACAAAGTTGAAATACATAGTGTCCATCAATAAATTAGGCTCATGAAAAATACGTAGTTCAATATCGAAACGACCATCGCTGATGATAATCAGTAATTTCTTGTTGTCAGAACATGATTTCAATCTCGAAGACGGTCACAGCCAGGTATGAAGAAATATCAGGTGAAGTTGTTGGGGGTGTGATACAATTATTTTCTCTCTATTTTTCCGTCCGTTTTTATTCTGATGATTTCTAAAGGAATGTGTGCTATTTTATATTCATTTTACTTATTTATGTTTCGATGTATTCTTATTATTCACAAGTGTTCGTCAACAAGGAAAAATATCTTATAGACAATGAACATATATGACGTATGACGTACCAACAATGATATAGTACAGAGTGTTCCATTTGGAATATCGAAGTTGCTACTTTCAAGGAGAAGGCAACGTCGCCTTATCCAATTTTTTTTTAGTAGGTAGGTATTCAGAAACGTCTAATTACCGCTCATCGTGGAAAACTGTGTATTCCCATTCGGCGAATTATACAAAAATAACAAAATCATGACAAAAACTCATAACCGAATCGAATCATTTGGAATTCGAATATAGGTATCCGCCGATGAGTATACTCGAACTTGAACAGCTTTGTATCCAAGCCCAGAACTGTCTGAACACCATTAGTTTCGAGAGTGTCGAAGCAATCTGACAACCATCGTAAATATCTGGCGTCTTACCTGACCCCTTCTATCCCTCGGACACATTTTTTTTGTCGCAGGGTGCTGTTACTGTCAACACTCCACACTTTCAGCTTGTCGGCCGAAAATTTATTTGCCAACCTCCTTGATGGCTATATAAAATAACAACCCTATTAATTCGAGATCAGCCTTGCAGAAACATTAAAAGAACATTAAAGTGACATCAGATCGGCATCTCGATCCGGTCAGATGTTGAACGTTCATTTCTGGAATTGGTGCATCAGTTTGAAGATGGGTTTCACAATGCTTCACACGTTCCGAATTGGTATGATGTAACTTTTTTTCAACGTCAATATCGATGATAATTTGTACAAACGACCAGTGATGGTTCAAGTCCTGTCAGGAGGACGTGCTTTTCAAGCTTCTTGGCGATGAGCTGTCCTTCTGTCAGTTGTAATGAAGTGTTTTCTCACCAGCTTCATTACTAGGCTTCGGTGTACGAGCCTCATACGAGAAATGAGGTTAAGGCCATTTTAGAGTCACTCTGTATACCTGATTGATAAATTCATGAATCAAGGAGCTCCTTTGGCTAGTATTTTGAGCCACCCAGAGAGCCCTACCCCAGACTAACCTTGTTTAGCCCCGTTGCACCCTGCTGAGGGTAATCAACTTCATGACACCCCTGCCTCCGTTTTGAAAGCACTACCAGGCTAATGATTTCATACATATCATGTTCAGACTCTTGAAATTAGTATTGGTAGGATTTGATTGCATAATGACCGTCCAGAGCCCTGGGAAATAAGAAGTCCAGTATGCTATCCGTTTACTTGCTTTATTCATCTTGCAATGATTTTTGCATCCGGAAATCCTGATCAACCCAGAGACTAAGACTTCTTATTGCCTATGGAGAGTGTATTTATGATTTTGGAAAGAGTTAGAATGGTTTTCATACCTGGAAAGACATTTCAGGGTCATGTGATATTGTTTAGGTCATAACTTTGTTATCCTTCGTAATTTTGCAATCAAATTCGCTCAGTAGCACAAACCTGGAATGCCAAGCACTTTGATACTACCGGTTTTGAGGAAAAATGATTTCCATCGCAAGTTTCCAGACCCAAGGGCAAGTAGTGTTCACTTTTTCCTTGAGAAAACAAATCATGGTCAGCTCGAGGCCAGACCAGCCCGACCAATCAGAATCCCGACCTCGCTCTGTTTTTTGCCAAACCTGAAAAGAGTATAAGTAGCAAAATCCAGAGGCCCGAGGGCTCTCGGTCTTTTTCGACAGTTATAGAGAAATAGATAGATAGTTAGATAGATTCCATTTGGCAGTGATTATTCTGATTCAGTCCGATTCTTACCGTTTGATTCAGTTCGTATAACCGTTATAAAAAGTGATCAAGGTGCTCGAAGTTTTTCCTGTATTGACATCCCGTTTTTGTGTTACACAAAGTTGAAAAAGTGAGCCAGAGCTTTTTCTGCCGACGATTCACTCGTGAAGTATATTACCAGTCAAGTGTGAGTTAACTGCATTTTGATTTCACTGCATTTTCTCATAGTTCAATCAAACTGCAGATTAACTTTATAGATCAAATAATTTTCCAGTATAAATCCAGTTGTTGTGACGGTTGACAGCGGCCAGTGAAATTCAGAATCCAGCACAGAGTGAGCATTGGAACTGCCCTGTTGCATATATAGGTATCATTTGTAATGACCTGCAGGATAAGTTCTGTGGTTTGAAATCCTAACGTAAAGAGTTTCATCAGGAAAACAACCCTTGTAACGGTCGAGGTTCTTGGTCTGCGTAGCAGTCAACACCAAGCGTCACCAGGGTTGTGAGCATCCCGGTCTCCTGGTCGCATAAGGCTTATAGTCAGCGTCGAGACCACCCTGATAGTAATTATATTGCAAACCCCAGAGGGGTGAATAGTCTTTGTACAATGACCAGAACTTGTTTTGCAGGGGTAGAGCTTCTTAACTCGCATAGGCGCTTCCCGGATGCACGTTGCACGGCTTACTCTTTGAATACCAGTCAGATTAGGTGTCACCCTGCTTAAGTCACCCTGCTTAATTAATTGTCACCCGTAGATATATGTGGTTAGGATAATCTACCCTGAGATTATTTGATCTGTGGAATTTTTGCTATCTTGTGACTGACTCCTGTCGACATATTCTGTCATCCGAATTTCCTCGTGATCGTATTTTCTTGGTTATGATAATAATCATTGTGAGAGATAAATTCGATCTGTTAATTGTTTCCAGTGAATAAACCTGTTTAAGTGTGAATTTTAGTTCTGATTATTTGTTCTGAGTGATATACCAAACACCCGCAACAACCCGTATACCAGGGTGAAACCAAGTGGGTGAACTTAAAGCCCTCACCCCCTTGTGATCTTTTCATAGTCCAGAAGGCCTTCGACCCCTGGCATACCGTCGCTTCGACTGTGTTGCTACCTAGGCCTCCCAACAAATCCTGGCGCTCGAGGCAACCCCGGTCTATCCTAGATATAGACATACCCCGTTGAGCACCACCCTAGTAACACCCCCCCAAGAAGGGGGAGACGTTACACAGTTCTGCTTGTTTCCGGAAGTGGAAGCCAGAGTCCTCCTGGTGGTCCTTCTGATTCTATAAATAATCATTCAAGATTGACCTGATTTCGAATAACAATTACAAACTTGCTTTTATTTATCTGTGGACAACACGAAAGGAAAACCTATGATGTTCGAGGAACATCGTGTTAGCCAGCGGTAGAATTTTGGGAGAGAAGGAAGGTGTTGGAATTTTTCTTGAAAGTTTGGAGGTTGTGAGCATCAGGAAAAAATTCACTAGGCAAAGAGTTTCACAACTTTGCCGTTCTATGAAATGAAAACAAAATGAAATTTGTACACGAAAAGTTATCCTTATGGTTGATAAGTTAGTATTCTAGCCTTTCATAGCTCACTCTACACTTGTGGAAAATTGAAAAAACTATTCAATGTCAACTGTCTGTAGGTCAATCGAGAAGATACTGATTTCAGTTTATTTAGACTCTCTGGCATTTCCCCTCCTCGTTTCTGGAAATGAAAATAGAATTTATGATGGATATTTCGATAAATTCGTCAGACACATCAGGGCCATTTGTCGAGGACAGAAATGCGCTCGAAATTCAACCTTCAGATACCTTAAAGAGAAATTCTCTATTTGCCTGTGTCACAGCATGAAAGCGGAAACCAGATCGATTCTTTTTGCTTGATCCTTAGAGAGAATTACCACCTCTCCCTCTGTTCCACCGCTGGCTCGCATGATGTTCCACGAACATCGTAGGTTGACCATTCATTCTGTCGAAAGATAAAAGAAGAGTTGGATGCATCTCGTCTTTCCTGAGTCATAACAAGTTTTTTTTGGTGTGAATATATTTTATTTCTGTGATTAGCAGCCGGTGTATATTATATAATTTGAATATGCATATTCAGGCCCTGGAATTCGTTGCTACTGTACCTTTTTTTTCGATAATCATCGATTAAGAACCACAAAATCACGAAGAGTGATGTATCGACGACGATGCTAGAAGAATATGTTGTCGATAACGAATGAAATATTGAAAACTCATCCTCGAATCTCTTGACACATCTGTTCGGCCACACAGCGCACCTGTCTAATCCATCTTCCACTTTTTTCTCAACTTTTTTTCCCACCGGATCGATAAACAGTTTCAAGGCTAGAATAATACATCTTCATCTTCTGAGTTCCTTCAATTGATGAATTAAAATAATTGCTCGCAACGTCATCATTCAATCGCGAGCAATGTTTACACAAACATAAGAGAGAGAAAATGATGTTGAGTTTCTGTTATTATTCCAATCATCAATAACTTCAGTCATGTGGGTTTATGACTAATAATTCTCTATTCAGCGGTTTTTTCATCGAGTACATAATACTGGTAGTTGTTGGTTCATGAACAAACCATTGAATGAAGTTAATGGCTGGATAATGGCTTCTTCCAGTTCTTTATTTTCAATCCAAATACACTTGCATTATGCTGCTGATGAGTCCATAGAAATCTGCAATGCTGAAGATCGGCTTAGCTCGAGGCTATTTCGGAATGAATGACCAATTATACTTAATCAAATGATGGAAATGTGTATTTCGTGCAATTATGAATTACTAGCATCGTAACCGGTCTGTTCGGTCAACATAAGTTATGTTTATAAGTGTGACAGATGGTTGTGAAATTGAACCAGTTCGTCGTTGCCGATGGTTTGGAGTTTTATTGATTGGGTACTATTTTAGGATTTTACTGGGAGCACATAACATACGAAAGGAGTGAATGATATATGAGTGGTGCATTCAGAAATACCTCGAAATATACGGAGTATTCAGAAATGTTGTGGAAAAATGGTGCATTGATAATTCATGTGTGACCTGTGGATACTGCATCCGATATATCCTAAACTGATTGAGAAATCATCTATGTTCTTGAATCCAACAATTTTCAGATGCTACCTTAGAGAAATCCAGAGAATCTTGGGTTTGGTTCACTCGATAACAATCAACCGTGAACAGCATCAGTCTCTCCTCAGTGAGCTACTTTTCTGTAGTTTTATTCCACTATGCTAATTTTTCAACAGTTCCATCCTAAATCTTTGTCTTCAACTGTTTACGTGTACACCTCGAACCACAGATCTTCTTTTTCCAACACTATTTCCGAAGCAGAACATATTCTATACAGGGTGTCTCAACGAAAACTTTCCACACGGATTCACTGTTGAAAATGGAGGTTGTCTGCCGAATAAACTCCATCGTTTTCGATAATATCCGTTATCATGGGATCGATGGCATTCTCAAGAAGATGTAAATACATTTCGGTTCACCTCTGTGGAGAAGGTTCCTTTGGACGTTTCGCTCACAATTGGGGTGAGCATCTTGCGCTTGTATTGTTGTATTCGCGAATAGCGACATCAACCTGATACTTGGTTGAAAGATCTTCGCAATTAATAGTCCCAGCCTGGCTACTTACTTTGTTTTGACTAATTTGTTTTCGTTTTTCGTAGGGTGACTGGGTTCCTTGACCGGATGGGATGTTGCCATTGTCTATCTGTCCACTCATTGAGTCTTAAAATAGTTAATAAATTGAATTTGAATAAGAACAGGTAAGATATTGACTGATTACATTGAACCTGTCAACAACACTAATTTCAATTACCATTCATTCGATTTTGGAAAAATTATACACGTTTGGATAGAGAATAAAGAGAGCTTTCAGATGATGTATCACTCGACCCACGTTCCCTATGATGATTCGCAATGGGGTAGCCGCCCCCGTCCGGGGGATGAAGTTGCGTGTCTAAATTCATTTCTGACATGTGTCCCCCCAGAAATCAAAATCGACGTGTTTCAGCGTTTCCGAAAATAATTTGTCATTTCCCAGTAAATCCGGGTGGAAAGTTTTCGTTGGGACACCCTGTATAAAATGATAAATACTTCGGTATCGATGATTGGGATTCATATTCCGCTTCAAAATGAACTACACCTGCTTCTGATACTCTACACAGTGTTCAATATTCTGGATTTGAGAGCCTCTAATATTCATTCAGCAGAAGCAAGATGCAGAGAGGTTTCACAGCTTTCACTGTTGCTATCTGCTGAAATATAATAATGGAATTGAAGGAAATCTTCAATACATCGAAGTGAGGAAATTAAAGATTCGTTATAGACCGACGAATAACGGGTTTGCTTTAGTGATTTATAGAGCACTTGTCTGTGAATCATCCTCATATGTCGTCGGAAATAATCTATACGAACAACCAAACTAGCAATATTTCATTCTGAATATTAAAAATATTTTCCGAAATTGTGCGGATGTATATGAATGGTGCATTTATAGTTCATAAACGACTGAAATTTGCATCCCATATATCCTCAACTGAATTCAAAAATCATCTTGTAGAATAGATGATATTTTCATGAATCCAACAATTTGCACTCAGTGGAATCCAGAGAACCTGAGGTTTGGTTCACTTGACAAAAATCAGACGTTTGACGTGGACTACTTTTCTGAAGTTCGATTTTCCAACAGATTCATCCAGGATCTTCGTCTTCATTTTCATCTTGGACCACAGACACACTCTCTGACTGTTTTCTTCTGAAGCAGTGTTCGATTTCCTCACCAACTCATCCTTATATACTGTATAAAATGATACATACTTCGATGATTTTGATTTATATATACCGCTTCGAAAAGTACTACACCTGCTTCTGATACTCCTTATAGTGTTCGATATTCTTCATTTCAGAACTCAATAATATTTATTCAGCTGAGGCAAGGTGTATAGAGAGATTTCACAGCTTCCACTGCAGTATCAGAATCAAATTGAAGGATGTTTTCAATGCATTGAAGTGGGGAAATGGACGATTCGTTCTAGAGCGACGAATTACGGGTTCGCTTCAGTGATTTATAGAGCACTTGTCTGTGAATCATCCTTATAAGTCTTCGAAAAAAATCCCCACCTGTATCCACATGCTGTAGCCTCGCTCGCGCCATTTCCATCAGTTCATAGCCTGGCTCTCTCTCTTTTTCCGTTTCCATGGGCGTATCCGGAGAAAAGAATCAGGCAGAAATCCATTGTTCGAGACGCACGGAGTTCGGAACCTGCGGTAATTTGCATCCTCGGCACTCTGGATGTGTGTTGGAGTTCATTCAAGACACCCGCCAACGCGCCATTGTGTCTCGCAGCCGGTAATAACAAGTTTCACTCGCATCGCACAATTGATTTCCTTCAGCACGTGTACGATGATGTATTAGAATATCCTTTAATAATGACCATATTGTATAAATAGACGATATTAAGAGTTTATCTGGTATCTTCGTTTTGGCCGATGGCCAGGAAGAAGACTCTTGGCCGGTGTTGCCAACACTGGTGCTGATATATAATTCCAACAAATATGCTTTCCTCCTGAGATCATAATATTAATATTGGAACACAATCCACACACGTGAAGCAATAGGAAAATTGAAAGCGCACGATCACATAATTCATAAATGTTTCATTTGCTACTTCCATTTTCAAAAGGTTCTTTGATGGAATCGTCACAAAGATAACCAATATTGGGGATGAAATCATGGGTGCCAATAGCTTCTACCATCTCCATCTCATAGAAATGTGTAGAGGCAAGTACCAATAACAAGTATCGACAATACGTCCTGATATCGTGCAAAAGCTTTCAAATTCCACAGAATACCAGAGTTAACTACTCGACATTTGATTGATGAATTGTGTTTAGATTCGATTGGTGTCTCCAAAACTGCGTGCTTGCGATTCTTGTGACCGGAAGGAATTGATCTTCGAATCTCAATAGTGGGGTTTCAGAAACCGAAAATGAGCTGAGGTCGGTCCTTCTTCTTACTAGTTCGCTGACCTGAAATGGAGGTCAAGAAGACATATATTTTGCGATTTAGCAAACGAAACCACCGAACATATAATTGGTGGGTGCAAAATGCTGATCTTCCGAAGGTTCAAACGCCTGAAAGGAGTGACTGGTACGAATCACTTCCAGAAAAATGCGAACCTCCACAACAACCTTCAACTTCTCGGTCCTATCAGACAAAGAGTTATCCAGAAGATGTCAAACTGCTCGGGGTTACAAAAAGGGTTTGAGAAGCTAAGCTACCCTGAACTAATCCAATATTCTGGTATTCTTTGCATCAGGAAACAGGGTGAGCCCATCCTGAAAGCTCAATTGAATAAAGAAACATGCGGAAGATGCTTATGGAAGCACGCACGAAGGAACATGTTGTCACCATTTCGCAAAGAGCTGATTTTTTCGGATGACTGGGTTGATATTCAACCGTGATAGTCATCGATTCTGGAGGAAGACTTGCTCCATAGGCCGTATTCGTCCAATCAATCGAACTTAGTAGGGTCTGTCCACGTTCTTCAGTTCAGTATGTATAATTACGAACTGTCATAATTTCCAAAGCCGGGATCTAAATTCCAAACAAGATCCATTCGTAACATTATTCTTTTTACTTTTCCACTCATTGCACACCATCAGAGTGGAGTTATGGCAACGTTGTCGTGTGCTTTCTTCGGGCGATATACACATGGTGGTATATTTGATAGTTTCCTGCGATACCGATGGTTCATTTTTTATTGAATGCGTCTGCCCGGATAAATCCTTCCTACGCTTCGGGTGGTTTATGGTTTCTTGATACGAAGCGGTAGATGACAATGTGGTTAATGGCCTGACCGAAACGATGTGACGAAGGAAGGGGTTCTTCGATGTGTCGGAGAGCAAAAGTGCTTCGAGTATTTGGATCGGAAAGTTTTTCACTCGATATAAACCCACCAACTAGAAAAGTAATCATAGTCGCATTAGTGTCATATAGAAAGGTTTTTAATGTTCACGGAAAAATAAATGGAGATTTTGTTCAAGTCCAAATAATATTCCACTTCATCATTTGTTAGTAAACTGAGAAACTTCATTTCGAGAATGGACTGCTCCCTTCATTTGTTGCCTATGTTGTGTATTATTGTATATACAAAAACCAAACTAAGATGATGAGACTTGCAAGATATCCATCTCAATAAACAGTTGTGATAGTTACGTTAACTATAATATCATCTTCCTTCAATAGTTAGAACTTGTTCCTGTTAGTAACAGAACTATTTCCATTGCTGAAATAAACACTTGTGGTGTTCTCAAAAACTGCGATTCCCTATTCTCAGTAAACGGTAAATAGCTCTAGTTTTTATAACCAAAGTGATAGTGGATTGTTCATTGTTTTACTGCCATCACAGACGTTTCCTGTGGAGGATTCCATTGATATTTCTTTTACCCCATTATTTTTCCCATCATTTCTGCTGTAATGATATTTCTGTCATATCATCATAGTTCTCTCTTTTTTCAACGCTAATGTAAATTGTAGTGCAGCAAAGTAACTCATACGAAACTCATATCAGTATCGTAATTTTTGATATCACATATTTGTAGTTGGTTAACGTTCTTCACAAGACTTGTAAGAACATGTCATCTTTGTATTAGCAATGAACACTACTATCTAAGTCGTCTTGAAAGATGATTTCGTTCTGATCCGCTATATCATAGATATATTTATGAACATTATCTGTGAACGGAAGAATTTCGTGTGAGAATGAGGTTGGCGAAGAAGATGGCACTAAGTGAGGACGGTCAGTGATCCGTGCAAAATTATTACACTTCTCCACGATCAGGAAGTCTGTGGTCGCAGAAGATGTTCGCTTGTTTACCAGACACGTGTTTACCTGTGATTACTCGAAATTGTTATCCAGCACGGTGGTTATTTACCGATATGAGGGTAGATTGGTTGCGAAGCGGGCAAGTGAGGTTCATTATTGGGACTGTCATTATTTTGTTATTCCATGCTGCGATTGTGTATGGGAGTTATGAGTATGATTATACAATCACTTCACACTTTTGATATCGAAAGATCACTCTTGACGTGATGGTTTTGAAAGGTTTAGTAAATTTCCGATATGAATTCTCTTGATGTTGAGAAAATCCACAATATCTTTCCTTCCTTCTACCTCAGAATAATAAGTGGGCCGTTCCTCTATATTTGTTCCGATTTCGGAAATGTAGGATTTCAACATCTTGTACCTTGTATATCATTTCATATCTACGAGGAACTCTCTTTTTGGATTTTGAATTGAATAATCATTTGTCATTTCATCAAGCCGTTTTCAGAATGATAGCGGTGATATATTTCAAAGAATGACTGGAACTTAGTCAACAACTTATTAACTTAAAATAAGAATCAGATCAGGACCAGGCGCAATCATTGTTTTTTAAATTCTTACTGAGGTATTTGAGCATTCTTCCGATTTTAATGAGATAGAGTTTTTCGTTATCATACCTATTCATTGATATAAGATTTGAAAGTAGCGCCAGTTTATGTGATTCCATATTGTCTCTTAGAGTAGCCACATACGTTTTAGTCCTCATTTCGATTTTTTGAGCCTCACCAGAATGTTGCTCAGCCCCGACTGCATTTTTCTGATTTGGCTGAAGAATATCAACTTCACATCCTCGTTACATAAATGAACATTTTCAGAATGAAGTACTTGACGAGATCTATTATGTAATCTTTAAACAGCCTTCAGTGAACGAAAATTGTTTTCCGAAATCAGGAAAATGTAAGAGATTTGTTAAGATGAAAGGTGGTACCGTATTCTTTTCCCTCATGTCTAGCCTGAATACGAAGTTTCATGTGCATGGTGTATGCGTTACTTTCAGCAAGAAAAGAGAAGAAAAATGCAACCTTCAATCGGAAACTAGCTATGAAATATTTTTTAGCATACTAGAAAACAATTTTCATATTAACTTTGGAACTGATGATATGTAAATGAGATCAAGAAATGAATATTGTGGACAATTAGAATCATAAATATCATTGCATTCCTTCGATGAATTGTGAATAGGTATTCATGAGATGAAAAAAGGAAGGTCCTTCCAGATTGCCGAGATAATTTTTCATTTTTTGACAAGAATAAGTATGATTTCCTTTGAAATATTCCACTGTTCAGGTCCCAAATTCGACAGACCTTTCACAATAGGTCGAGCGAACTACGCCCTAAACTTTGTATAACCCTGATCCCCATCGATTTCCGTCCATTTTGTGGCGCTTTCCATGGAAATGCGCAACCGTAATCTCCATTTTCTCGTCCGAGGATGCGCATACACCAAAGCGCTCGAACTCTATCTATCGATCACTGCGAAAGAAAGCCACTTGATCGTCTGATGGTGCGCTTCTTTGCGGCTGTTTATTCCATATCCATCATGGATTATATGAAACCGTTGACATTTTGACCCACGTATGAGTCAGTGGTTTAGTAATTCATTTGAATACCTGACTTATTAATTTAATTGGCAGTCGACGAACGGATACTGTATGAATGAATCATTTCGCTGAAGGCTGTGGTGTTATGACATACGCGAAATTTTCATGTAGTCGACTCAAATCGGATACAGTCATTTGTCTTTCTGTGTACGAATCGTCGATATTACCATTTTTCACACAGGTTTCCAATGCTTGGTTAACATTGTCTCGATCATAAATAATGTAGTCAACTGTGCATAATGAATATCATAGTTTTTCGACGGGAGAAAATAACCTCTTCGACTTTTCTGTCATTCTCAATATGATGAATGGAGAATTGTCGCTATTTTTATATCTAATGTTATTCGCGTAGAAAAGAACATTCCTTGATTATTCATAGATGCTGGATTATGTATAATGTGACCTTTCAGTTCTGAAAGTATCATGATCATGTCAGAAAAAAAGTTGAATGGAAATGATACAGATGTTGTAAAACAAGTTCACAAGATTTATTCTGGAATGAACATTAGATGACTCCTATTTCATGACTACTGGCATGCAGTTTATAACACTGAAAGTGTTTTCGCTCCCCATTCCTGCCTTTCAGGTATTGAACAGTGAAACCTTCGTGCCTATTGATATCATCCTTCTGAGCTGTTGATGGTTCCATGGCTGTTGCTTTTCAGTTTATATCACTGAGATGACATCACTTGTACTACTGCATCTTCCATATCTTCGTCCATCCTGCAAATTTCAGGATTCTATCTCGATGAATACGGAAGATGTACGAGGGTGCTTCGATTATTAGGTTTTGTAGCCGTCAAAGTACCAGAATAATTCCCCAGGAGTGTTTTTTTCTGTCCTCCTCGACTGCCAATAATTCTATGACTACTGGCATGCAGTTGTTATATCACCATTCTGAATTTCATCTCCAGTCAAAACTACGGAATACATATGAGGGTGATTACATGTATATTTTTTGGCTGTGAGTTCAAGATGAGATTGGCTTTGACGAAGGTTCTTTCCCATAATGCTTACTTTCAGGTACTGAACAATCTTTTACTATTGAAGACATCTCAGACTGTCGATAATTTCATGCCCGCTAACTTGCAGTTTATGCCACTACAGATGACCCTTCCCGGTCAATAAATATATCTTCTTTATTTTCGTCCCTCCTACGAATTCCAAAAAACACTCCAATAAAATTACTCTAGCAAAATATGTGTTTGAATTATCTCTTTTGGTGCCGTCTCAGTATTATCTGAAGGATTCAGCGAAATATTCTTCCAACTCCTTGAACTTCTTGAAACCTCTCAAATCGAAGAAGCTCTTCAGAATCCTAACCTCAATTACGACGGAGAATATATACGAGGGTGCATCCACGAAAACATGGGGATCATACAGAGTGATATGAACCGGCGTTGACTTCACGTAGCACAATACAATCGTCGATACAGGCGAATCTTCGTCGACGAAACAGCAAATGGCATATCATTACGGGCCACATTCTCGTAGAATTTAACAATCGTACAAATTGAAACACCCACGCCGCATGTTGGCGCCTCGAGATATTTAACCTATTGTTGTAATCAGAAGAATTGTGTAACACCCTCTTTCTAGTCGAACCTTTTATTATGTACCACACGGCGATCCACAATGCGTTATTAAGAAGAATTAATGGAATGATATGGTTGGCCGATGGTCTTTTATACAGAGTGTGTTTCGGAATGTTCACCGAAGAAACAAAAAGTTCAATTTATGAAAAGAAATGATATAATATCATTCAGTTATCTCATATGCTCGATGAGTGGATTCTTCTATTTAAGATCCATTCCACACCATATTTTTTCGCTACAGTTCATTGCTGGAAGTTCAAGGTTGCAGCCCGAATTGTTCAAATTTTGCCAATTCCACATATATTTCAGTTGAAATCTTCGGACTTTGAGTATTGATGCATGGTGTTAAACATCTCTTACAAATAATTTGCCGAATGCTGATTTGTCGAATAAAGCAAAAGCAAGTGAAATTAATTCTGAACATGGTTATTATTCAATCATTTCGATCTCTGATTATTCCAGGAATTTTCATTCACGCCGATACTAAGATTTTCGAAATGGGGATCTGGATTTCTAGTAGAGTTCGATACAACGAAAATTCGATGTACCTTCACCAGGAAGGCAAATCACACAGTGTCCAATATAATGATTCCATTACCTCATCCAATGCTTGGTATATATCAGCACCGATAGCGCTCATTCTTGGAATGATCATGTGAGGTTCACTGCTTCACTAAATCTTGACTCTCATCAGATCTGATCTCAGCAGATCCTCATGATCTGCGAAGAGCAAATTCGACCTGTCCTGTTCACCATCATCCCGCGAACATTCGCTGGAGCTCTAGATTCTTCCAATTTCTCAGTTTCTCACAGATATTTGATCATCGGAAATCTCGGAAAAATTCATTCAGGAAGAAGCGAAATGATTTCGGGAAAAAATAAAAAAAAAATTGATAGCTCACATGTATGACAATGATACCAGAACCTAGAAGTTCCTCTACTGCAAATTGTTGACGAACTCGATGATGGAGTGTTTTTTTTTTCGACAGTATCTACTTGTGCGTTTATAATATCGTCAGTTCTTAGAATTGTTCTGGTAAGTTTTCTCGAAATCGAATTCTGTACGATTTCATCACCAATGGATATGTCCTCATGAAATTCTGACCTAAATGAGATATGGAGGTGGAAGTCAAAATTCCATGGAATACAAAAATGTTGATATTTGCAATTTCTGACACGAATGCAAAATCATAGCAAGTCCTGAAAAGTGACCTTTGTGGAAACATATAGTTCTTGAAACTTTTCGCTGGTTGAAATCGGTCGAAAAATGCAGATGATAGTGCTCCGGTAATCAAGTGGGTCACACTGTAGATATGAGATGATATAATTCGCATTCGAAATTTCTCATTCGGAATTTCGAATAGCTGATCTAGAATTTCTTGTGGAATCTCATTGATTCCCGCCATTCCAAATTCCGGCACATGGCCTTGATTTTGCTGGGAGGCCATTCGAACGTTCCGAATGAATTTATTGACTTTAATTAATTTCGAGAATCATTTTTTTTTTGTTAATTCGACTGTTAGACTAAACGACCGGCTTCAGAAAAGCGATGGGGCGAAGAACCAGCAGTAATTCTTCGGATTTCTCTCGTATCGACGAGAAAATGTCGGCTAACAAGGGTGTGTTTTATAGCACCTCGAAAAAACCCTTTTCAACCCAACAAAGGAACCAATAAAACCACTTTGGGTTTTATAAGTTCGACAACTACCTGTTAAAGATATTTTTTCAACACTCGCTTCGGAAACGTGAACAATCCATTAGGATTAATAAAAGATACGACCCTAAAAACCTACTGTAAGTCATACTTTTCGACACGTATTAATTTAGATGAAACCGACGTGAGAAATGCCTGATAATTTTTTCCATACGGATAAGCAGATTTTATACCATTTCAATTGGGGTGACAGTTGTATTATATATATATACAGGATAGCCACGATAACCGGGACGTCATTGGTTGGAGACAAAAATCTCTAATTTGGAGGCGTAATATCAGATCATATTTCGCATTGATTGTACAGCACCAATCTGAAGATGCGATTCCACCAAATTTCGATCCTTCTTTTACAAAAAAACCCGATTTTTGTGTCTTTTGAGGTAGCTGTTCTCTCTCCCAATCGGGAGGAAGAAGTGATGTCAATCTCTCCCCTAAGAGGTTTTTCATTGCTTCACATTATCATTTGGACAACTTCTCAACTCTTGTTCATAATCAACAAAGCTGTGCTCTCATTTCAAGTCTATTTCTTGACAATCCATGGATAATACAGTCGTCAGGATACCATGGCAGAAATCAGAACACTGTATCGAAACGTTACCTACTAGGAAGAGACAATCATAAAATCTATATGACCTTGAATATGGACTATCGAGATAGTTGCAAAACCAATATTTATTAGAGAAAAATTGTTGACTGCTCCATCCATCTATATTTTGAAATGCAGTAGAAGCAACTTGAAATCCTTCGATACCAATGCTTCTTCGCATCCTTACAACACACGCAATGGTGGTCACCTAAAAATACCAAACCACAAAACCACGAAATTCCAAAATTCTCCTCTCTATAAAGCATTTAGTTTCTACAAAAAACTACCAACGGAAATTAAAAATTCTGAATGTGATAGAATATTTTGTAACGAAATAAAATGTTTGCTGACTGACGAATGTTACTATTCCTATCAAGAATATTTGAATGATACATTATTGTGAATTATTTTACTTGTAGTGTGCTGTCATCCTATTCCGTGATAAAATTTCAATTCAATGATTTCAATTATATACGGTCGTGGTTCATTTGTACTCGCAGTTTATGATTTTATTTATACTGATAATCGTTTCACTTTTAAATATGTATCTTGTATTGTGCTGTCGTCAGATCCGTTTTGATTTTATTTATACATACGATCGTTATTCAGTTTATTTTTAGTCAATGTCCTACAATTGGGTTTTATTGTTTCATGTGACTTATGTATTGTATGACTTACCATATGTACACACTGTACCTAAATGGCGAATGAAATTTATTTCATCTTATCTTATCTTATTCACTTTATGAATACTGTCTCATGCAGACTGACACCCTAGGCACGAAATGTCAGGAAATCCAAGCTGTCCCATCCAACGTATTCGATGTACCCTTCATCAATACGTTTTGAATTATCGCTCAATCTCACTCGCTCGGTACATGAACTCTATTTCAGTGGTTGCATCATCTACGGTTTTCGAAATTTGCTTCTCTATCCTTCTGATTGTTATTCATCCATTCAGACTCACCACAACTCTCTAGGACCATTACTGTCGACTGTGTCACCAGACACAACTAAAATCGTGTTATTTTGAAAAAGCAATTATCATTTCTTCACCATCGTTCGGCGTCACCAGATGTCGAGGCACCATTCGAAATTTGAATACAATGAGCGAACGATTTCGATTCTTGATTGGTACAGACGAGATATACAAGACACAAAAGAAAGAGCGATCTCGTAACAATGATCGATTAGCAAATCAAATATCGTGCCCTTGTTCTAATTATTTCGAAGTAATGATATGTGACCTCCATTCGCTTGATTGGACGTGCGTCCGAACGTTGATAATGGAGTTATTAACTGTTATTCCGAATTAATACGCGCGTTTTAATTGAGAGAAGTTGAACATGATGATGATGATGATGATATCTGTGTAAGCGCTTGTATCGAAACAGGCCGTCAGAGCAATAGAACAAGAAGTTATCCATCTACTAAAAGTGGCCATTGTCAATTTTCAAGTGTTCTCTTTTGTGTGAAATCGGTCTTAGGTATATTGGCTCAAAGAATTGGGTCTTCTTGGCATACTGGTGTAATTCTGATGATTGTATGTTCTGATCATAGTGATCATCATCATGCAATTTATAATGATTTTCATAATTTTATAGTTATGCGATTCAATGTCATAAGTCATAAATCAAAATTCACTTTTGACTGACTGGATTCTCCAATAATTCGGATACTTCAATGTCTATGTCATGAAACCTCAAGACTTTATGTTGCACTGATAATGTTTTTTATGGTTATTCTTTTATACCTGACTAGTAAGTAACCTCGCTTTCTGAAATCTCTATTTCATATTCAGTCGAAATTCTTCTTCGCAGGCTTTTTTTAATTACTTGCAAGTACACACAGTCGGAAGATCCATCAAATTGAAAGTTTATTCCACGAAATTCGGAATTTGTTCCTTCGATCATATTGAAATGTCCACACAGCAAGCAAGCACTTTTCACTACAATATTAAACAACCTATACATGATTCATTAAACGCCTTCGCCAATTATTGCAAAGTGTTCATAGCTTTTGGAGATTCAAACCCGATTTAAACTTTATCTTTCAAGTGAATGCTTAATATTTCAAGTGTTTGTCAAATGAAGTATCAGAGTGGTATATTAATTTGTGCGAATCATCTCTTGGCCACTTGAGGTCCATTGCGAGAACAACTGCTTTATAAAACTTGGTTTTCTTTCCAAGGAAAGGTCAATTCACATCCAGAAGCTTCTTAAGAAGGCGTAAATTCGACCTGTCCTGGAGTACTGTTCACGAATTTGGAGCTCAGTTTCCAAACAAACGCTATGGAAAGAAAAAGGAATCTCCTAGTCGTAACAAACTACTCCTTTTCCAATTGTAGTTCAAAAGGCGCTTGTTGTATTTCCAAATAGTCATTTGGATTCCAGAAAGCATCATTTCAATTTTAGGAATGTTTGTTGAATTTTAAAGTACGTATATATCATTTGTTTTTCGAAAATTATCAATTGCATTTTGAATTAATCAAATTGATTTCAGGCACTGCCAGTTCAATTCCCGTACTAATCGTTTACATTTCCAAATATATCGAATGTATTTCATATGGTAACTTTTATATTCAGAAAAATTATGGCAAAGTTGTAAGCTACTATGTGACTGAGGTGTCATGTAATATTCACCCTCTGTACTTACTCATTCTCTTCTCTCTTTCTCATATTTCGAAACACAATCGACTAATTTGGAATAAAATTGATACTTTTTTGAATCAATATAATGCTTTCCAAACTACAATTGGAAGAGATCAGGCTAGTCACTCCTATTATGTCGAACTTTGCTACGGCCATCAATATTCCAAAAAAGTGACATTGAAGTGTATGTCTCATTCATTCATCTACGATGTTCCACGAAAATTATATAGGTCTTCTCTAACTGTTTCTGAATATCATATTATATATGTTTGTAAATACATGTACAGTGTGAATCACCTTGCATCTTGTCAGTAATTGTCAGTGAAAAGAAAGTCAACAAATTTCTCACTTCGTCAGCGATAATTATGATTCAAGGAATACTAAAATCAGACATTGAAACGAGAGTGAACTATACTTCGAACAATTTCGGTTCAATTTCAACTGTAAGAAACCGCATCGTATAAATTCTCCTGATAGTCGAAGGGTCATCAAGATATCTCACACCGATAAGAACATTACTATAAACAATATCCCTCCAGTCGTTGCACTTCATTACCATACCCGTACCTCTTCAACTACGAGGATTACGAGACATCTAACTAAACATCCATTCGTTCGGAATCCGCACCACGATTGGCAATTAATATAAAATATGGTATGGTTTCTTGATGAATAAAAACATCTACAAGATCTACTTACGAAATATTTTTTCATTCTCGGCCGAGAAAAGTGCGATTGGAGCTGATCGTGTGTGAGCCGATGTCTGACCTACAACTCGGGGCTATGAGCGTATCAAAATTCGATAGCACGGGTGCAGAGATTGAAATAATTTTGTTCTTCCTGCTAGACATTACGACTACTATCTGGCATGAATCGAGTGAGATGAATAAGTCTTGTTGTATTCATCACTGAATGATTATCGAACATAACAAGTACGCTAATATAAGGCAGGAGGTCGATGGTACCCAAGACGTATACAAGAACGTGACATTGGATTATACTGACAATTCAACCTAAAATACGCTTCACCTTCGGTGACCGGTTTTATAGTTGACAGTTTTTCTTGTCTAACAGTTTCTCATTGAACAACTTAAATTCACCCGATATAACACAAAACTCTCGTGCAATTATAAGTGAAAATTTGACCACTTCAGTAATCGCTCGTGATCGAACGACTCAAAATATTTTCAGCAATGCATGCAGCTTTCCGCCTCTACGAAAAAGTAGCATCAACTCATTTTCATTGATATATTGAATTCAAAAAAAATTTTTAAAAGTGATCACAAGGCCCTCACTTTGCTTCAGATATGCGCAAATCTCTTATCATCAACACACTAATTATCAAATTTCATATTAATGGCAAACGTAAGAACGGCTTAGTTGTGGAATTCTCTGCCTAGAAAAATTTTTCCTTTCTTCTTCATTTCTCGTTGTCTTAAGGTGAGAAAAAAAGCTGTTGTTATCGCAAGTGGTAGGAACGACTTCGAATACAAAGGTTTCTGAGTTTTCTTCTGTAGATATATTTTGAAATGATCAGAAAAACGAAATTAGCTGTAGCAGAGTTGAAAAAATTATACATCATTATATTTTTTCTCGATACAAAACTATGTTTATACAAATTGTTGACATCGAGTCCAACGGTTTATAAAATATTTCAGTTTGAAGTTTACCTTCTGACTACCAAGCATTTTGCTAAAAGTATATTCTCGTCAACCATATGGAGGTGGAATATTTCAAGAACAACTGAACCAAATTGTCAATAATATTGTCGAAATCTGAATGAGAATCCTTTTTATTCCAATTGGTAATGATACCTCTTTTGGAGAACTGTGCACACCTGATTCAATTCCAACATTGTTGACGATTACATAAAACCATCCCAAAATGGCGTCCTGTTACTCGATCGATCCTCCTTATTCATTTAGAAAAATAACCTGAAAGGGCACTTGGACGTCATTTCAAATATCATCATTGTCATTTTCAATTCGAAATAGGAGTTTCATGTGTCATATACGTGACCCAAATTTCACCGCATTATAATGAATGGTCCGGAAGTTATATGGTCTTCAGGGATTTTATGTCCTCACTGTATATTGAACCACTGAACCAAAAAAGGTGAAATTTTTATCATCGAACAGTTAATGTGAATGGTAATTTCATCTTGAATCATTTCATTTATTCTTTTCATCAGATAGTCTACCATTTTTTCGGCATCTCCTCCAGTACTGTCGATTTTCTTCATTTCTGGTCGATGGTCCAACAGAGATCGAAGAGTGAGTCCCTCTCGAGGCGAGAGATAAAAAGTGACTTATACAACAGAATTTATGAATGATTATCGGCCAAATTACGTTGAATCTCTCGTATATGTAATTTGTCGAACATTTTCAATGAGAAAGTTTGTTTATCGATTGCAGGTGTACAATTTTAGCGCTCGTTTTGAATTACACACTCTGCCGATGTTTAGCTTGTTGAACTCGGTGGAAATTAATGTTATTATTTCACGGCTCTTTATCGGTATCGTTAACAGAGATGGCCTATTTTGTCGGCTTTTTCTCATCTTTTAGTAGCACTATTGTAAAATGTAGTCCATTCTTCTTGACGGTTTTCACAGCAGTGATTCTGCAGTGTAAGTTAGCACTTTTTCGTTTCTTACTATCGTTTTTTCCTTCAGTTGTCATCTTCGGTAACCAACTTCACTCAACTGACTCAACTGTGTGTCTCAGTTATATTATAAATTAATCATTTGAAAAATCAGAATGCGGAAGTCGATTATTATACATTCATCAATAACTTCGATAGTGCGCTTTTGAAATATTACGATACGTATTCATTCAACTACGTTACATAATATAATGTTTGTGGCAAGTCATGTTTGAATTACTTCTGAATTTTATAGTAACGTGGATAGTGTAGAATCTGTACGAACAACAAATTGAGAATTATTGTAGACTATGTCTCTCACTTCAGAGTGATATTGATGATATTTTCCGTCTAAAAACTCGTAAATAGTGGTCTCTAATTTTTTTTGCGAAAATTCAAAAAACTGCTTCATTCAGGTGTAGGATATGTTATTCAAAAATATTCAGAATTTTTTGGAGAATTTTTGGAACAAACAGGGAAATATTCCAATTATAAAATATGACTTCAATCTATCACCTATTCCTGCTTCGCTCTATATATATATGTATATATATATATATATATATATATATATATATATATATATATATATATATATATATATATAAATATTCAAATACATTCTGTGAGTTTTCAGTTCGGGATTTTTTTTTGCCTGGTGTGGAAAAGAAAAAAGCTGGGAGGAAAGATTTCATAAATCGTTGTTTTTGGAGATCGACAATCGCGGTTTTCACATCACGGTCCTTCTCTCTTATGAAACGAACAAAACCATAAACAAAATTTTTCATAAATTATTTCAACAGTGTGGTCACCCCTACACATTGTCTGGCTCGAAACCTGCCGAACTTCCATCGATAGAACGGCAGAGTTGTGAATTCTTCCATCCCAACACCCCACAGCTGGCTAACACGATGTTCCTCGTGTATCAAAGGTTTTTCCTCTGGTATCGATTCTCCTGAAACGCCGTGTTTCAGAATATTAAGAAAATGCAAATAACGAACAATATACGCCAAATAAATGGTCAATCCTTCGAATCACTCCATAATTAGGATTCTTTCCAGTGAATGAAGAAGCCAATATTCAATTTGAAATTTTCTATCAACCGCTTTGCGAAGCTATTCCCATTCAATAACTTCCTAGCTAACAATTCCATTCGACGCGCAGGGCTTACGGACGACATCTTTAATATTGAAGTGGAGGCACGAAACCGTCTAGTTAACCCAACTTTATGGCGCTGCCGTCGCCGTAAACAACATTAGAATAGAACGCACTGAATATTCAAGTCCATTATTGACGTCCTTTCGGATTAACATACATAATTGTTGGTGGAGTGAGATGCGATGTCGTTCTCTTAGGCATGGATTAACATATCGAAGTCATAATGTTCGTTCGCGATACGTGTGGTACTTATCCGAAGCATCGACACGAAGAGCAAAGTGCTTTCCCAGAGGGTTTACCCAGTGGAGTCGACGCGAGCGGTCTCGGAGTGCCTCCTTGCGGTACACCTGCAGTGACCGAACTGCCTGTGTGCGAAGACTCCATCCTGGCTACTTGGATTTGGGTTTATTCATGGTCTGTTGGATTTATATCATGTGGTTTTTGATTTTTGATCATTTTTCGAATCATTTTCTCTATTCACGACGCAGTCAGATTGCTCCGAACGATTGTGATCCCTAGAATGAAGTTCGTTTCATCATCCCTCTTTTCTCTTCCTGATCATCAGAAATATATAATAATTGGGAAAGGAGGAAAGTGCTTACTTTATCTTCATTGCTTTTTTCAATGCGACGCCCCTGTTTTTTGAATCCGCTGTACACACATGCATCCTCGCAATCCGATTCGAAATGGTCTCTGGTGTCGCTGCAAAAGGCCGTTTCGCAGAAAATCCTTCGGATAAGGCTCCTCACAACTTCAGATAAGTCACAGAATTAGTTCTTAATGTAGCCGAGAGTGTAACACGAGAAATCACCATTGATCAGCGATTCTGCCGTTGTCATTGTCGTAACGTGAACCGTTCACAAGGGACAACACGGTATAATGTTATATTTTATGTTGCGAGGTTTTTGCTCTCGAAGAAAATTACTCTGGATCGACGTTCATTTTGATACTGGAATAAATGAACTATTTGGAACAGTTTCATTCCGTGTTGAGTCATTCAGTACTCAAGTCAGTCAAAAGTGTTCTTTGATTCAACGTTATTCTATTTCAGTCTCATCCTATTTTTCTTTTGTCCAATTTTCATCTTATCTTTTAGTGGATCGCATGCAACATTGACTTTCGACAATCTCAGTTATTCTTCAGCCCTAAATCTTCATAAAGATGAGTCTACAAAAAAAACAAGTCCTGTTATTTCACTTATTTCCCACGTGATTATAACCCTTTATCAGTGGTGTCAGTGTTCGTCAACTCTCAATTAATCAACGGATGTATTCTCAAATTATTTTACGATTTCAATTTTGACATCGCTTCGGCGGTCCCTCAGAAGTGGTTCATAGTCCACATAGAAACTAACCCGCACTAACTTCTCAACCCGCACAAGTTTCGATCTAATGTCACAATAATTCTAACGTTGAAGTAACGATAAATAAATGACCTTATGGAAAATAAAATAGGCTGTCTATCGAGATAAAACCATCAAACTCAGTATCATCAGATTCGTAATGATCATCTCCAACCGATCATGAAATGACGTATTGTTCTACCTGTGATCATTTCCGGTAAAACCGACAGTAGTGGGGGAATCGAAAATTATCTAAAATTTTTGAATTTCCATCATTTTATAGGCAATTAACTCACATTAAACCACGATTCATGTAATGTCCACATCCAACATCATAACATGAACAGAAATAAGAGGTTATTATTCTATTTTAGTTTCTCTTGCTGGCATATATACAATGTTGCCACGTTTACAAATTGATATGTTTCGTGTAAATTACTTCAGTGAGTATTCAGTGTGAATCCATCATCTGCATTGGGTCGTGGGATATCAGAAATATACTGGAGAAGTTCGAGACACACTATTGGTTCATTAGGTCATTCACTCGTTTATATTGAGAGAATCAATATTCATAGTCCGAGCACCGTATAGATTCAGTTCGATATCATTGTGATTTTTTCCAATTCACTTTTCTGTTTCAAAATCTACTTTGTCATGAGTTGAATATCATTCGATATTCAAAATTCGGACCAATTCTTCATATCTGGAAATAACTGACGCATTGCCCACGTGCCTCGAAAGCAGACTAGTTGCACAACGAAGAATAATCGCTATAAAATGAGGCTTTCCTAATATTCTCTCCGGCCAAGTTCGATATACCCATTAGACGGCAAAGGAAAACCCGTTGGGTACTGATATTCTTTGCTTTACATAATGCATATTATTCATTTAACCCGACAGCGGCGTAGACCAAGGGCTTGCCGAGTAGCTGACAAACCCAATATCTTATTTGTTAAATAATGGAACTGAAGTACAAACGCAATTGTTCAGAAAAACCTATTATGTTCATAGTAAATCGTACATTTGAATGTTCATAAGTCGTGAGAATGAGGAGAACCTCTGCTAGGCAGAAAGTTCCATAACTTCGCCATTCTCTTGGTAGAGCGAAGTTAGACATGTCTCGACAGGTGACCAGCCTGAGTTCGTCTAGTTTGTCCACTAGGAATCGTTCGTAGTGGCATGATAGACGAGATTTCCGTTGGGCACCGACCGTGAGAGAGATCGTCCACCTTTCTATGATGTTCTAGAGTTCAATATCACGGATTAGGCAAATCTTCTGGATAGAATCTGAGAGCTTCAGCTGTGTTTGGGGCTCAATTCAAAATATGTGGACAGAACAGGTTGAATTTGCGCTTTATAGATCATGAAGGGTATGAAGTATCCCTTTGAACGGAACAGAGAGCCAATTTTCCATTGAGGAACTCTCGTAATGGACCTGACGACTTCATAGGAAAAGTGGCTGTACCTGACATCATCATCATATAAGACATTATATGATCTGCCTTTCAGACTCTCGGATCTCCAACTCGAAATCATGAACAAATCATTTCATATTAGTATTGACCTGTCTCCATCTAGCATCTTTGGCCCGATTGGGTATGATATCGTAGGCTCTGAAAAGTGGAGTGTTATATTCATGCATGATTCAATTCGAGAATGAAATTCGTACCTATTTCACTTAGAAAATATTCAAGACTGAAAGAGTGTATATTGAATGGATTATTTTACGCCACTGTAACCGTTATTGATGATGTGAAAAGTATGAGTACGCCACTGTGCGTGAAGCTGCCAACTTTAATTTTCGCAAGTGAAATCATACGTGATTGATCTAACCCATAATTTGGAGCGAATTATGCGTGTATGTATATCGAACGACCGAATTTCTGGACACGAGTGCTTTTTTTCTCTCGAGCCATTTTTTCGTCAGTCGTGACGATAGAATTAGCGTTCATTGCGGTTGTCTTCCGAGACGTCAAAAATAATTGAATGTATCGCATCCGCCTTTGATCACACCTCTCTTTATTTATGCAAAATGAAAATGGCAGTTGAATTCTTCACACTATGAATTTCGTTGATTTCGGTTCCTTGCTGGTGGACTTGAGACACGCTTCGTCAATAAAGCATATTTTGATTTGATTCGATTCGAGATTGAGGAAAGTGTTCACACAGAGACAACAAGTGACAGCTTCCCTGATTGATATTTCTGTTTGTTGCCAAAAGTTTCAGTTGTTGTTCTTGTAATCCCTGACACTTATGATGATTGCAAAATGGGAAACAGATGATCGATTATTTACTCTTGTTCTCGTAATAATTCACATATTTTCTTAGCACTGTAGTTTCATGGATATAGAAGCAATTGGCATGAAAATATAAAAATTTCACGTCTGATATGGTTTTATTATACATATTATACATATACATATACAGTAAAATTTCGTACCACCTTCGAAGGACCTTCTCTCCCAGAATTCCACCGCTGGCTAACACGATGTTCCTCGAACATCATAAGTTTTGGTTTCGTGTTATCAAAAGTTGAAAATAGAATACATCAGGATCCCAAAAAATTACGGCCTTGTTCTATCCATCATTTCCTTGATATGATAAAATTCGTGTGTGAGTTTCAGCATGCGGTACCATATATTGATAAAACCTCGAAACTTTTGGCGACAAACAGCAACACTGTTTTGAAAATAGGTCACCGTTGACATTGACAGAAGTATATTGCTACCTGTTGCTTTTCGACGTACATATTTTTAGATGCTGGGTGGCCCAATGAAAACGAAACGAGGCCGATTCGACATAGTTATCGTTCTCAGAAAAAAAAAAACCTGGAATTGTTCTTTTGATTTTTTTCAAGGGGGAAATATTTTGCATGTTCTCAACTTACTCACTTCAAACACCTCGGAGGGGTGAGCTCCAACCCTTGAATCTCAAATGGGATAAGGGGTCAAGTGATACATCATTTTGAAAGTAATCGAAATTTCTTACCAACGAGAAAACACGTTTATGAAAATAATCGGCTAGTGATGAAAAGTAACGCTTTCTTCCCTTTCATCCTCATGTGTTTTTTCTTTAAAAAATCCTGTCCTATCCAACATTACATGAAGAATCATTTATTTTAATGTCAGTTCCTTAATCTTCCAGTAAAATGCATACATTGTTTCGTTCTCATTGGGCCACCCTGTATAACCTCAGCACATGTTTCATCCAGTTTCAGTTTCAGTATACGGAGAAGTAATTATATTCCTTCAATAGAAACTGCCATCAACTTGTATAAAAGACCATCGAGTCCAATTTTGACTTCTATTTATATTTATTCTTCTTACCGATGAAAACGAGTTCTATAATCAATCGTGGGTGTCGTACTTTGTTTTAGAAAGTATTCTCTATATCAGTCGCGTCCATATAAGTCCTAAACAAAGTTACAGAATCGATATCTAGTTATCTTGTATATGCGACACGTATAGAGTTAGTTCTTCAATAAAAGTAACTTGTATTTTCTCCTGGTAATTGCCATTTCATCGCAGAACAAGGAACATTAATTGACCATCATATTTAATGAACAACCCAGGCCGTATTTCAATGATAAGCGTCCAGATGACTCAACTATTAATCAAATCAAAGTGAAAGGCATCACTTTTTCATCGAATTGGATCAAGCCGATTTTATCTTCCGAGAAAAATTGTTAGTCTGTTTATACTCTCCGCATGATGGGTAATTATAACTAAATTTCCACCTTCTTTACATTAAATACCTACAAATTATACATGCTCGTGATCCAATAGCAACAATGTTGTAGATGCACGAGATAGGAAAAACCTGCTGGGACGGAGTATTTAAATTCAAATCGACTGAATCTACTATAGTCTTGTACTGTGACAACGTATCCTTCCTTATTCAGCTCTGTGTTGAGACACTATTCGTCCCAGATTTGTTTTGTTTGCGAGAAATAAAGTTGAAAGACCACAACTTCATCAGCAGTCCAAAGCCAGACAGAAAAAAATGAATATTTCACTCTTTTTACAAGACATATTTGTCAAACTGTTTCTTTACGTCTACGATATTGAATACTATTACATGTTAGTTATCTATTGACAAATCAAGGTCATCATTCAAACTCCGGAGTTCGAAACATACATTACATAACAAATTCTTGACAACCAATCGCGAACTTGGAATTCAGTTTTTGAACTGTCACAATTCGCGACTTTAATGTTTTCGAAAGTAATAAAGTTGGAATACACTTACCAACGATGATCTCGACGATATTCATCTTCTATATAGTCTGCTCCTTGAAGATTGAACTAATATACAGGGTGTAACTGAATAAGTGTAAAACATTCAAGGGAGTGATTCCTCATCGAAAAAAATACAGGATCTTTCATATAAAGGAACTTTATTGGAGCATTCCATGTTGAGATACAGCCCGTTGAAGGGGTTATATGAAATTTGTTCAACTATCTTCTTCAAAAACACTGAAAAAGTTACAGTATTGGAATAACCCTGACATTTTCTACTACCAAAAAGACACTTAGACAGTATGATAATTTTTTGATGCGAACTGGTTTATTTTGGGCAAAAAAATCAAGAGACATTTTTTGTTTGGAATTGAACAGGCTATCAGAAATGAATTCTTGAATGGTAAACAAATAATGAGACAAGAAGTTACAGTAGAAATTAATTTCAAGGGCTTCTTTTTCCACCCCTTACAACCATGGGGTAAACCAAATAAATTACTGGATGAGTGTTTTTTTTGGTAGGTAAAAATGTCTGGGTTATTTCAATACTGTAACTTTCTTAGTGCTTGTGTGTCAAACAAATTTTATGTATCCCCTTCGAGGGGCTGTATCTTGACATGGGAGGCTACAATGAAGCTTCTTTATATGAAAGATCCATCTTTTTTTCGATGAGGAATCACCCCCTTGAATATTTTACACTTATTTAGTTACACTCTGTATAACTGTTGTCGATATCAATGAAAGATTCACACTATGTTTGTGTTAAAATATATACTTTCAAACTACGATCCTTGATCGAAATAGGTCATTGATTGAATACTTCTTGTCACATCAATTCACGTTCGTTCGACATACTTTCGCGATTGGACAATGTAGAAAAAGAATCATTCGCCCATACATATTCAATTGAAAATATCCCATAACTCATACCAATATTGACGTTCATTCACTGCTTCATGATAATTTCTTAAGGCAAATTCAATGAACAATCACATTACCGGCGATAATAAAACAATCATCAATGCATGAAATTAAACACCTGGTTGCGTCGTTACATCAGAACGGATGAGTGTGCACCGCTCATCTTGAGAATGGGATTGAAGATTTTATCAAATACCGGTCACATGACTGAAATTGGGCCATCACATTGATAAACATGTCATCAATTCATTACTCTGATGTGAAATAAGCGGATATTGAACAGTCAAGGGCAAAACACAGAAGGCACTTTGAAACAAACAATGTAGAAGTTCTGACACACCTTCGAAAATTGATAATCTCATACTTCGTTCCAGTCGAATCGGAATTGTTTTTATGCCATTGCACTTCCATACAGTCCGAAGTTGAAGCAATGTCGGTATTCATCCCAATATAATTTATTTTGGATTTTTCTCAAACCCAATCCCAATTACGAGGAAAATATTCATGAAATTCACCTTTGTATAGTGTCAAATACTGTCGTAGGGTCACACATTCTTCAGCGATCAAAATAAATCCCACTTTCTATGAGGATGCCTCGACAATGTTAGTGATGACAGAAACCACTAAGCCTGTGAAGCTGTCAATATCTGTTCTTGTGAGTCTCATGTGTCCTATGAGTCCTTCCATGAATCCTATTTTTGTGTGAATGGTTTGGGAACAAGCAATAACTGTAAACAGTTATCGTCTGTCGGTGTAGTCGCACTATGGTTTTCCATGGAACGTATCTGGCTTTAGATCTGTCAAACTACGCATGCCTAGTAAAGTATTTCCTGATGCTTACGACCTCCAAACTTTCGACATACATCTTTCTCTTTCAACGTTGATCCTCGAACCTTGAAGGTTTTCTCCTCTGGTTGTTGACAGATAAGAATAACTGGGAACCTGCACATATCAATGTTCTCAATGCACCGAGTGTATCAACACTGACCATTCTCGATGTAAATAAATCCATGAATATAATTTGAATGGATCAGATAAGCGGAAGGAGAGAATTGACTGGTCAAAAGTACCAATCTCGAAGTGTGGCATTGACTTTAATCAGATTGAGGAGGAAGACCGGGTTACCATCTTCGTATCGCTGTGGAAGCTTATTGGAGTCATCCATCTGCGCAAAATTATTCATAACCAGTAGATGTTATCGGTGCAGTAGATCCTTTCTTCTTGAGATAATCGAGTAAAAGCCAGATGGGACTCAGTGGTAGCAGACATCTCAATGAGATTTAATAAGGTTGGGCGATTTGTCAACGTTATAGCATATTTTTCGATTCATTGTTACCGGATGGAGGTATTTCAGACCCGAATACTCTGTTTATATTTTGTCACGAAAGGGCATTATTTTCTCTCCTTGTTTCTGAAAATGAAAAAAGGAAATTATGATAATTATTTCAATATATTTGTGGTAACCTTTAGATATTTGAGAGAGAAATATGTCAGTTAAACCTTGTTTTCCAGAAAATTTGGAAGAGAAATATATTTTGAACGAATATCAATATCACTCATCTTAGTGGACCTTTCGGAAACGAATCTGCTCCCGTTCTCAACACACTGCAAAATGTATTTCTGTGTAATATTTTGGCTCCGTCTCTTGACACTTGACAACAGACGAGTTGTCAAACAGAAATAACCTGTTTGTTGTTTATTCATTAATTGATCTTGAATTTGCCATTTTCCAAGATAGGGGTGGCGGGTAACGTTTACCATTCGTCTGAGAATTTTATACCTAAATTCGACTATGATGATCTTGAATTTCGATGGAAATTCCACGTTATGCGAATAATGGGTAATATTGTTAGTTGAGACACATAGAGTTACAGGTCTCCGAACAACTCTGATGATATCCGGTCTCTAACATTAGTTAATATCATGTCTAAGTCTAGTGAAATCTTCATTGTTAGCCATTAACCAGAGTGCTGAAGTCAACAAAGAACTGAATTTAACAAACTATAGCGCGGAAGCTATAAAGAATACGTGATTATCTCTATTACAAGCACTTAACTTTGCAAACGTGTGCATGACTGCATGTGACAATGAACAGTGCAGTTCGTCTATGAAGTCATCAAGAAAAGCAGGAGATAGCTCATAGTGGAAACAGTGATTATGAAAAATACCTAATCTGATGCTGTGAGGCTATTAAAAAAATTAGGTTCATGCTTTGGGATCTCAGAAAGGGTGATAGATTAGCGTCTTGCACATAATCTTCCGCATGATCTTTGTATTTTCTGAAGTTTCAATAAACCTGTGAAACTTTCTAATACCATTCCATGTTGAATGAATCTTCCTTCATGTAGTCAATCCTTCAAGTTCTCATGTCACGAAATATTCTCCACAAAACTCACTTCCTTTCGGAAATATCTTTCAGGAATAGATACACACTTATTCACGTAAAATAGATTTGAATCATTATTCTGTCAATGAAATGATTGGAATATTATTCTTAACAAAAAAGTGCACTCTTTTTCTCAGGCCTCCATAAATTCATTCATTACTATATCTATTTTCCGTACAGACTAAACTGAAGTTTCCTGTTTTATACACCACTGTATGAAATTCTCATGTTTTCAACAGAAAATGGCACGCCTAAGATCAGTGCTTCATGGGTTGACTCATCTCTCTATACTTTCCCAAGAGACATTCAATAAAGAAAGTGAATCCAAAATGTGGCGAACTTTACAATCTCGGGATATTCTCTTATAGTTTCCGGGCATCCTGTACACATCCTGTATCTTTCAAATAATCAATCGATTCTTGAAAATTTCTCAATCGGACGAATCATTCGGTCATGAAAAGAAGTTAGTTGGTTGCGCCTATGACGAAATAAGGAGCAAATTCTTGGTCTTCAACTACTTCTCCATGTCCATGAGTATTCGCTGTGTTATGGTATCTAACGGTGAAATGATCTCAAAAATTATGTCCCTTGTTCAACACACGCCGCAATCATTATTGCTCGCGCCATTTCATGCGATCGAATGTTAACATAATTCCCAATACCATAAATATTGTGGCAAAATATCTCATTAGGAGGGGCCGTGTCGTAAAATAGAGAAGAAGTAGAAGAGGGAATTATGCTAATCCCAGGACGGACGTGAAATATATGTTTATTCGATAAAGTGCACATTTCAGGTGTTTCTTCTCGGATATACAGTTAGGTTAAACGCAGCAATTATAGCGGCCGATGATCATTTTTGGTACCGTGATTTGCAAATTCATGAGGAGAGATAATCGAATTTTGTCTCAATTATAATTCCATGAATGATAATACTTCCGTTAATCTGGGGCAAAAAATAGGTCCTACGCTCATTATAATATCCAGTGACGGTGGTTATGCTGTCAAGATTTTTTCGAATTTTCAGACCTGACCAACGAAAAAATGAAGCATACGAGGCGATTATCGAACTGCGTCTTGAAATAATTACTTTTCGTGTCATATGATACAATTCGGTTCTCGATATTGATAGACAAATGTGGATCTGCAGAAGAGCGACAAGAACTATAACTACATCGTTGAAAAAATTATTACGTTCTTCATTGCAGCAATATATTTTTGTTTTCGTGCCTGATCCATCCATCAATAAATGTGCCTCATCCATCATTGATTCCAGTATTTCCTAAGAGAGCTCCTATCATTCCATATAGATCCAGATTACGTACTTCCAAGAACTACTTGATGACGCTGCGTTGAATTCTCAAGAGCCTCAACCTCAAGAACAGTGTGAGATTGTTGATGGCAACGATGAGTTAATCCAGACAAATTGTGTGATATTAAAATGGCAAGAATCAACAGTCAATAGAGATGGATAGAATCATATGTATATGAAGAAATTCACTATTACTGCGAATATGAATATCATTTTCATAAAGAACATGGACAAAATTGGAAAGGATTTTCCTTACCAGATGTTGGATGACTGATGCACCGTTGATTCCAAGTCCTGAAATACAGCTTTTACAGTAGAAGAGGTTACTGTAGGTTCATGAATAAACCAAGTCAGAGCCATGTTAAAGCAGGAAAAATTCAGATACTTGAATGGACAACCAAAACTAAATATCAGATATGAGTTTCCAAACTGGACACAGATTCTGATTCCTGAAAGAGACTGTGATACGAGAAATTCTCCCTCCGAGTTTGTTTTCATGTCGGGAGAAGCAGCAATAACATGAAGAAGGAATCTGCTATCATTCGAACTATAACAACAACAATTGAAGATCCATGAGAACAATATGAAATAGTTGGATGTCTGACATTCAATATCAGTCGCAGTCCACTCGACTATACTAATTCTCAGCCCATGGTTCGCTTCCCCTGATACACCACTGGATCAAACATTTGGACCCCTCGGACTATCAGGACTATCGGAGCAACAGATCTGGAAGGAAGTCCAAGAAAGGCATTGCATAAACCTTGTCACTGCTCTGACAACACAAGCAAAGAACTTTGCCCATGAGCGCAACGTAGTTCATACTCGGCGTGTCATTGAAGAGGTCTATCTTTTTGCAATCACTTCACCGTGGAAAAAAATCTTTCACTAGGAAACTTGGCTTGAATAGCTCCTTTCACCTCTTCACAGCTGTGGTGGAGAACTTCGAAGCCACCACGGACTTCCAGCAACAAAAACATGATTTATGTGCATCGTATAGTCGTGAAACAAAACATTCGTAATTAGTCGATCGATCGAACTGCAACAAGAACGTAACCCACACAGTCGGGACCAAGTACCGACTCCAAAGGCGAAAGATTATTAATTAAAATAACTTTTATCCCGGTAATTTACACCTCGGCAGGATGCCACAACGGCCGTGATTCATCGAGCAGCTCATTTGATTTTAATAGCGCTATAGAAGAGGTATTTCGATTATGAGAATCCATTGACGTTCAGGAAGATGGTTAAGCGTCCTGATGTTTTTGTGTGGCTACGAATTGCGAAGTATCTGATGTTTTTGCTCGTCTACATAACTATGAAGATAACGGTAGGTGACTGTGCAGAATCAGAATCAGAAATTTTCGAGATCATCAACGTGGGAATTCTTCTTTTCACACCCCGCATTTGAACCCGCATATTTCGAGTACAAAACAGCTGATCTATCTTTGAATGAAGAGACATATGCTGACTACAGAATCTCTTTCCTTCCCAAATAGCAGTCTCAGACCCTTGACATAATGATTTCAACAGCTCATTACCGAACTGTTTATGAGTTATTTACATGCATTTGCAACTTCGAAGCTTGAAGTAATCATTTGTCAAAGATTCAGTCGAATAACTTCTTGGATTCTGTTCTGTTCAAAACGCTAACCCTGACGACACTTTCCTTGATCTACTCGAAATGATCCTGTTTTTGGATGATAGTTATGTAGTTTGACCATCAGGAAGAAAGTAACCCAACAACTTCTGAATCAATTGACTCGATTGGAAATTGATATCGATTGAAAGTTTGTGGAGCAAAGTAAGTAAAAGCAGACCTTACGGGTAGACTTTTAGACGATTATATGAGCTCATGTTGCTTCAGCATCTTCTCTGTGATCCTGAAAAAGTAATGAAATTATCATGTTTCGACAGAGGCACATTAGATACCTCATGATGGCTGAATTCCTTCCAATATTCTGTCAATATTGGAGGAATAAATCATCCATCAGCAAAGGAAACTCATGTGTGATTTTATGTCTTCGGTCAGGCATCAACTAATAAATATGATCTCAAGTAAGCAGAGCTGCTCTAAATTTGATCATTCCAGAAGATACAAACTTAACCATGGTCTAACCAATATACTTATTCTTGGATATTATATCTCAGAAAAACTATGAGCAACCTACCGACAAGAAACCAAAACCGAAAGGTTCATCAAACGACAACATGATGTTGAACTTGTGTATAGTTCACCAATGATTTCACAAAAGTTAAATCAAGTTGCGTAGATGGATCAATTGATCAATGATACAAGGTGAATATGCAATTTTAGTACATTTCATGTTGCTGGTGTGCTCTATGCAACATCATATCCGGTTAAATTCCTCAGTTTTTAGGTTATGTTACCAACAACTGGATTCAAGCGTGATGCAATAAAAATATGTGGCTCTCATTATGGGGAAATTCCATGTCCCTAATTTGGGGATCCTCATATTGGGAATCTCTCAAATTTGGAAAGCGTATCTGCTGATCTCAAGTTTAAAAATATATATCCAAATCGCCGCATCCAAATCAGATGGGATTAACGGTGAAAGAATTCAAAGTATACCACGAACAATTCTGGAACGCTACGCTAAAACAAAAATCATTCTTCCGGAGGAAAAAAAGGAAATCTGGAAAAAAAACTATGTTTATAACTTCAAAAATGCAGAGCTGATCTGAGCATTATATTTCGAAATAATGAGTATCCGATGAATTATTATTCAAACGTTTAGGAATAGATTTGATGCGGTTCCCATGTTTGGCTACTGCTGTTAATAATTTTGGAAAATGCCAATTTCCATAACTTTCTATAACTGTCTGTTAGTTGAATACTGTCTGTAAGTTCTTCGAGGAGGTGGTATATTCATTTTTCAGCTTCTAATGGGATTTTCTCTTCTTGTTTCTAAAAAATAGAGTAGAAGTTATTAAAAATTATTGGAATATATTTGTAGTAAGGACAGATTTAGGATCTGCCCCAAAATGTCACTGTGCTTGAAATTAAACCTTTAGATACCTAAAAGAGAAATTCTCTATTGGTCAGTGACACCTTGTTTTTGAGAAAAATTGGAAATACAAATATATTTAATAAGAATAAAACCTCTACTTATCTTGGTGGACGTTTCGGGAACGAATCTGCTCCCGTTCTCAACACAATTGAAATATTTTTCTCTTCGTAAAATTTTCTCAATGTTTTATTTGACACTGAAAAGTGACAATGTGGCAGACGAGAAAATATTTCAATTGTGTTGAGAACGGGAGCAGATTCGTTGCCGAAACGTCCACCAAGATAAGTAGAGGTTTTATTCTTATTAAATATATTTGTATTTCCAAATATTTTCAAAAACAAGGTGTCACTGACCAATAGAGAATTTCTCTTTCAGGTATCTAAAGGTTTAATTTCAAGCGCAATGACATTTTGGGACAGATCCTAAATCTGTCCTTACTACAAATATATTGCAATAATTTTTAATAACTTCTACTCTATTTTTCAGAAACGAGGAGAGAAAATCCCATTAAAAGCTGAAAAATGTTTGTTAGCTACTCGAGGAGGTAGTATTTCATTTAATTTGAGGAATATATTCCTCAAATTCCAGTCTACCTGCTCATCTCACACAAAACTGGTTGCTGCTACCTTATTTCATCTCATGTTGTGATTTTATCCAGTGGAAATTATTAGAATCACGAACCTGGTTTCAATGCGTGGTGTAAAAATTGGCGTGTGAGAACTATTATTGATAAGCCTAGAAAGAACAAGGTAATTGAAAGGCTTGACATGAATAAGGCAGATATACTGGAGGAAGCTATGGAAACTATGCTAGAACAAGAACTGGATATGACCGTGCCGGTGAAATCAAGAATAATGAAACAGAAAAGAAGTAGAAGAAGGAATAACAATGTGAAAATTGAATAGGTGTATTGAAAAACTATATCTGGAAATTTATTGAGGTGGCGTAAGGCATTCGTACATAAATTCTTCATGTACTACCACTGGCTAACAGCAAGAATATTTTAGTTACATCGAATACCTACTTATTATGAACGCCAATTAGTTTGAGCATCAGAACCAAGTGGGATGCTTTTATTTATGCTCACATGTGCTCATCCTAACCTCCAACTCCGCTAAATATACCGATAAAAAGAAAGTTTCTTTCATTCGAAAGAACACCGTCATTATCATCGTTTTCGAATCAGGTATTTTAGCTATAAATGATGGTTATGAATACAAATTGGATCGAGATAATTCAGATTATATATGCTGTAATGATCCTGTCTACTCCAGGGCATGCAATTAGCTAGGAACTATGATACCATCAGCTGTTTTTCCCGATGATTCCCAGTTGAAATATCGCTAATTGAATAGCTCTGAGAAAAGTATTGAAGTACCTGCATATAGCTTCATCATTGGCAAGATTGAGCCTATGTCTGTATCCACGTAAATGAATTTCTGTGATGCTGCATTTCTGGAGTCGATATTCTTATCTTCTCCAACAATTTTAATAACGGTCTCCGTAAATATTGAACTTCTCGTCATCATTCCAAACGTTGGTTGTCTTCATGTTTGCATAGTAAAAGACACTTTAGTACATTGAAATATTGAGGGGTTTTTATTTTGTTTGGTTTTCCTACATGGAAAACAATTTCATATGAGTTCTTTGAAAAATTCAGATGATGTTTGTCGAAGTTCGAAAACGCCTAGGAATGCAATAGTTCTTATCGATGGAATATTATCATGAGTGTTTACCCATCCAAAATATATACACAGTCATTAATCTCACTGCTCAGTTAGCAGAATCGATTAATAAACTCATCGTTTTTCAACAATCAAAAATTCAGTGAACATTTCTGAAGATGAAGGGCCGGTTGCATAAGAAATATTCGAGTATCGTGAAGATTCGTATCTGAATAACTGAATACCAATAACGGTTCAATAACCAATAATTTCCATTTGAAAATAGTTGATGATTCTTGAATGAATATTATTATATTCATTTTTTCTTCTCGTTCCTCTACTTATCTTGGTGGACTTTTCGGGAACGAATCTGCTCCCGTTCTCAACACAATTAAAATATTTTTCTCTTCGCGAAATTTCTCAATATGTTTTCGGTTTTGACACTGATGAGTGACAATTTGGTGGACGGAGGAATTCTGGTTACAAGGTGTTTTGATATTACATTTTCCATTTCCATGTTCAATTTTCGGAAGTGGGTGCCAGGTTCTATTTATGTCAACTGAACTTATATATTCCTATGATCTTAATATCACCCCAATCGGCCATATATTGTCCATTTTCAGTAAAGATATGTTCAGCTAATTTTGATTTGTCAGTATAATTATTAAAATTAATATAATCAAAATTAGCTGAACATATCCTTACTGAAAATGGACAACATATGGCCGATTGGGGTAATATTAAGATCATAGGAAAAGAAGACAACAAACAAAAACGGAAAATCAAAGAGTCTGCTTGCATTCTCCTGAACGGAGACAATAATATTGCTTCTTGTTCAGTTGATATAGATAGAACTTGGCATCCACTTCTGAAACTTGAATATGAAAATGAAAAATTCGATATCAATTAATGAAAACACCTTGTAACCAGAATTCCTCCGTCTATCAAATTGTCACTTTTCAGCGACAAAACCGAAAACATTGAAAAATTTTGCAAAGAGAAAAATATTTTAATTGTGTTGAGAACGGGAGCAGATTCGTTCCCGAAAAGTCCACCAAGATAAGTAGAGAAACGAGGAGAGAAAATCCCACAAAAAGCTGGAAAATGAATGCACCACCTCCTCGAAGAACTTACAGACAGTGATATTATTATAGTTCCTACTAAGTCATGGGACAGATACTAAAATCAAGTCAAGCGATTTGAAGAGTAGTGCAGGTCATAGAAAAAAAACGTGACATGGTGGTAGAATTTTTGGAAGAAATTTTCTTCACTTCACCGCACTAGTGAGATGTTTTTCGAAATTTGTGCAACTCTCTACTGATTTGAAATTGACAAATTTTCATCTCGTGAAAATGTGTAAAACAGGGTATTTCAGCAGTGCCAAAACTTGGCACTGCTTGGCTTCTTGATGGAACAGAGATGTGATTACAATAATTATGACATCACAAACAGAAGAAGCTACAAGAGAGAGCTCATCAGATACCAACCAGCCAGGACCAGTAGTCGACCTGGAAATGAAAAATAGCTACGAGTCTCGTCTAGAGTGCGTAGATATGCGTATCGCGTGCCTAGACCGACCGCATTACCATATTTATTAAGGGCCTTGTCGACCACGAAACCAGGCCACGTGATTAATGGACCCCCGAATTTAATTTAGGGGTGTCGTAATGGCCACTGTCGAGAAAAACGTGCCTCAGATACATCTCCGTGTTCTCGTAATCCGCTCGTCATTTTTGTTTCAACATCACCGGAAACAACTTCCAGAATAATTCATCCATGACAAAGTTAGACGTGAAAATGCACGAGAATCTCGCCAATGAACAATAAGCCCATGCGAATGGAACTGAAGATCACATTTTTTCTCTCCTCCACCTCACACCAGTTTTTTGTTCTCCACAGACCTGAAAATCGGACCATAGTGACGACAATTTATTGATCAATGCTGTTTCAGTAAAACGCTGCGAAATTGAAATAAATAGAGTTTGGTCCAATCTTAGAATACAAAGTGATGTCTTCATTTCGGAAAAAGTTGAACAGCATAGCATCAGGTGCACAAAAATATACCATAGCGACTGGTGGTGTTATCTTTGAAAAACGAATACAATAAGCCATCAGGGCAACAATTTGCTATTGCAACAAAAATAGGTCTGAACAATGAAAACTTTGGAAACAGGCCAAACATATATTCCTTTGCGTAGATAATCTAACAGAACTCACTTCCATGTGCAGACTTCACCAGGATGAAGTACGCACAAACACCACAGATTCAATTGTGTTCAATTCAAACTAGGTCAAGTTTTATATCGAGTAGGTTCCACAATCACGCCAAAAGCTTTTTGAGATATCACTCAAGAATATCGCTATCAGAAACAATCCTATACAGCAGTAAACAGAGTCTGCCATAACGCTCGGTGAGGTTTTCCATAACGATCAGAAAAGCTGTCATAATAGAATATCATGGGATGGAGTGGCTAATTCTGCTACACTACTAGTTCATTTCTTTTTACTCAACAGTTAGGAAATAGTTCAGTCGTAGAGTGTAACGTTTCTCACCTGAGGAGGTGAGTCTTTTTCATCATGAGAAGATTACATTTTAGAATGATTCAGCAGGTGCACAAGAAGGAACTGGAAGTTGTATTTCCATGAAGATGTTACCATCCAAACTAGATATTATAGATGAGTATTGAATTTTCCTAGACCAAACTATGATCATTCATTCGAAACTTTCCAGAATTAATGAGTTATGTCTAGGGAAAATTGGTTCATCCTTCAACCGGATTCGGTACATGGGAGAGATATCGTAGTATCATTAATTTCGAAAGAGTCTGATGATCATGGAATCTAAACACTCAATTTTCCACTCATTAAATATCGTTCATTCTTCCAAATCGTATAATTTTGAGAGCAACCTTGATGATGGAAAAGACTCTTACGAAACTGACGACACGATCTTGCCCATTTACCTGAATTAATGAATAACATTTGTATAATATCTCAATCTTCAATCTCTCATCATTCAGGTTTAAGAAGGTACAAAGCGAATCAGACAAATATAATTTGTAGAGGAAAATATACATTTTTATTCCTATATTGATTATGTTGATCTTCATTCGGAATCAGTTTATCACTCATGAATATTCAATCATTATAAGATATATCAATGGGTTTTTCATATTTTAGGTCAGGCTATTCTTCGATTCGGAACAATTAGATTGCATTATCGAAACATGGGGTCCTCAAGAACTTTTCGATTTGTTAGAAGGATGATAACTCGACCAGTTCAAATAACTACTATTACATGAATGTCATACATAATCCTTGGGAAGTTCACAACATTCAATGCTAGAAAAATCAATAAATATCTCTTTACATCGACCTGGGAAAGTCGAAGTTCATCCTCATCTCAATACTAAATGTATCAGGAAGAGCTGTTCTTTTTTGTATCAATGATTTCCACTTATACTCATTCTGCTCTACAAGTGATACACTTTTCATATGAACTATGCACAGCAAAAAATATTAATCATGCATGGAGTAAATAGACCATGCAAGGGACCTCACTATATCTGTCAATCAGCAATCTATATCTTAGATTGCTCTAGAACTCATTCATTCAATTTTCAAGGTTCATAATATTCCAGTACTATAATGATTATACACACAACACATTGTTAATACATACTTTCCTGAGTTCTAATTTTTACAGATTGATGATATTATATGCAAATGTATTAATACTATGTACCTACCTGCAATATCCTGTTTAATTACTCGGTTATTAATAGTTTTGAGACGTTATCGCCTTAGTTATTTTTACAGAATAGAAATGCAAATAAAGCGGTACCTTTGAAGTAGCTGGCAAGTTCACAAGAACTCTATTATTTATAACAAAACACTTATTGGTACACAAGGACTAACAATATAATTTCTGTTGGTTTTGAGTCTGCTAGTGGTGTACCAACTTTCCTGCATGGGAAACAATTGAAGGAGTGAGTGTCAAATGTCGATTTAGCAATGAAACTTCATGAATTGCTAGCATGGAATGTTATTGTGGATTCATCAAAACTTTCTGTTTGGTTAGAAAGGTGTTGGTTTCTTCGGAAATCAATCACTGCATATTACAACGTCTACAGTATGGAACTGGATAGAGGAAAAACCAAGTGATAATAACATGAAAAAAACTACATTCAAATTGTGGTTGCAATAAGGTGTTTCAACTGATGATCCACTCAGGCTCATTTTCGGATTCATTATCTATTTGAAATATATCTTCTGAAAGAAACCATCAAAATAACGAAATAAGGATATCTCTTGGAGTGTATTTCTCAATCCCATGAAACTTTCATTAGGCAAATTGTCCTGTCTGTCCTTATTCAAATTTGTTCAACTGATAACGCCCAAATCTCTGCCTGCTCATATTTTCATGTTCAAATATGGTTCCAGTGATGCATTTTCTTCATTTATTCTACAAGCGCAGTTCTTTTCACCTTTCACTTTTCTGGAAATCCATCTTTCTCCTGACTCACCAGAAATTCCTCTCTCTAGTTTGGATGAGACAAGATTTGGAATCCACTCTCAGTCTTCGAGTGCTCATAACTGAATAATATAAATTAATCGTTTCCAGTATAATTGATTGACAGCTTGACAGCAGAAATAAAAATTAGACAATTTTATCAATGGACAAAGAAAGACAATTCTTGCGGTATGGATGTAATGAGGAGTTGAACAAGACTGTACAAGGCAGGCTAGACAGAGTCCTCCTGTATCTTTATTCTCTTATTTGTCAAAGCAAGAATTAGCGCCTTTGCGGCATTGGTCGATGATGAAAATTCTACCCACCGTGAGAAACCAACTTTATTATTTCAACTGTTTTTTATTTCGAAATTCTACTTCAATTTTCACACCTACGTGTGATGAAGATGCTTCTACCCTATAAGGAGAGATCACCGAACGATATGTACACAGGAGCCAAAGAGATGAATAGAATACTCAGAAGTTATGGTGCATTCACTCTGCAGTTTAATCCGAATTTGAATATTTTTTTTCTAACGATATTTGGCTCTTTCATCCTAATCAATTCCATTTTTCTTATGAACGCCATATTGGTTTTCACAGTGAGTTCCATTCTGATTTCATTTATCTATATTGATTCATTGATTGTTCGAAATCACAAATATTCAACTAAAACTAATACTACCCTGGTTGTCCTTGTTTTCTTCGAATTACCATGTACAATGTACGACTTTAAATTTTTCCTACTCCTGTTAACTTTTCAACCAGATAAGATTTTTGAAGAATTCAGGAGGTAATTTCTCAGTAACACACAAGCTTTCAGACAGGCACAATTTCTGAATTCCGTGTGTTTCTTCATCAATCGATCTCGAATCCACCATTTTATATTCGGAGTAGGAAAACTCAAATTCTATCTATAACAACTGAACGAGAGGCAATATCATTGTTGGATTCATGAATAATATTTGTTTCTCATCATTGAATCATACTTTTCTACTCCTGCTGTTTCAATTCCATTTGCTTGAATGGTTTTCCTCCTTGGCACAAGAATAGAAAACGTCTCAAGTCATCATCTATTTAGTGAGTTGAGAAGTAATTATTTAGAGCGAGTGAAGAAACTCAATACTACGTTGCTTAATAGCTTGCTTAAGAATTCTTTTCGTGTTTTCTTCTGATATAAAACTTAATGGCATTGCGGAAGTACATATATATTGGCTCCGAGAGGAAAAATGAAACGTATATGTTACTGATAGATTTCACATGTCAAAATCTAGGTTAATTTTCGACTGCGTAGGTAATTAATATTATAGGAACCGATAGGAAATAGAAATGTTTGTTAGAGCATTTCGGCATGTTCACATTCCAATTAGAATTGTCTAGAGAACTTCCTTTCCGCTAATTCACCTCAGAATTCATCGATGTTCCTCCATTTATTATTCAGCAGAGAATATTCATTCTATATTACACGTATTCACAATTCATTCTTTCATTTTCGGTCACTAGAGTTCATGAAATGATGTCCAATTTCTCCATTCTATGTTTTTGAGAATGAATATGTACCAATTAAAATTTTCTTCCAATTTAGCCAAATCATCAATCTGGATTTCAGCTACCACGTAACACAAACTACACCAATTGGGAACGGGACAAACCCAGCACAGTCCCTTTGATAGTTTCAGAGACAATATCTTCGTCAATTTCATATATATGAATTTGTATACGCCCCTGAATTGTAATGAGTTCGGCCACCTTCGGATATTTCAGCTTTGTTAACCAACTTCACTCAACTGGAAAATAAATTCAACTGCACTGCTTGTCATTGTTATGAATGGTAAAGTTTCCTGTATTCTTTTTTAATTTGAAAGGAATAATACAGTGGATTCATAATATCCTGATGGATGGAAATCAATCTGAAATATAGGTGCCATTTGTGATGATATCAGCAGTGAAATTTCCAGGTGATTTCTAATTACATCCATCAATCACTGCGAGCGTGCGTTTTTTCAAATATTTCTGCACTAGTGCATTTCACTTTCGACTCCCTTGTTGCCATAGTGAAATGTGCTACTTTCTAAATAATAAAACAATATTGGAAGCTTCTTGGGTAGTCATAAAAAATCGTGGGTACTTCATGCCATATCAGTGATTCCTTAGAGGAATCGATGAAAAACTATAAAATACTATTATTTCCTGAAATCCTCACTCAATGGCCTGAAACACACTTCACGAGTGATATATATTGAAAGAGCTCATCGAATTCAACAATCATTTGAAGCAAACATTGAGAATTGCTCTGAGATATCGAAATCGTCATATTTTGACATGGTTAGAGAATGATTTAAAATGACGATGTACTCGAAAAACCTCCATAACCCCTTAGGAAGTTTTTCCACTCATTCATGTGAACCTCCAACTATTTTCAGCTCGTTGAAATCCCTTTCGAAAGATTACAGTTTTTCGGCTTGGACGTGTTAAACGCCCAAATTGAAAAGTACGCGACTCGCTGGGAGAAAACATCCGAAAGCGGACACGGCGTGAGCCCGAGGGGCAAAATTTGTTTGCTCAAGTAATTGCCGGAAACAATGTTCGAGTTTGTTCAATCGATACTTAATGAAGCCATTAAACATCGGGCGAACTCGAGATGGCTAGAACCGTTGACCTGTGATACAAGAAGAATAGTGATAATGCTCAGTGATTGATTATTATAAATGAATCCGGATGATTGGCAATGATTGTAATTCTAATGCCTAAGGAATGCAACAATCGTGCTTATTGAGTTTATTTTCTTGCTGGTGACCAAAGGTTTATCACTTTTATCACACTAGCCAGGATTGCTTCCTCTTTCTCCCCCACAAAGTTGTCTTGCCCGCGCATTTATGAAAGGATTGAGTTCCAAAATGTCATAATTTCACTACTTTGCTTCATCCACGAAGTATGAAACTCCATGAAAGTCCGTAAGAGTTAGAAGGGTGTTTTTTTTACCGATATTCACAACGTTGTTCTAGTAATTGATCTGCCGTAATTATAATGTTCCTAAATGTTGAGTGTCCCTGAAACTCTTCTGTAATAGTAATAATAATATTGTATGAAATCCGTGGGGATTCATGACTCTGGTATTGTTGATAACGATCTGGACCATGTATCTCATTTTCCCCATCCTGTAAATGGCTCCGGCTATATAAATTCTGGAGAGTGAATAGGATCAAGACAAGTGATAGTCAAGATAGATCAACTGGTATTCCGAACATTTATTCAATGACAACTTTTATTGTGAATTGTTTTTCAGTTTTCATTCGAATCAAAAGAGTGCTCTCAGTGTAGTGGCAGTAGGTTTGTATTTCATAGAACTATAATTATTGAAATATATTGATGTTTGTGGTGAAAAATTTACACCTTAGTATTGAAGAATATTTCACCAAGGAACATGAATCATTTACTACCTTATCCCAGATTTTTTTTCATCTGTCAACAACACGGAAGGGAAACCTATAATGTTCGAGGAACATCGTGTTAGCCAGTGTTGGAATTTTGGGAGAGAAGTGAGGTGTTGGAATTTTTCTCGAAAGTTTGGAGGTTGTAAGCATCAGGAAACACTTTAGTAGGCAAAGAATACCACAACTTTGCCGTTCTATTGATGAATGATGATTGAAGGGTGAAGTTCGACAGGTCTCGAACCTGACATTGTATAGGGGTGACCAGCCTGAGCTCGTCTGGTTTGTGTACTAGGAATCGCGCGTGGTGGCATAATAGATATCTCCGTTGAGCACCGACCGTGGAAGTATCTATAAAAAAGGCAGAGATCGCCGAACTTTCTACGATGTTCTAGAGAGATCGATGATTTGGCAAGTGTTGCATCATTGATTGGGCGAATAGCTCTCTTCCTAATTGAATCTAAGAGTGTCTGCGTATGTTTGGAGGCTGATATAATGATATGAACGTTTTTCAAAAATGAATCATTTTCTTCGATCCTGCTATAATTCTTAATATAGTGAATGACGCATGATACGAATAGAACTCAATCCTCTTTTTCCAAGCGATTGGGATGGAAGTACATTTTTTTTTTTATCTTTGGACAACACGAAAGGGAAACCTATGATGTTCGAGGAACATCGTGTTAGCCAGCGGTGGAATTTTGGGAAAGAAGGAAGGTGTTGGAATTTTTCTTGAATGTTTGGAGGTTGTAAGCATCAGGAAAGACTTCACTAGGCAAAGAATTCCACAACATATCATACTATGATTTCATTGTGTCTAATAATATCTATTCGGATCTTGAGTCAACTACTTCTCTTCAATGATCGAGGCATAGCTCACCTGGATATTGTTATTATTTTTGCACAATATACAACATGTTAGTGCACTATGTAGTCGTCATGTACCACTATCTAAAACAAGAGCGAGCCATTGGAATGGCAAATAAACCATTTCATCAACATTCCTATCTATTCCGATATATTTAATTATTTCGTATTTCGTGTTATGGCGTAGCAGTAAATTCGCGCATGTTGTTCTCTATTATTTATCACCTGGTTAGCTTTGTTTATTTCTACTCTTAACACGTTCTCTATCGCCTCAACTTCATTACCTCGCATAAACTAATTAACTACATCGACGAGTAATTAAAATGAGAAGACCCGACGTATGCCTGATTAAGTATATACTCGTTTCCATATCGGTATGTGGTCATACTCGAAATCAACAGAGGAATGGACTTCCGGAGTTATTCGGTGGATATTTCAGTTCTCTGGACTGGAATGAATTCGCGTATCAGTTCATGTGAATTTCGAGCGTCTGACCCATCCATTTCATGAAAGAAATAATGTTTCACCCTTTCGCGCGAGTTTTTGGATGCAAACTTCTCTCATAATTGTCAAATTTCAAACTTCCACACACAAGAGTAGAGAAGTATAGATATATCAATATCACTTCTCACTCAGATTAGACCTCATATCGATATCTAGAAGAATTTCACTGAGTATTGAGTCCAAAGGTTGCAGTTTGAGACATTTTCCCATCAGTGTAACCACGTACATCCATCTATACAGACGCTGGAGAATATCGAAGGTATTCATTGAGAATTTAGTAAGATCTGATTCAGTTACCTGCTGGAACTTGACATAGAATGTCTATGTAATGGTAAACGCCGGTATCTCATATGATGAAATGCCTATCAAAGCTGGTGTTCCACAAGGATCAGTCTTGGCACCAACTATGTATAGTTCATACCGCTTTCTCCTCTAAAGCCCTTGTATCATGCATTGAGGCTAGAAGTGCAAAACGTAGGACAGGTCGATACTATTGATGAAGGTCTGGCAAATATCCGCTGATCTATTCTAGGTCTATTCTGGAGAAATTGGCCTATGCGTCAAGAACTCATTCACCTCTAGAACATCGTGAAGAGGTGGATTTCTTCTCTCCTTCATAGATTTTTCCATGGTCGGTCGTCTACGTCGTCTACGTTGTGGAATTCTCTGTCGAGTAAAATCTTCCCTGATGCTTGCGACCTCCAAACTTTCGAGAAAAACTACAATACCTTTCTCTTCACCCAATATTCCACCGTTCTGACTCACACGATGTTCAGCGAGCATTATAGGCGTTTCTTTCTTGTTGTCAAAATATCAGAAATGGTAATTTTCAGTCTCGTTTATAATGTTAGTGATAGAACTGTGTGTCCACAATTATTGGTATATCTTTTCGCATTTGTTGAGCAAAAGTTTCGGGAAATGTAGTGTTTGAAGGATCATAACGGGAAGGTGGAAGATTCTAGATAGCGGAACAAATGGTCAGTATTTTCGTCAGAAGCATGAACTTTGACGTCGAACATTTAATTAAACTCCAGAGCGGAACTGCATTAGGAACAACTTAGAAATCGTTCAGAAAATATATAACCTATATCGTTCTGTATGAATGGTTTTCAAACATTATAATGTTATGAGTGAATATAACTGCTATAATTGCCTCACAGTAATCGATGGGATAAATCATATAATCGTGAAACAATGAAGCAGACAAAAGACGGCCTTAAATAAATGAAATAACAAAACATGCCATCAATTAAATTCGACGGACCATCCAATATCCGTTGAGAAATCAATCAATAAACTACAAATGCATCGAAATAATCGATATAATAACGTTAGCTTGCTGTACGATATGCATCATCGTGATGTCGGTAAGTTATTGATAATTATTTAAATGACCACCTATAATAATTACCAATTCGTGAAATCATTATTATGAACATAACCCAGTTCCCACATAACGTTTATAGTAACCAGAATCCCAAATGCTTTTTTCGATTTCTCATGTCATAGGCGCCGATGTCATTTTTGCTTCTCTTCAAGATATCAAGTTTCATACATGAAAATTGACTTTTAATTTTGTTACATCCTCAAGTTATTCGTCAAGAAATTTTTGAATCGAGGTTCATTCGGTTCAATATTTTCCATTCAGTTCACGATTTCAACCTGTCATTGACCTTGACGTATAATAATATTGAAAAACACTAGATATTACTTGATGTTACTTTTAAGGAGAATGATGAGTGATGTCTGGATTATTTGTAGTCATGGCAATGGTGTGTGTTTTCGAATCTGTAGACCTTCGTTTTCTTCACGATCACGATCTTCCGGCGCCTATGACCGATATTGATTGTTTGCCAAAATTATTATAACATCTTCGTGAATGTTACTGATGATGATGTTATTGATGCTGATGTGAATTGTTAGTGAAGAAAGCCGCACTGACGTGTAAATGATGAATATGTATTTGGTGTCCGTAGTTTGGGAAGCAATTAACAAATCCATTTCCATAGAACAATATGATTAACTCATGTTTTCGTCGTTCCCGTTCATGGAGTATATTTTTCATGACGATGCGTGTTACATGTTGATGCGATATGAGTATTCACTAGGTTGAAAGATGGCCCACTTTGAACATTTGCTATCATCATGCAGTTCTTCCTCCTCCCCTAGAGAATAACCCTACCGGTAATTTCGAATGGGTCATGTGATACTTCATTCGGAAGGTATTTTTTCTCTCCTGATAATACCTGTTTTCTATTCTACATAGTTTTATCTGGCCAAAGTATTGATAGAAGAATTCATTCAAAAAAATATGATCTCAATGAGAAAATGCTAAATTACATCAACTTTTGCATTCCATATGGGACAGTCGCAAATGGATTGATGGAGTCTCATCTTATACACTGACTGTCAGTGTTCCACAAGGTTCTTTCTTGGCACCAAGCTGGTTATTGCTCTACATCGATGATCTGATGATATGAGCCAATTACTTCAGTCTATAGCATTGCAGATGGTTCAGAGTTAGAGGCACAAGATGAAAGGTTGATAAATGAAGATCTGGTAAGAACTTTCAAATATAAACTTTTTTAGTTCAGTGCAACAAAAACTCAAACTTCACTGGGAAGGCATGAATTTGAAATGGGCCATAAGTCTAGTAACACTTCATTTGAGAGGTATTTCCTTCCTGGTGAAGATTACTGTGTCTTATTATCGCATACTGCTCGATTCATTCTCTCAAGAACCATGTGCATCTCGTAGACCAGCTATATGCAATGTCTATAATTTGAGGAAGAAGATGTGCACATGAAGAATATGCCCAGGGAACCATCCTATTGACCGAGATAAAGTGCCGTCAATTCTGAATTGTATAACCCACATATTATCACGTTTTTTACTAAAATCAATCTCGCGACGGGTTCCTTTCCAGCGTAAATGCCCCCTTCGAACTATCAATTTCCCATCCAAATAACCGTGGAACGTGAATTATAGTAATGAGAGGAAGTGAAACACCATCGAAATTTTATTAAAAGTCGTGACGATTATACGAGCAAGAAACCGGTCATTATCTAAATGGTCATTTCTTTTGTCTGGCGATGAATGAGTTGTTTTGAACACGCTGTATGTGGTCCATTTCGATAATGAATCGGGCAGCGACTACGTAGGCTTTTGCATTCGAACCTGAAAATTTTGTGGGTGTTTCTCATATTGTACCCTCGACTTCAGGAAATCTTTCGGCTGAGGAAAAAAATAATTCACGAGGAGAATATATGAATTACAACAGTGATAGCTTCTCATCTAAAGCAACAAAAAATTTGTTACAAATGATGATATGAACCTAGTGGACGTATGATCCACACGTCTTTTCAGGATTACATTATTCCTTCTACGTTTTAGGTCAATAGCCAATTTTTAGACACTGTAGGCGAGATAACTGGGTTATTAGCCCATGTTCAATAATTATGAGAATGAGGTGAATATCGATATTTTTCATTTTCCAGCTTTCCGTAGGATTTTCTCTCTTCGTTTCTGAAAAATAGAGTAGAAGTAATCAAAAATTATTTCAATATATTTGTAGTAAGGACAGATCTAGGATCTGCCCCAAAATGTCACTGCGCTTGAAATCAAACCTTTAGATACCTAAAAGGGGAATTCTCTATTGGTCAGTGACACGTAGTTTTTGAAAAATTTGGAAATACAAATATATTTAATAAGAATAAAACCTCTACTTATCTTTGTGGAAGTTTCGGGAACGAATCTGCTCCCGTTTCGGTTTTGACACTGAAAAGTGACAATTTGGTTGACGGAGGAATTCTGGTTACAGGGTGCTTTCATTAATTGATATCGAATTTTCCATTTTCATATTCAATTTTCATAAGTGGATGCCAAGTTTTATCTATATCAATTGAACAAGAAGCAATATTATTGTCTACGTTCAGGAGAATGCAAGTAGACTCTTTGATTTTCCGGTTTTTGGTTGTTGTCTTCTTTTCCTATGATCTTAATATTACCCCAATCGGCCATATGTTGTCCATTTTCAGTAAGGATATGTTCAGCTAATTTTGATTTGTCAGTATATCTTTTCTTTATACTATTCTTTATGCTCTTTCATCCTTACTGATAGAGGCCTGCTGGTTTCACCGGTATAATATTTTCCACAAACACATGGTATACTGTAAATATAGTTTTTTGATGATGATGATGTTTTGATTTTTCGGTTTTGTATGAGTCAAAATCGATCTCATTGTATTACAGACAGTATCGATATTTCTACTGCTCGTATAAACGAATGAAATCGAGATACAACACTATTCTCAATGTAATCGTCATGTACACAAATTCAGAAATTGGATATGGAAATTTCTGAACAAAATCTTATATCTATCAATTTCCGTCCACTAGTGTTCTATGCAACAAAAAATCTTCAACAGGAAGACGAAAAACAGCACAGTGACATTCATGAATCTGTCCTCACTACAAATATATTGAAAAAATCATCATTTTGATCATAGTAAGATCTTTTTTTCTTTTCAGAAACGAGGAGAGAAATTCTCAGGAAATCTAGAAAAGATTAATCAATCACTTCGCAATTCTGTTTCATCTCATGTATTTCAAATTGAAAAACATAGCCTACCTGTAACAGGCAACTGTTGGGGAGAATAATCAAATATTGGAAGAATTTCTGCAAATCCCTTATCTAAACTTTGTCGGCTCTTGGTTTATTTGTCAAACATTGCTTTTTCCGTAGAATCCGTATTCATCCATCAAAACCAGTCCATAATCGTCTATCAAACCTTCCGCTGGTGCTATCAAAATTGAACAAACAAAAAGTGACTTTAACACCTTTTTCCACTACCTGAGGCTATCATAAAATAAGTATGATAAACAAAAAGAAAAAAAAAAGGAGTCCATCATCTAACCAACTAGACCGAATTTGAGGCACGCACGCACGCAATGCCTGCTATGATTTCCGACGTTTAAATAAATAAACAAATGAACAGTCAGTCTGTGGTGGAGGCGAGTCGATTCGTTCGTGTTGGGAAATGACCGAAAGCAAGTCGGAGCACGTGTTGCAAATTACACGCCTAATTCACTCAGGATACAGTTATTTCATCGGGATTTGTTTGATCCTCATTAATGGAATACAAAAAACGAATTCATGGGTGCAAAGTCATCGAGGGGGCCGCACGGAGGCATTCTTGAGCCGGTATAATTTCTAATATATTTGAATTGGATATATTGGATATGGAATTGAAAATGGGATCCATGGAAATTCAGTTGGTTTTTCATCGAGAAATATTAACAGTCTAACGAATCGGTCTGTGTTAATTTAACCAATAAATGTCGATTTGCTGATGATACTTCCAGTTACTATAGAAAAAATTGATGCACTGAATTCTGAATAATCAAAGTAACCATGTGACCAAAGCCTCTGAGTGTCTTTATGTTTCTTAGTGAGCGACTATTCAGTTACCAGTTTCAGTTTACTCCGTTTCAGAAAGTTTCAGAAAGGTTCGAAGTGACTTTTTTTATCGCAAGTTTTGGTTGCAATTCTACTCAGTCGAGGATTAAAACAAACTGGATAACTCTTTCTAAATGAATCCTACTCTACTATTGGAAATAGACAATTGTGTTCTACCTATGGCTTATTTTCATTATGAAATTGAGCATTGAGAAAAAATGTGGTTTTTATATGACGAAAATCGAGATTCTCAATATTCACTGACTGATCCACATTTTTGAGTATACCCTGTGAATTCATTATCTCTAGTTTTTGTGTGGGATTTCCTCTCATCGTTTCTAGAAAAATAAAAATGACTTTGAGATCGCTTGAGAAACAAAACACCTGGTTATCCAAGAATATTCCTATCTGACAACTGTTACTTCTCAGTATCAAAAGAGAAACATCACGAACTTTACGAAGGGGAACATTATTCATTTGATTTTTTTTACAACACACAGTATAGAAACACTATTTATCCATATTGTTGAAAACGAGATTAGATTCGTTTCCTAAACGTCCACTACATCAAGATAAGTAGAAATTTTCATATTCATCAAATATATTTGTCTTCCAGACATTATTCGAAAAAATTCATTCTCATCTTCCAGAAACGAGGAGAGAAACTCCCACACAAAATCTAGAAAAAACGAATATACCACCTCCTCGAATGATTCTTATTAGTCGTTCAACTCTCCTTCTGAATAAATGATATTCAATAGTAAATAATGAAAGAAATAATGAATGATAAATGGCACAAATTCTCGAAATACCTACCAATCCCAGATAGTCCTACAACCAATTCATTAACATAAAAGAGACGGATTTCTCACTTGACTACATCGAGTAATAGACAATATTGTCCACTCCAAACTTTTGTTCGTTTTGTTCCCAATGTTTCTCTAATGCTGATACGTGAATTGTACTATAATGATTGATTGATAACGGGCAGCTTACAACACAACTCCCTGTGTATCGCGGGGCCCCCGACAATGTTATGTCGATTTTTCTGCTGCGCTTGATGCTTCGCTGGTTCCGTATGGTGAAATATGGTTTTCGGATTCAGATGCAGAGATCCCGTATCAGATGAATTACAGCTGCGGGCTGAGGTCAGCGAGGTGTCAGCGCTCATTGAAAATAAAAGATAATGCTCTTTCTTTCTTTGGCCACCTGTAAAAATTCGATGAACAAGTAGGCCAGCCGTGATCACCGTATCATTCATACAGAATGTTTCAGAGTCGAGGCGACGAAAGCCTAGGTTAGATACTGATCAGCAAAATAGGGCGAAAAGTTCATTCGTACATGGGTCAGAAATAGTATATTACACAACAAGTATGGAGAATGACTTATTTCGTACGAGTTGATATTTAGCACAAGCCGCTCAGCGGCGAGTGCGGGAATGTAACGAGTGCTTGAAATACACTTTCCATCGAGTCATGTACACTATTTTCCTACGACCATGAATTTTCCATGAAAATAAATCTTTGGTAACCAACTTCAGTCGACTGAGTCAACGTCAACGTTATTTTGTTGTTCATCATCGTCATTCAAAATCAGATTAAAATCATCAAAGGGAGGAGATGATGGTCTCATCACCAGAAGCATCTCGAAGAAGGAACGAAGATAGTGGATTGAATCATTTCTCGAAAGGTTAGGATGCAAAATTAATCTATAATGTGAGTAGCATGTGTTATGATACCAGCAGGAAAATTTCCAGCCCTGTGCTTTTCCAATATTTCCACACTAGTGAGTTTTACTTTCCTGTTGCTGTACTGAGATACTTTCTGGAAAACAAAATGCTGCTGAAAGCGCTCTTTCCTCGGGTTGTCGTAGGATTTTTTTCCAATATCGAGTATTTCATTGATAGCTTGAAAATGCTTCAGCCTAGTTGGATGAAATTCACATCCAGAATTCCTAGGGGCGTAGCCAGGAATTCTCAATTCGATTTGTTGCTAGTACCCCTGGAAGCGATATAAGTTTCAGGCACAGAACATGCGAGGTTCATAACAAAAATACCTCAACGTTTCTCAGTGCTCTTAGTGGTGTCAACATTTCAGAGCAATTGTTTATTGACTATTGTTGGTGACTGACGACCTCTGGGAGTCAAAACAACTCAATTTCGATAGTATCCAATAACCATTCATTGTTTCGATAGTACGAATCTATATACAGGGTGAGTCAAAAATGTGTACCGAGCTTTCTGGCGGTGATAGACCATTGAAAAATAAATGTAGTTTGATTATTAAACTCATGGCCCAAAATGCATATCAAGGGAGATATATCCTTCCAAAGTTGATGAAATTAAAATAATTTCCCCACATAACTTCTGAACGATGGAAGCCACCCGATTGAAATTTTGTGCATGAATGTATGTTGTCAAAATACATTTTTTCGTCACACTTCCACATTTCTGATATTGTTATAAAAGGTGTTTTCAGAGGGTGAGTCTTGATTTTTTTTTGAAAACTTTTTTCCCTGTATTATTTTCGGTGGAAAAACAGGAGCATTCGATGGAGCGAAGAAAATAACATGAAAAAGGTACTAGTATTCAAATACAAAAAATTGAGCCGTTCGTGAGATATTCGAGTTTTTGTAGTTACATGATATCAGCAGATTGATTTTATTCATCGCGAGATTCATCGGTAACAATATTTTAGCAGGCCATGATGAATAATTTTGTTCTCAATTTTGACGTTCATGTCATCAACATTCGAGTCAACATTGTTGTAGTCGATTTGTTCGTGTGGTTTTTCTGTGTCATTTATCACTGCGATTATCAACTGAGATTTTAAGAAATATGGCAGGTTATTCGTTCTCTGAACAAACTGATATGCTTCTAATGCTTGGCGAGTGCTTCGGAAATGCAAATGCTGCTGAAATATCGTTATACCGATGAATCTCGCGATGAATAAAATCAATCTGCTGATATCATGTAACTACAAAAACTCGAATATCTCACGAACGGCTCAATTTTTTGTATTTGAATAAGAGTACCTTTTTCATGTAATTTTCTTCGCTCCATCGAATGCTCCTTTTTTTCACCGAAAATAATACAGGGAAAAAAGTTTTCTACAAAAAATCATGACTCACCCTCTGAAAACACCCTTTATAACAATATCAGAAATGTGGAAGTGTGCACACACATGCACAAAATTTCAATCGGGTGGCCTTCATCGTTCAGAAGTTATGCGGAGAAATTATTTCAATTTTATCAACTTTGGAAGGATATATCTCCCTTAATATGCATTTTGGGCCAAGTGTTTAATCATCAAACTACACTTATTTTTCAATGTTCTATCACCACCAGAAAGCTCGGTACACATTTTTGACTCACCCTGTATACTATCGATAGTGCTATCGATAGTTTTCCACATCTGCAATATAGTCAGTGATTATCTGGATATTGATCGAATGCTTCTCAAACCACTTCTGTTCCGAATCGTTCAACAAAGGCGCAAAAGCGAAACATCTGCGTGAGTTAATCAACTTTTCCTATCACTGTCGGTCATCGGTCATCGGATGAGCCAAAGGGCATGAGCGGGAATGGAATTCGAAAGAGATACTTCACCAGTTAATACGTTACAGTCGCACCGTTCATTCTCGACTCTAACGATTTTCCATCGGCGAAATCAAAAACGATTTACAGCCGTGCCGTGTTCGTAAGACACAAAAACACGTTTCAATAATTAAAATTGATTTTCTTTCGGATTACCGAAGACGTATCTCATGCAATAAATATTAGGTAACAGTACACTCGGTACCTAAGGCAACGTCAGGTTGTTCTTCTTCGATGGGTATTATCGCCTTACGGATGGGCGTGAGTCAACTCTGTTCTGTATGCAGTCTAGCTTCTTGAGGCTCCTGTATATTACCCAAAAAGAGAAACATAAGTATGTGAAATACTCGCACCTGTATTATCAATAACCAACCACATATTTTTCAGACCAAAACAATTTTTTGGTTCAAGCAAACTTTCACCACAGCACAAAGTTGCTTAGTTTGGGCAGTATATTGCTCACTGAATTTTGCTCAAAGTCGGTACATTCCGAATCATATTGATACGGCGATAAATCACATTCAAAATCATGATATATATCATAACATGGGCGTAGAACTTGGATTAGATATATTAGGTATTCATCACATATCAAAATGAAATTATCTTTATTTTTTTTTTTCAAAATTTCACCAAGGTGATCTGAAACATAGAATTTCCAAATCAGACAAAGTATGCAGACATCTGAAAAATACATTAGGATAGAAACAGATTTCAAAAATGAAAGCTTGATTCTTGTCTTCTGCAAGCCTTTTCTAGTGTCTTGGGGATAGAAAAAGGTTCCCAAATCTTTCGTTCTGACATCTGGAAGAAGTCGAACATGATTACTAGATTATGATAGAAATATATGTCTGCTCATAAGCACAAATGCGAACTACAACAACAACGGATAAACAATAACTTTCGGAGTCGTCAGGATATGTGAATTTCACAGAAACTTCTCTGGGAAGCTACTATTAAATACTGATAGATGGAACCACTTGGTTTCTCCGATAAGCTCCAGTCCCATATTGAGATATTGTGCAGTTTTCTTCTACTTTTCTGGAAAACCGTCGAATTGTGATTCTTTGGGAAGGCGTCCAGAGATAATGGATGTCACACAAAAAAAAGCAATCCTCGTAACATGAAATGCTATATCTTTCAAGGGTCTGCAAGCAAATCTTACAACCATCTTCAGCAAATTCAGGAAATATTTTTGAAACGCCAACAAGATGTTTGGCTTTATTTGAAAATACTGTACAAAGCATCGATTTGGACAAAGCACCCATCGCCCTTTTCTGGAAATCTTCTCCAACTCGTTCATTTTTGTGAACGGAGGCTTGGAGGTTTTAATTGACGTAATTAAATATAGTAACACTGATCAGACAGCAAAACAACGAATAAATCCGAATTCCCTAACCTGCATGTACAATTTGTGGTAAGGACAGATCAATGATATAGTGACAGTTTTTGGCAAATCATGAATCTGTCCTTGAGTAGTACAAATGTATTCGAATGATTATTTTCATTTTTATTTTCCAGAAACGAAGGGAGAAAATCCCAAAAAATCTAGAAAAATCAATGTACCACGCAATATACCGCGATCAACTAACGGAAAGACAGTATCTGCATGTACAAATTTCAAAGATGAAAGGACTGCACAAATGTCTTCTTTTCTACCGTCGGAATATGTTACTACTGTACGTCTGTGATCTGATAGATATGAGATCATGCGCGAAAAAATATTCAATACGTCTTTGACACGATGTATTAATGATATCCTAACGACTGCGCCAATGTTCGACGTGCAAATGGAATCTGCAAAACGATTGACGATCCAAAGAGCTGTCAACAAAATACCACAATGCCAATAACAATGTCTAGTTCCTGGAGAACTCTGCGTCGAAATAAAATCCAGATCGCCGTTGACAAAAGTATCGGGAGAAGGTTATGAAATGAAAATCATGATGATCTGATACATCCAATTCATATCTCAACAGCTACACGAGATATACCTATATAATTATCTGGGAACCTATTGGCATTATTTTATGACCACAGGTGTAACAGCAGTGACATCAGCTGAAAGATTGTTCTGAAGGAAAATGATCTCATTCTGGTGACTCAGTGCGGCGAGCATTGATGATGGCGATTATAAAATCGAAATGCACTGAGTGCTCTTATAAAAAATGTCGGGAATGATAGCCGTTCGATCGAGGTTAGGAAATATAGGAAAGTGGAACATTAAAAGCTCTGACTTATTGCCCTATTAAATTATTTGTACCTCACCGACCAAGCTGAATAGATGGGAGACATAAAAATAACTGTTCCGACTGGCGATTATAATGATTTACGTCTTATTTACTATAGCATTTACCAGTTAAGATGTATCATCCATTACTATTCTATATGTCCATTTTTAATGGCACAGTATCGATAGGTACACCTGATCTCGACTTGTTTGTAAACAGTCACTTCATACAGGATGGAGAGATGCAACAGGAACAGAAACATCTTCAGAAAAAAACGTAGTCTTCTTTTTCAAAATTCGCCCATGCGATCTGTGATCTGTGAAGATGCCTCTGCCAGACTTGATACGTGAAAATTATAATGTTCGAGGAACATCGCGCGTTAGCCAGCGGTGGAATTTTGGGAGAGTAGGAAAGTGTTGGAATTTTTCTTGAAAGTTTGGAGGTTGTAAGCTTCAGGAAAGACTTCACTAGGCAATGAATTCCACAACTTTGCCGTTCTATTGATGAATGATGCTTGGTATAGCGATGTTCGACAGGTCTCGAGCCTGACAGTGTAGGGGTGACCAGCTTGAGCTCGTCTGGTGTGTCTACTAGGAATCGCGCGTGGTGGCATAATAGATGGTATTTCCGTTGAGCACCGACCGTGGAAGTATCTATAAGAAAGGCAGAGATCGCCGACCTTTCTACGATGATCTAGAGAGGTCAATGATTTAGTGAGTGTTGTATCATCGACAAGGCGAATAGCTTCGTTCTTTCCTCGGTACAGGTGAATCAATCAATCGATTTCATATCAATATTTCACTATCAACTCAACCGTATTCATGTATATTTGTAAGTGTTGATGATGAAAGTCGCGATGTTGAAATGTGGAATCGAGAGTAAAATTTTGAAAAATCAAGATCGATGTTTCTAGAACTCCGAGGAATTTCTTCACATTAAATTGGGTCCAGCCTGTAAATCATGCACAATTCTTTTCTAATTTTTTTGGAGAAACTCGAACTTGACTACGACTGATAGTAAATACAACCTACCACTTTCTTTCGTTCTAAACGTGTTCAAGCTGGCTAGATCTAATTAAAAATATCGATGGCTTTTCGGTAGTTGCATCGTTAATAAAAGTTGCTTCTTCAAGAATTACCCGTTGTTAGTTTGACTCGTATCAGACAAAACATCGTGTGGCTCGAAATAAGGACCCACTAGAACGGACAGTGTAGAATGCGCTAGGCCAGGTGATACAGGTATACTGAAGTGTCTAATGAATGCTTTTTATTACTAAAATGAAATGGTTCATTTGTTTTTCTTTATCTAGCTATCTCCAAAGTTGACTGTTCGAGAATGGATCATTTATAATCATTTCATTATGACTTGAGGCAAAGGCGCGTTATTATTTGTATGATGTCAAAAGGGAATCACTTATAACTTTCGTTGCAATGAAGTTTTTCTACGACCAACTAGTTTCTGATTACGTAGCGAAAGCACGTACATACATATGTTTTCCACTTCGGTCGTAATATGCAGTTTGCAACCCTTGTTAGATTTTGAGAAATGAATATGTAAGCTTATTGAGGAATAAAGAAAAAGAATATTATTATGACAAAATAGATATGAATAAAAATAATCCTTATGTAATGTGGAAAACCTTAAAAACCTTGGTAAGTACAAAATCTAATGAATCATGTTTTATAAATGGTATTCATTTTAGGATAGATGATACCTTGAGGGTAGTGAGAAAGGATGATGAAATTGCTGAATATTTCAATCATTATTATGTGGACAGCATTAGGGATATAATAAATACTATAGATAATGTCACTATTGATGACCGGCAACAAAACGACATTGAAAGTAGATTACTAGAGTTCAAACAAATTGAATTGAAGGACCTCACAGAAATAATAAATTCTATGGATAATAAGTCATCTAGGGAAATAATGGATAGTAAATTTATCAAACAAACATATGGTGTGATTGGTCATGCTCTACTGCATCTGATCAATATTTCACTGACGTATGGAAAATTCCCCAACCAACTGAAGTCAAGTGTACTTGTACCTATCCAAAAAGTATCTAATACGAATAAATCATGGGAATTCCGACCAATTAACACCCTACCCAGCGCTGAAAAACTTCTTGAACTTGTGGTGTACAGGCAATTGTCAGACTATCTGAATGGGAATAAAATACTAATAACAAATCAATCGGGTTTCAGACAAAATCATTCATGCGAAACAGCTTTACAGTTGACAATTTCAAAATGGAAACAGTCTATCGATAAGGGTGAGTACATTGTAGCTGTATTTCTGGACTTAAAGAGAGCATTTGAAACAATCGACCGCACCATACTTATTAAAAAAATGAAAAAAATTGGCATGGATGGGACAGTTCTGGATTGGTTTATAGATTACTTGAGTGAACGGAAACAAGTGACTAAAATTAATGATGTTTTATCTACACCTATTGCAAATGATTATGGGGTACCTCAAGGGAGTGTTCTGGGGCCACTTTTGTTTTTAATTTACATTAACGATATAAATCAATTCCATTCATGTGATTTTGTCAATCTATTCGCAGATGATACTCTGTTGTCAATTTCTAGTAACAACTTGGATGATGCCATAAACAAAATGAATTACTCACTGCAGCAGATTCAGATTTACTTGAACTCTAATAAACTTAAACTTAATATAGACAAAACTAAGGCAATGATCCTTACAACCTCATACAAATACAAAAACATCAACCTCAATCATCATGATATATCTATTGACAATAGCCAAATTGAATTTGTCACCGAGTTCAAATATTTAGGATTCATGTTGGATAATAACTTATCATTTGGAGCTCACTTTGACTATATGTCCAAAAAAATTGCAAAAAAATTATACTTCTTTTCAAGAATTTCCCATCGATTGTCAACGCATTCAAAAATAACAGTGTACAATTCTATAATACAACCAAACTTCGATTATTGTGCAAGTATCCTGTATTTATTTGATGCAAATAAAGTATCAGCACTACAAAAATTTCAGAATCGTGGAATGCGTATCATCCTTAGGTGTAATCGTATGACCAATATATCCCTGATGCTTGAAGCATTACAATGGCTGACTGTAAAGCAACGACTCTACCTGCGTTCAATGATAATTATTTATAAAATATTGAATAATCAACTACCTGCATATTTCGAGGAATTCATTACATACAATTCTACTATACACGATCATTATACAAGAGGTAACAATAATCTCTATATACCAAGACTGAATATGTCCTCTTCTAGGAAATCACTCTTTTATAAAGGCATCAATGAGTTCAATAAATTACCAACCTCCATCAAAGAGTCGAAATCAGTGAATGAATTTAAGAATATCTTAATCTCAAATATTAAAACTGATTCTTAATATTATGCTGGGAAATGATTGTTATCTGTCATATGTCATTGGATCACTATTTTCTATTTTTATTGTTACTATATATTTTTTTTTTAATTACCTCATTAATTGTTACTAGGGAAGTGTAATGTACACTCATGTATGTCTGTATATATTACTATTACTATTATTATTGCATACTATTATTATAATTGTTTCATATAACCCTAAAGTTAATTATATTTAGACATTTATCTTTATTTATTTTTATTATCAAGCTTAAAGAAATTGTATTGTATATTAGGATGTATCCTACCAATAAAGATTTCATTCATATACTATTGTCATAATTTCTTAACTTCCCCTATCTTAAGTCTATCTGACCTGAACCTTCTTTGGTATCACTTATTATTTTCTTAATTAACTATCAACTGTTCGTTCACGCTTAAAAAATAACGCAAACATCTTCCTTCAGTTCAGTTACGTCTCAGAAGCAACCGTTTCCATCAGTTATATCAATTTGCAACGATATGTGACATTCCCTGTTTCCTTTCAGTAATCTTCAACTGTTTTCTTCTTGAGAAATATAGACTGTGACAAGTATCTATTATGGCATGATTGAGGTTATCAGAGGACATACCAAGAATCCCTCAGATTTGATTGTTAAATTTTCATTTTCCACGAATTTGATCAATTTTTATTTGCCAAAGAGGTGAAAATAAACTGATGGATAAAATCTAAAGTCCATAGACCGAGTGTTTTTATCTAATTCTATGTAAATGAAGTTTTTCAAAGGAACAATAATGGTTGGTTAGAATCATGGGTTGAAGTAATCTATATAAACGTCACATCCCGCCATGACATCACACAAATATCATGTCATAATTGTCGAAAGTAATTCCATGAATCCTTCAAATATTATCGACGAATTCACATTTTCCACGAAATTGTTCGCCGAAAATATGAAAACAAACTGATTGGGGAAATCTCGAGTCGAATAGGTCAAGCGGTTTCATCTCATTCAATGTTCCATCGAGAAGCAGTCATGATTGGTTGAAATTATGGGTTGAAATTGCCACGACGTCATCTCGATATGTGAAAAAATGAATCGAAAACAAGTGATAGCATCCTCGCGTATATTATTATTCAAGCCCATTTCATTCCTGAAACGAAAAATGAAGATAGAGTAGACACTTACCGACTTAACGAATTTTGGTTTAAATTTCGTTTTTTTCTACGTGACGTTCATATTCTGAAATGATGCTCACTAATGGGAAAATCCCATGCCATGAGGAATCCTTCACACTTTCAACTCTTCATACATATATCTCGGAAACTGTATCAATTATTGTATTTCAACGAGTTCCAGTGAGAGGAGGTAACTTCAATGTGTCTTCATCCATATTGGATGATCATCTCAATAGGCATGTAAAATCAACATATTTTTCGAACACTGTGCGTTCGCTAACTTTACATATAACACTGTGGGTAGAGGTAAATTTTCTGCGATCGTTTTTCTTTCGTATTCAACACCTAACTTGAAAGTTGTGAGTCGAGTGAAAAGTAAGTTTAGCCATGTCGATTACCGAACACTTTGGCTACAATGGCATTTCGAGATGCGGCCCGACAATTTTCAGGTATACACAAAATGCTTGTCACGAACGAGAAAAGCTCAGCTTCCGAATTCAGATCGGGAAGACCGATAAGGTGATAGATACTTGTCGGATTTCGGAGGATAAATCGGCCGTTTGGATTACTTTTTGAAACTGATTAATAGAGTGGGCTTTGTATCGGAATCAGAGTGGTCCAAGTGGAGGCTGGCGGTGGGATTTCTGCCGAAGATTGATTCGACTGCCTCGGGGGGGCATTACGATTCATTGATAGACCAACAATGATTCGGGAGACCGAGCGATTCGTATCTGAGATAAATGGATATAGGCGAGAATCAGCCACACAAGGCGTCGAGACAATGGACTGATTTTTCCGAACGAATACAAAACACTTAGTCTCCAGAGCTTTTCGATTTTTCCAGCTTATACACCATAATCAATCATGTGCCGGAATTTTGGACATGTGAGTTGGATATTTCGTCTCTGGAATCATGAGATGATGTTTTGGTGTGCGAGGGTATGTCTTATTAAACTTAAGCTGGCTTTATATATTATCATGTTCGTTCAGCGCTGAACGGACATTATGAATTTTTTTTATAATTGCCAGTTTGAACTGACAATTAGGGCTAATTGCCAGTTTGAACTGGCAATTAGGGCTAATTGCCAGTTCAAACTGACAATTATAAAAAAAAGTCATCATGTCCGTTCAGCGCTTCCGTACATTTCTTCGAACAATTCATCATCATCGGTACTTTGAATTTCATATCGTTGAGAATTTGAAATAATGATTTTCTCTGTGATATTGGGTATGTTTGACGAAATTGTGCCTGATAATAATACGAATAGTACTCCATTCATTTTTCCCCATATCATAATCTGATCTATTGTGAATCCCATATATTTGATGAGATTCATCCGTTCATTTATGATTCACTCCATTCAAAAAAATCATGTCACGATTCATATTTCTTGTTGTTAGTAACATTAAATACGTTTTGGATGAATTACCTATCATGCAGTCTCTAATTTATTTCCTGACATGAGAATTTCAACAAGTATCATCAGAATACATTACAATCTTTCGAACATTACGGAATAAGTACACTATATCATTGTTGAATGTTATAGAGAGAACATGTCCCAAGACTGGGCCTTGAAAGACACCAGAATTCACGTTTTCTACTGTTGACCTATCTAATACTACAATAGTTTGCTTTTCTCTAAGATTCACATAAAGGTTAGGATCACTTATGATGATAACTATTTATGGAAAAATTCCTGGATAACTTTCCAGTACGCCACTGACCAGACTTCGATACTATTGGGTATTTTTCAATTTATTACCTAACTTTCGCCCTCAATCAGTATTTGTGATATTCCTCTTAGTTTGCTTGATCGTTATCTTAATATGAGATTATTATCAAAATTCAATTTGATGCAATCTAAAATGTTTATCGGATGCACTTGAATATTATTGATCACATTTATTGTTAGTTTGTACTTCAGTTTTTTCGATCGTCCATTATAGGTAATAATTATTCCTTTTTCATTGATATTTCATTCATGGGCCATCAGGAGTATTCACGATACCAGCTTTCCCAGCTCCAGTAGCTTCAATTTTTCCCATCAAATATTGATAGCTCTCTCAATCAGGTTTCATGTATTCATATTTACATTTCAGTGATATGTCTATAAAGAAGCAGTAGCTGTTCTTTTAAAACACACAGTTATACAAATATAGAACCCACTTAAGAATTCTTTTCACGTTCTTCTACATAAATTGGTAGACAGCACGCTTAATTGCGCAAACAAATGAATGCATTAATGCAGTGACGTTCTCTTACATTTTCGGATGATAATATCTAGAATGAGGTTTGTTTTCAACAAATTCTGAATCATACGTCGGAAGCTTGAATACTAAACATTCTGAAACTTTTTCTTGAAATACAAACGGAGTGTATGAAGTGTGCTTATTGAGGCTTGTATGTGAATATAACAGGTAGATGAGTGATTTCAAAAATTCTGGAGGGTTCATTCAGCCTAAAAATTTATCCTGTTAACACCACAGTGTGTGAAACGTTAAATGAAATAAATTCACAAGTGCATACCAAAGAACCAAATTCAGAAACTTCCGTCATATGGTTTGCCGCCCCAACTGTGTCTTTTAATATCGAGTTTTCTACGTGGTGGTAGATGGGGTCTCGTCTGATATAATGACGATCAATGCTGGTGTTCCACAAGGCTCTGTCTTGGCACCAACTTTGTTCTTGCTCCACATCAATGATTTGTTGAATGTGACCTCCAGCCCAGTTCATAGCTTTCGCAGATGATAGTACACTTCATATACCGCCTTTTCCTCTAGAGCCCCTATATCATCCAACGAGGCCAGAGGTGCAAGACGAAGACAGGTCTAAATGAGGATCTGACAAGAATTCTGAAATGGGGATCTGAAAATCTAGTAGAGCTCATTGCAATGAAAACTCAAGCTTGTATGTTCACCTAGAAGGCTGATCACACAATGCCCAATTTGATGATGTCGGGTACCACCACTGATGCTATGAGGTCGTCAATATCCATGCTGGGTGTCATCACCAACAGTGCTCTCTCATGGGACGATCATGTGGGGTCCATTGCGAAAACTGCTTCACAAAAACTTGGTTTTCTATTCTATGCGAAGAGATACTTCACATCCCAGCACCTGCTCATGATCTGCAAAGCACAAATTCGACCCGTCCTGGAGTACTGTTCACATGTTTGGAGCTCATCCCTCAAACATACGCTGAAGCTCTTCGATTCAATTCAGAATAGAGCTATTCGCCTAGTCGATGATACAACACTCACCAAATCATTGACCTCTCTAGATCATCGCAGAAATGTCGGCGATCTCTGCCTTTTTTCAAGATACTTCCACGGTCGGTGCTCAACGGAAATATCATCTATTATGCCACCACGTGCGATTCCTAGTAGACAAACCAGACGAACTCAAGCTGGTCACCCCTACACTGTCAGGCTCGAGATCTGTCGAACATCGCTATACCAAGCATCATTCATCAATAGAACGGCAAAGTTATGGAACTCTTTGCCTAGTGAAGTCTTTCCTGATGCTTACAACCTCCAAAATTTCAAGAAAAATTCCAACACCTTCCTACTCTCCCAAAATTCCACCGCTGGCTAACACGATGTTCCTCGAACATTAAAGGTTTCCCTTTCGTGTTGTCCACAGATATATAAAAAAAATATGCATAATAAATGGAATAATTCAAGAACAAAATAAATAAATATTGTCAAATCAATACGAAATTGGAATCTGCAACGGAATAGTAAGTTTTGGGTAATAGATGATTTTCAACTTCCTTTCAAATAATGATAATGATGAATCTTATGTCTTGCAAAGAAAGCTGAAATTTAGCGGAAATGACTCTGTCAGTTTGCATGAAAGTATTTGTGATATTAATCAATTACCTCGTACTATTTGAGTAGCAGTAGTAGTAGTAAAAGATGACAATATGTTGCTGACGAAGGTGATGTCAAGATATCATATATTATAAAATATTCTCTACAACTATCACTTGGACCTGCTTATGAATTCAACTCCAGAAACTGTGGAACAGATTTAGTGGTTGGCTAGACTTGGATTTGATGCAATAATTACCATCAATAAGTTCGTTGTCAAACACGAAAAATCATAATTTGTAACGTTGTTGCGCTATTAGAGTGGCTTTATGAAAAAAAATTATCACCTAAGATTTACCACTTAACATTCAAGACTTTACATTTAAGACAGATGAAACATGGAAATACAATTGTTCATGTTATAAAACCATTCACGACTTTCCATTTAACATATATCATTTAAGAAGATGCCGAACTCCCAACTTAAGAAATTATTGTTAAATGTCCATAAATGAAAATAAGATGTGCGCATGTTCGCCTATGATGTTTTTCGGGAGTGTCGACAAGTGACACCTCTGCTTCCCGCTTTTGTTCAAAACTGTATTGAGGTTATCTTTTACTGTACGAGAATATTGTCAGTGTTTTCAGGATTTTTGCGGATTTTTGTCATAGGTATTATTACTCTAAGCAGTTTTTTAATGCTTTCGGCGTATTTATTATTCAATTAATGAAAAGAAACTTCGAAACAGAAGATACAAAATTAGACCAATAAATCGACAGAGAAACACTCGTTCTCAATTGCTCATTTCGTGAATCCATACAGTTGTTCTGTCAGTTTTGTGTCAAAGATGATACGTCAGTATTTACAAAGCCTAAATGATTTTCAAATGTTGAATATTTTCATAACCTAAGCCATTATAATGTCTCGAATCTTAAAGTGATAAATGATTAATGTTAAATGTTAAAAGTTTTTATAAAGCCACCATTAATGTTATCAACTTGAAAAAATATTCATTGTGAGAAAAGTTTCGATATTGCGGAGACAGCCAAAATGCGTGGGCTTCCTTGGTGCCAGAATGAATAATCGAAGAAATGGTATCATAATTTCGTATGTTCGAGGTTCAAAGATTGGAACACCTTGAACAATGTCCACATTATTGTCCTGTTCATATCAAAATGAATTCTTATTTCTCATAGGATATCAAAGTAAATTCTTATTTCTCATGCATCAGCAAGCTCAAAAATGTCACTCAAAAAGCTATAGTCATACAAAATAAAATTCGATGAATCATTAGTGAGACATTTCAGCATCCAAACATCTGTTCTGATTGACCAAGTATTTTTTCTAATAGTAGATGATGGAATTGATTCGATTTTCCTACATCAGGAAAACTCATCATGTTTTAGGTACTATCCTGTAATATCCTTGCGTAATGTTGAGGAATTCAGCACTGTCATAAAAAACTCAGACAGTATCATATTTCACGTTTATTATCATTGATGAAACATATTTGCGAGATCATTTGCAACAATTTGACATTTCAGAGATGATTGATGCAGCCTTGGAGTCTCACGAGCATCCAGCTATTATTGACAATTTCTTCAGGTGATGCACACATTTCGCTTCGATGTATCGTCGGAAATTGCCATACATCTGTTTCAAGGCTACTCAGAAAAGCGTTTTCGAACTCTAGTCACGAGATTCGGTGCTAGCAAGCGGCTTATGCAAATTGCGAATACTTCCATTAAATTTGAATGATGGATTAATAAAAATGTCCTTCGTCTTGATCGTATCTGATCTTATGATAACTAGGACAATCATTACGTCGAGTTGTTCAAATATCATTATGATGTTCACGTTTTTCTTATTGTGGATTTGAATTTTTGTCTTCATTTCGTAGAAATCATTTTAACTGAAATTGTTTGGTCTTCAACAATCACGAAGAAGTACACATTTATATTCTATGGACAATGTGATTGATTGGCATTATTCATAATGCTTGAGCAATTTGAAAATTCCACAAAATGAATGCACAGAGTGAATCAGAATTCGATAAGAATATTCCAAATTTTTATTCAAATGAACATGTGTCCTAATATTCTCCTCCTTCGAGCTTCAGTTACTGTGAGTTACCGACCAACAATATACGTCCCTAGAATATTTACATCAAATTATTTTGAATCACCCTGTGTATAAACAATGTTGTATATGTTCATGAGGAAAGATCATATCGTTTCAGGTGATTAATTCAAATAATTTTTTCATTTCATCCCATTGAACTTTGAAATATTCATTTTGAGAATGTAACATTCTCAAATTGCCTATTGGATTATGAAGATATCATCATCAGTTGAACATTTTATTATATTTGATATCGGTACTAATGGCGTCTAAAGGAAAACCCATGATGTTCAAGGAACATCGTGTGAGCCAATGGTGGATAATTTAAGTTCGACAGGTCTGGTGCCTGACAATACAGGAATGATCAGTCTGAGCTCGTCTTTGTTACGTATGATAGTAGGGATTGGTGAATGCTTTGGAGATATCCAAATGCTACAGCTGAAGACTCATGTTTCCCGATTGCCACCTGTTTTTTTTTTATCATCTGTGGACAACACGAAAGTGAAACTTATAATGTTCGAGGAACATCGTGTTAGCCAGCGGTGGGGAGAGAAGAAAGGTGTTGGAATTTTTCTTGAAAGTTTGGAGGTTGTAAGCATCAGGAAAGACTTCAATAGGCAAAGAATTCCACAACTTTGCCGTTCTATTGATGAATGATGCTTGGTATAGCGATGTTCGACAGGTCTCGAGCCTGACAGTGTAGGCAAGCAGGTCTGCTGTTGATCTCTGGTTACTGAAACCATATTGCCGGCTGTTCACGTTTTTTAAGCTCCAGAATGAGCTCATTGTTGATTTGTGGTTCCATTACTTCAGAGATATTTCTTGCCCACTTATGGTGTCCGTTGGACTCTGAGGCACATTTCTTGAGAACACTAGGTGGAATTCCATCTGGCCCCAAAGCCTTCTTGGCATTGAGGTCGAGCAAAGTGTGCCCAATTATGCATTTACGAAAGACAATTTCAGTCATGTGGTTATCGATAGTAGCGTGGCGATCTCAGGAAGGTGGATGAAGGAGAAGTCCTTGTGGATATAAACTAATATTCTGCAAAGATTTGGGCAGAAGTTTTGGCACCGTCTTGTTGTGATGTAGCTTCATCCTTGTATATCTCATCAAATAATTATACATATAACAGCGTAGTATAGAAAATTTTAGCCTCCTAATGTGATAATTTGTATGTGGTATGTTTGACTCTGTACTTTTTTCCCCAGATATTCACCGATTTTGATGCCCTTGTTTCCACTTTTTCGTCTACCCCTACCAAAGAGCCTGTTAATGACACGCATTCACGCATTGTCGTATTCCTCAAGTCTCCTCGAGGAATTAAATGAACAAGTAGTGACATTTTCCACAGTTTATATCGCGCCATTATCATTATAGTTCCATTCCAATAGCTTTTAGTATCTGTTTAACTTTCTCACACGCCATATCCACCATTAACGTTCACCAATATTGATTTCATCTACCTCCTGAGCCGTAGTCTTTTTACGACAGGGCTGCTATAAATCAAACTAAGTATCATCTTCTCCCATCGATAACATCTTTTTAATCACGGTAATGGCATAATGAAATCAAATGGAAAGAGTACCATAACAATGAACATAAAATATCAGTTGGCTCAAAAAGAGGCTGTCTATGTCGTTAAATTCATGACGAAATATGGCGTTTTCGTGCCGAATTTCCCATGAATATATTAACGAGAAAGAATACTATATCGAACCAGCCTGGTAAGTCTAATGAAATCGAAAGAGTTGTTCCTCCGATCGATTCCTAATTCGAATTAGCATATTTTTTCCGACTGTCTCAGATAATAAATCCACTACTGTCTGGTGATATATGTGTCTCATTCGTTTTACTCGCGTGTAAAATAAAACGTCTCATTCGCAGAGGCGGGGATCTTCCAGTTGCACGAAAACATTGACCATATAACGAACGAAAACTTTGGGAGGTCTAAAAATCTGGAAATTTCGACCAAATGAATCGCGTCGAAGGTTATCTAGATCGGACCCGTGAGATGTATTTGCTCCTGATTAAGGTCTGACACCAAAAAGATCTGGAAAGTCAGTTGGGTCTTTATTTAATTGCCTAACACGCAACTACACAACAATATAAGTCAGTCAGTAGTATCATTGATTGGTTTCTACGGGATCGAACAATAACAATAATAAATGTGCGGCTACAGTTGATGAACAGTTGAGTGATCAAGGTTAGGTGGGACAGTCAATTTTCGACATACATTACCCAATTTCCACATCCTCATCTTTCTGAGATGCAAGAGTCCGTCAGATCAAGAAAGGTCCGTCAAATCAAGTTCCTCCAAATTTACTCCACATCAACCAGCTCCCTTCCCAGATACATTTCTAGGCTTCAAGAGGGATGGGTCAGGATATGATATCGGACTTCTGAAACAATGGATCAGTAAGGAGGCCTAGGATGATGATTGGAAACTCCAGATGAGAGAAGAACGAAATAATTGCTGGAGAAGGCGCATCAGTCGGAGTGGCAGTTCTCAAAGCCAAAATATGAGATCGATCAGGATGAAAGGTGGAAAACTGACAAGCTAGAAATTAGAACATGATACTGGCAGATGAATACTTTGAGACTCAAAAATTGAGATACTTATACTAACGAATTGGGGATGTCTATAGGATGTTCTATAGATGGGCATCTGAGCCAAAAATGTCTATTCAGTTGTATTAAATGCTAACCACACTTCTAATTTTGTGCAAAATCAATTCGTCATGTGGAAATAATCTGAAGGATTCCTGCAGATAATTCAGTTTGCATGCCAAGGTTTGTGAGATCGAAATTGTACCAGAAATAACACAGATATGTTGCACCGGAGATACGTGACAGTAGTCACTCACATCCTGAACCAATGAAGAGGAGAAATCTTGAGTATTGTGAGGTCGCAAGATTCATTGGAAGCTACCATGATTTTGGACAACACGAATCACATGTTCTAGGAATTATTTGGACAATTATTTGATTTCAGTTCAGGTCATTATTTTTTACGCAACTTCAGAAGTAGCATTGGCGACTTTGGCGCAACATTGATGAACTCTTTCAGTTTGATAAACCTTCATTCCAGTATTCTGGCCAGATCATCATCCAGAGTATCGACCTGTACGTCTTGCACTTCTGACCTCATTGGATGATATGAGACCTGTAGAGGAGGAGGTGGTAAGAAGTATGATGTCATCCTCAAAGCTATGAGCTCGGCATGAACGAAATTGAAGTTGGTGTTGAGACAGATCCTCGTGGAACTTCAGCATTGATATCTAATTGAAATCGAAGAGTGATTTATCTGCTAGGAAAATTCGTAGTGAATGACACAAAATGTCAAATATCTAAGAGTTATTGTGCATCAGCATATGGGATGGGATGATCATCATAGAGCTATGTCGTGAAACGCCTCAGGTAGTTCATTGAAAAATTTCATGATTCAAGAGATATTCTAGACGAAAGAAATTCACTCACCGTATACCTCTTCCTAGCAGAATAATGTATTGCTGTCTGGAGTGATCTCTTCAACAATTCACTGAACCTCCTTGAGACAACTCAGAATACAATTATTATAAAGATACTGTTCAAGGAACCTTAACTGTTCTTTACTGAAAACCTCTATGAGAGAACTCAACTCGATATATTGAGACTGTCATTCAATTTTAATTATATCTTTGGATAGACTTGAAACCTGAATGAACTCGAATTCCACTGTACAAAAATGGAAATGAAACGAGAGTCGAACATTGTGGCGTCAGACCATACGACGGAAATTTTGAACTTGAGGATGCCATGTTGTCAAACCTTGAGATTTATCTATTGCTACCCGGACTTTGAATGAATTGGAGCAAGACCGGCGAGGGGTGGCCTTATTGGGGGACCGCCCCTGCTTCGCCGCCTTAATTAATTAGCTAAGTGAGAGTGTGTATACAGGTATACCAATTCTTCTAAGAATTCCGGCCGGCGAACAAATAGTGTTCCGAAGGGGAATAAATGAATTTTAATTTCATCGAAGTGTCCATTCGCGTTCCTCGACGATCCAGATTACCGGATTGCGTGCCGCTGCTCCGGCCCGTGCAAAAAAGCGCGTTTTCGGAATCGGCCCTAAATACCGAGAATTATTAACTCTCCGCGAACGGACCGCAGGAAATATCTCTTTTTTCGGCGCGAACACGAAACGTCTGTTTTTTTGTTCCGGTCATTACTTTCCGTCGGCCAGACGAACTCCGGCTGGGATTGGAAATTGCGAGGGCAAATTTGCGCTCTTCGTACAGGGTTGTCTAGCGAGAAGGCCCTACATTTTTGTCATCTTCCGCTGAAAAGAATGAATGATAAGAGATGACATACTACAAATCATGTTTTCCAATAGATCTGTAGATGGAGTCTCATCTGATACGACAGATTTAGGGTGGGTTGCTTAAAGAAAAATCAATCATGTGATTATGTGTTGCCACATTGCGTTGCATAAAACTCTCGTATGTTATGATTATCGTTCCATCAACTAACGACGAGAAATGCGTGGCAACAGGGCTAATTTGCTGGATCCACACGTTCCGTGCTTGTAAATGATGATGCTTTGCGCATTTATAGGTTAGGTTTGATTATTTGATTTGACGGAGCAGCTTCACAGATCTGTGGCAGTATGGATATTGATATGGATAGCTTGAAGAAAAAACGGGGGGCAAACTATACGGAATCAGAAGAAACAACACTGCTGGAGATTGTTAAAAAGTACGTATAGTTTACCATAATATCTAAAATTCGGTACCTATCTTTCGATTGGAACTCATATATCCAATTCATTCCTTCACAGATATAAAAATATAATAGAATGCAAACAGTCCGATACCATATCATTAGAAAAAAAAAACGGTATACATAATCAGACATCGAGCTCTGATTAAGTTAATGCCAGGATTGAGGCGATTTGATGTGACGTTCAAAGTTGATTGGCTTTTGTGCAACTGCTTTTTCACTTAATCGGGCATTTTCATTAGTTAATCAGGTGATTGAGTTAACATACCATCAAGTATATGATGAATGTTTATGCAACCGAATTCCATAAATAACGTCACGTCAAATATTTGATGTGACGTTAAATACTTGATGAACCTTTATGCAACCGGCCTAGTCTTTTTGATACCAACTTTGTCATTGCTTCACATCAACGATCTGTTGGATGTGATCTCCTACCTAGCCTGGTAGAGAGGAGTTCGACATATCTCGAGCCTGATAATGTCAGGATGACCAACTTAAACTTGTCTAGTTTGTCTACTCGGAATCGTTCGTGCTCAATTGATATATATAATATATATATTCATTTGTCATTGGAAAATTATAGAACTACCAATTTTTGATGTGTCTATAACATGAAATACCAGTCAGTCGACATTTTGTTATCGATTTCGAACAGCGTTGATGAAAGTCATCCTCACTGGTCTCTCTATGGAATTGGGATGCGCCGAATAGTTTGGGCTCACCAGTTTAGTTGGATTTTGGGTACTGCTGTTGGTTCGAAAATTCAGCTCGTGAGTCAAATTTCAGAACGAATGATACTGTTACATGATGTTTTTATATGGAAACAATTTTTCAAAAGTGGTCTAAATTGGAAATTCGATGTGTTACTAACTGCGCCTGCGCAGTCCACAAATATCTATTTTGTTATTGTTATTTGTTATTGGGAGTGCTCTGATTTTTCTACAAAGTGATTTTTTTGGCCCTCACCAATCATAAAGTTGGTGAAAACATTCGATATCATCACTGATTCTATCGATATCAACATTCCTTAGTAAAGATTATCACAATAACAACACATTGCCGATTGTCGATATATCAAATTGAATATTGTGGTGAACTTTAATTATCGTTCAGAGTTCTTATGATACAAACAATGATTTGACTGATTTTCTACCTTCACGTGACACAATAGGCTTATTATTGGTATAATCTCGTGGTTTTGCGAAACGATCGGTTCATTATCAATCTTCTAGAAGTCAAGGACTTCTTATTGAAAAAATTGACGTGTCATTTACTCAGGTATTATTGATGATCATCGTGAAAGGAACTATTTATCGTAAATGGAGTTTTTGGCCATCAATAAATACGTAGGAAATGTTTTTTCTCCTGTCGTAAATGAATACTTATCTGAAATGAGAATTGAGTGACTATCGTGAGAAAAATATGTACTTGTATGCATTGTTGACTTTCACATTATCTTGCACTCATCAATTTATTGTTTTGAAATTATTGATAATGATGATTGCATCGATGATTATGGAACAGTGAAACTACGGTTTTTCTTTCCATGAAATTCCGTTATGTCTTACAGTCATCGTAGATCAGAAATGGGAATCTTTGCTCGGTGATTTCGATAGTAGTTCCAATTAGTTCCAATTAGTTCCAAAGATTGATACAAACAGTAGTTATTGATTGTTGACTTCAGGCTTTTCGGTGGTTTTATGAAACATTATTTCATCCTATTCAATAGTCACAATTAGTTTTTCAATCGTAACAGAATGTGAATTCTCGGTATTCTGCAGTCCCTTGGACAGCACGATCACCAGATTCGACACCGCTAGATTTTTCTTTTGGGGATACATAAAAAACTTTGTCCACGCATATAATTTCTACATATGATGAAGAATGATTCGAATTGTTACAGAAGCATTCAATAGTATTACTCCAGGAATACTAGACATGTGAATAAGCAATCAATATTCGATACTAAAAGATCAGAAATTGTTGATCTGACTCACTTCTCTTCAAAACAAGTGGAATCGATGATAATTTCGATATATTGCTTTGAAAAAAAATGTCTGAAACTAGGTAGAAACTAGGAAACACTTTAAAACCACTATGTATAAAAGATGGGTGTATCCAGAATGAAAGTAGCTTTCAGAATCTGTGAAATCGTGATCGGAAGAGTATTCGAAGAAATGAATTGGATGATGGTTTCACGAATACGAAACGTTGGAGAAAAAAAAATATTACCACGTTGAATCAAATGTATGAAGAAGTATTTGCAGCTTTTCTTCATCTCTAAAACCGTTGGAAAATTATGAGAAATTTTTTCAAATGTTGACTTTGCCTGATGTAACTGGAAAACCATCCATAATTTGAAAAATTCCCAAATACTGTTGGAATGACCATCTGAATATGCAACTTTCTTTCCACTCGATAGAATTTGTATCCTTATCTTGGACAACCCTGCACGTTTTCATTTTCTAAATCATCATCATCTGTTCCATTTATCCTCATAACAGCAATATGACAGCTGTTTTTTCTACATATCGCACCACGTGACCGCTGTCAATTAGCCTAATGAGGTCGTAATTCTCTCCCCGAACAGAATGACCCCCAACTACCCCATTACCGAATTAGGGTTGCACGCTCCGACGTGCGTTACTCGCCACGTTTTTGTGTTTAAACACCTCACGTGACTCTTTGACCTCTTGGGTCTACAGCTCTTGATAGAAACGAGACGGTCAGTGCCAGTCCAGTTATTTTTTTTGTCAATCCCAATATATATATATAGTGATGATTTTAATCATAATTAACGTCTTTATTTCTTTCAGATACTATGTACATTACATATTATCCGGTTTTCAGAGCGATAGCTTTCGAAAGAAAAGGTAGGAGTTCAATTTATTTGAAGATTGAATTGTTTCTCTACGCAACCCTGACAATACTGCACTTGTGGAAGAAAAATCATGCCGAAAATAGTTGTTACAATCAACAAGAATTAAGGGACATTAATGATGAATTTTCAGAGTCAGAAAATACGTTTTTCTAGTACCGGTGAAAATGTATTTCTTGTGTGTAGATTTGAAGCATTCCGATGAAAGTTTTTTTTCATTTCATTTGGTAGAGAGTTATATATATTGCATATTTGATATGTCAGTTCTGAATTTTGGAGACATTAGGGTACCTCTGAACCCTATGATCAAATCGTGGACATCCGAACGAAAAGTAATTTCTCTGTGAAGGTAACATGGTTTTTTGCTCAGAATAATTTTGTGAGATAGATATTCAGAATGAAGTCTCAAACATGAATTTTGGAGTTTTCGAACTATATTTCTGAGTGAGATCCGGACCATGAAGGCAATCGCCAAAATTGAATATCGATAAACCATCGACACACATAGCAATAGCTTTATATTCAATGATAGATAGTGCCCTAGCACCATATAAACCAAATCAGGGTTCTCAGAGATGTTTTGGACAACCGTGGGACTGAAACTATATCACTTCGGTCAGATACAGTCTAGAATATCTTATAGAATACTGTCATAGGGGAACTCTACAGGAGTAGAGGATGTATTCATTTCACAAAAACGGATAATTAGATCTATTGCAGGAGCATCATCAACATTCTCATGTCGTAGCCTTTTCAAGAGACTAGAAATTTCACCAGTAGTTGGACTTTTCATTCTTGAACTCTTAGTTTATATTCACAGATATGGAAATTCTTTCACAATAAATCAATCTCTTCACGAACATAATACGAGAAGAAGAAACGATTTCCATATTCTGAATACTCACCTCACACTTTGTATGAAATCATTTAAAATTCTGGGTCTGAGTAACATTCTTCCCGATGTTATGAAAAATATCAACACAGGGCATTGCTTCAAGAAAATGTCATGTAAGTCACTTCTAGAAATAAGCCCATTTACGATACCTGAATTCTATGATCATTTTAAATGATTTTAGAAGTGTGTGATTGTGATTTTTTTTTTATATATATTACTGTATTATTTATTCTATTGAACTCAATTCCGCATATATGTAATGATTTTATGTACCTGATCAGTGTATTGTACGTTATATAACTTCAATTAGTTTTATCTGACTTGTCCAATAGCTTTGTTCTTGAGCTCATTATATGGATTACGCCATCTGTACTTCATTCCCAAAAAGACGGAACACAAGTGAAATTGTGGTTTCAATGAGGTTTTTCATTTCCGTGCAATATCCTTTTGCCTACCCTTAGATCTGGCCCTGTCTCTACCCACGAATGAATCTTCCGTTACAACCCCTCTGTGGTCATTTCCTAATAACCAAGGGTCGATAAGAGACGCTAAACTAAAAGGTAATGGTGTTTTTTGTGTATCGCTATAAACACTGATGATGGATACATTAACGAATACGGAGGGGAAGGTGGTCGAATGTTTTTCTAATAGGGATTATGCGATCGCCGCGTTAGGATGTCCTGAGGCTATTAGGTACGTTTTTAATTTAATTATGACAACACGCGAGCAAACGATTATCCACACCAATTTATGTTAATTTCATCAAATGTCATAGTATGATATAATAATTCATCTAGATAATAATATTGAGATCACGACGGAGATAAATTGTATCTATCTTGTATCTTATTAACTAAATTTTAGGATCGATTGGATTAGAGTGTCTAAAAATATACCCAACTCATGCACGGTAATGAGGAGCTTTTTTTAGTATTTTTTTGCGATTTTCACCGACGAATCCCATATCCCTTTTGTATTGTTATCTTTAACTTGGTATCTAGAAAGATCTTTCTGAAGAATATATCGAAATTCGTATGATTTTCTCCATACTCACCATTTGCGCTCACTAATTGATCATTAGAATTATCTGTCCATCATTTTCCAAAAGATGTCTCCCGATAATTGTCATTATGTTGGAAATATTCTCCGTATTCTCCTGTCTCAACCAACTGTAATTCATTTTATGGCCAATTTTGTTCACCATTACCAATACTGTTCAAAATAATTGAAATTCTTTGTGTCGCATTATTTAAATTGATGCCAACAGTGTGGCTTCGACTACCTTCATCCATGGGGCGAAAGCGTATGGCAATGGCCAACTTCAGAATAGGTCAAGATAGTAGATATTCATTAGTTAGTGGGATCTTCTGTAAATCACCCCACGCATAGCAAACTTTGTGATTGGGAAAACAGCTCATCGTTAGCAACAAAAAATATGTCAAGCAGTTTCTATTCTATCTTTCTGTATTTTTCCTCTTAGGTTTAAGAGGTCCAGTTATGGACTTTCCAAAGTCGTTTCAAATACAAACAGCAAGACAGTTCCTTTGATGACCAGCGGCGTACATTCATCTTCATCTCGGTACCGCATGAATGAAAGCTGCTTACTTTTTTACATTTTTAGGAAGCGGTAAAAAGGACGGAATTATTGGAGGAATTGAATTTTTTTTCTCATCTGTTGACAGCACGACAGGGAAACCTATAATGTTCGAGGAACATCGTGTTAGCCAGAGGTGGAATTTTAGGAGAGAAGGAATAATTCAGAATTTGAAATACAGAAACTGTAGACGAAATAACCTGCTCCAGTGAAGTGCTCATTGGCCAGAGTGAATCACTGAGATCAAGGTTGAACCTCATCCGCAGAAGTGGACAAAACAGCCTCCAGAAAAATTCAGGCTCCATCAATTATTGGCCATTGGCCTTTCTAGATCATTGTAGAAAGGTCGGCGAACTCTGCCTTTTTTATACTTCTACGGTCGGTGCTAAACGGAAATATCATCTATTATGCCACCACGCGCGATTCCTAGTAGACAAACCAGACGAGCTCAAGCTGGTCACCCCTACACTGTCAGGCTCGAGACCTGTCGAGCATCGCTATACCAAGCATCATTCATCAAGAACAATTCCAACACCTTCCTTCTCTCCCAAAATTCCACCGCTGGCTAACACGATGTTCCTCGAACATTATAGGTTTCTCTTTCGTGTTGTCCACAGATTAAAAAAAAAAGCGTACAACTTTTGATTTGGCAAACTATTCAAATCCATAATATTTCATGTCGGATGTCGTGCATGAATCAATCATATGTAGTTGTTACTTTGTTCAGGGGTGAACAATAGCACACGTGTACCATCCAATAATAATAATGATGATAATTGATGCCGGGTCATCGTGGTCATCACGACTTCTTGCCAACTTCTCCTCAACGAGCACCAGCATGATATGCAGGAAGTACAAGGAAACATTAAAATGGCGGTAATTCACATGTCTCACTCTCATTCTTCCTCTCTCTGGCTCGGGCGTTCCGTCTATAATTAAATATTTCAGTGTTCGATATGAGCAGGTAGCGTGGCAACAGTTAAGGATCGAGGAGGAAGAGGCGAAATGAGGGGAAAAAGAAAGAAGAAGAAGAAGAAGAAGAGCAGGAATGTCAGAGGGCAGCACAGATGCCACGCACCAGCGGATTCGTGTATATACGGTCACGCGAGTGGATGCCAATGTTGCCAATCAGGAGAGGATTTCCCAAAGAGGGTTGCTATGGACAATTAAGATTAAGAAACTTCTGAATTTCCACATTGACTTTTCACTCGAATAGGTTGAGGCTGCGCGCATAAGATTATTCAAAACTTACGACAGCGACGCATAGAACTATTTTTCAGTTCTGTTCTGTTCAACGATGGTTTCGCTCCTTTGTCGATTCATTAATTTCTCATTCTGTGTCTGTGGTCTTGTCTGACTATTTATCGTGTCCGTATCACCGACATGATCTTAGTCTGTATTCTTGTTCAGTGGTTATGTGACACAGAATGGTGACTGGTGACACAAGTGACGTTACACGTGTCACAGGCGTCACAGCCGTCACAAAATGACATATAGAACATTCTTGTGACGACTAATTCCGTCACCTCTGGTGGCTAAATTGTGAACCTACTTAGTGAGTAATCAATAATGGATACGTGTGCGTTTTATCAATGAATCATCGTTATTTGAGCGTGCTTGTGCGATATCAGAGATTATTGGTGGATTATGTTGTGTTCTCATTGTATTTGTAGATCTGTGTGTTGAGCGAAATTCAAAAGTAGTACTTTGAGCGAATAATTTTTGGGATAACCCAAACTCGAAAGGTATGAAGAATGAGGAATGAAATTATGCTTTGGGTACTTTCATAAACCTATATAGTTTCAGGATTGAGATACTCAAAATAATAATGAGTGGAGAACCGAGTCAAAATACTGGCACCACAACTAGGAAGACATTGCATGACACTAACTGTTATGTTCAAAACTGTATTCTTCCAGGAAAAATTAATATAGGACATTCCCATGCGTTCCCAAGGAGGATGCTTCTAATTTCCATGTCAAGAATGATCATGGTATACTTGAGGAAGTTGATCGAAGAAAAGCATGCACAAATGCTTTGTTGATCGGAAAACCTGTGACTCACTTCATTCGAGTTTGTTTCCTTCATTTTGTTCATTTTATTAGACATTTCAAAGCGTTACATTACCTCATAATTAGATAATTCTTCAACAGACTATCAACAATTGTCCAAAACACAGACGAAAATCTAAGATATAAAGTAAAGTAAAGTAAAGTAAATTTATTCTTAGTTTGAATACAATACAATAACTTGTTCAACGTTCGGAAACAACTAAAACATACACACAATAACCACGCCGAACAGAGAAATTACTCACTATCCGCCATATTTGTTTACGTCTCGTAGCGCCCTCTTCGGTAGTCGAAATCGCCAATAGCGGAGGGTTTTGTTCATTTGCGGGGGATTTCGCATGCTACGGAGGAGAAACGACTCGCATAATCGCTCTGGCAACACTGCGAGATACCTCTATACGCCATGGCCAGAGTTGATTAGGAGAGGTTTAGGTTTTTTGCCGACGAGATTAGGTGATCACGAGAGGATGATAGATGGTGTGATCTCGGGGGCAATTGGTGGCATTTTTGCGGCGTGAATAAATTCATTACGTGTAATGGCGTTGGTAATGAAGTGGTCAATAGGAAAACGACAGACCAAGAACTGCATGATTTCACGCAGTGTAAAAAGCGAATAATGAACGGTTGCGTCAACTCTTAGTCTTCTGCTCAAGTCCACACACCCACTTTCGGGATGACAAGACATTTCCATCCTACCGACGAAAGTTTCGATGGACACTATAAAACTAACATATGTTCTTTTAGGTTTTTGTATCAACTGGAAAATATACCTCAGATCAATTATCGAATCTTCATTCGGCACAATTGGTGAAATCATATTTCCGAGGGATCATACATAAACGATCAATTTTCATGGATAAAACACATTCTTAATTATATGCTATTTTATTAGAATGGCAGAAATATCGAGGATCAGGAAATTGAGCATATCATGAGATCTTCTCGAGTGATTTTTCCATTTCCGATATTCAACATCCATGCCATGCACATCAATAGAACGTTCATGAATTCCTTCATTATTATTTTCGATAATTGGATTTATGAATTATTCGAGTTATTCATGAAATATGTTTGAAACATCACGAAGAATCCAGAAGATGTTGTCAATAAGTAATTCCCATTGAAATGAGCTCTATCGACAATATAAATCAATATTGACAGATAGAACCTCATGTTAGTGATCGCAAATTTCAAGGACGATTCTTTTTTAACTTCAAACCTCCTTAGTTTCCATTAAGGAATCGTCATCAATCGTCCTCACTTATTCATTCACACCCTGTATAACCTTCACTATATTGTCCAAATTCGACTCCAAAGAAAATGAAGAAAGATTTGGTAGATGCATGACTATTCTTCGATAAATATAAGTTTCTTCATATTTCCACCTCATCATGTTCTCATAGGAACATCACATACTACTACATAATTAATCCCGTCAAATAGTGAAGTTGAGAGCAATAAGTACTCACATCCTATTATCGAAAATTTACTATGGTAATAAATTTAATTATTGTCATATCTTGATTGTATGTAACTAATTCAAAATTGATTACGAGATTCACCACATGAAACATTAAATTGTCTGAGAGTTTCTACATATACCAGTAGATTTGAGTGTTTTCTTAGAACTTTCTTTTTTTTTTTTCGTTCATTAGATGATTATCACATGTGCAAGCAACTCTGGTGTAACATTAATTCCCAAGTATGATCTACAATATTGTGAAATAATCAGCAAACAAGAGGATGTGAATCCGTTACCTACTCATCATTTCCAGTCTTGATTTCACACTGTGAATCCATTATTTTCTTCATCAGTCAAAAGAAATTTCTAAAATCATATTGCGAATTTATCATCTCTTTCGAATATCCCAATATCTCGAACACTGTCAGCCATCACATTTCCGTGTCGTTCCTATATTTTTGCTACAGATAGATGTTGGGTATTCTTCTTATTCTTGTAAGGGACAAGAGAATGTTACATTTATGTCATCTAAAAAATTGCAAACGCTTCACATACTCTCTCTCCGAAAGACCAGATCCAATTAGACACGTCTCTGGCTAATAAATATTCAATAATTGCTGACTTTCACGAAAATGTCGTCTATCTTTTTCGCGTTCGAAAAAAGAATGACCGATGTCATCGTACATTAAGATTAGAAATAGAAAACGTAAAACAAGACGACTATCGTTGCACGTGCGAAATTATGTTCAACTGTTTATATTTATTACATCGCTTTACATCGATCTATAACTGGAACTAGTGGAAACTATTCGACGGGTATCACAATCGTACATCTCGATTGGCCAATCAAATTTCTCCGGATAATTACAAATCTAATGATTGTCTGTCATGATAAATTACGAGCTGTTCGTTATATGGACATCTATATACGCATTTTGAGAGCATATACAGGGTGTACATTCCTGGACTTCCCACCCCAATTTTCTCGAAATGTGTGTATGTTTTCGAGAAATCCTTAGACACGTCAACGAATGTATGGAAGAGGACAAGATTTCATCAGAAAATAAATCCCCTACATGGGGATGAAATGTCAAGATGTCAATCGATTCTTCTGAATGGATACATTATTGATTTGATGGTTAATGATCTGATGCTAACTGATTCCAAAATTTCCGAAATACAGTTTAGTTATCATTCAGTTGGGAATTTGACAATTTTATCAACTTTTGTTCTTCAATTGGAACACTATGACTATTTTTGATCGATAAAGCTTTTTTTCTGATTCCATTGATATTATCGACGACCAGAGTTGAAATCAGAATAAAACTCTATCGACCCATCGAGAAAAATACATGTCCATGTCCATTTCTGGAAAATACACAATCCTGTATGCTAAAAAAATATCTTTGAATCAAAATTCAAGTTATCTCATCCGACTCTTATATTTACGATTTCTCCATATATTCTTGAAGGAAAACATTAAGCAGACGAAGTAGCTGATGACCTGAGTGAAGAAACGGTGTCAATAGATCGGTTAAACAAAGTTCATGTTTTCTCGGAAGGAAATAGAAACTTGCGAAGCACACTTTTCGGAAGATTTTGCATGAAGATTTAGGAAGGCCGACTTCACCTCATTAGAGTTGCTTCAGAAATTATAAAGGGTGATGAACCGTGAAACTCGTTGAGATAATCTTCGAATCTACTCGATGCATCTCATAGACATATAGGGTGACGATTCCACTGGGACCAACAAGCTATGTACAAGGTGATTGACCATGAATTTCACAACTTCAACAGCTGATATTCCTCGAACAAATAGAGATATTCAAGATTTGAAAACGGAATTTAGTCGTTAGTCACATTCTCTGCATCGAAAGAACATATCTTCTTCAGAACTAATAACAGAATGTAATGTTTGTTTTCTGAATAGAGATCTGAAATCAGAAGAGGTACTACTTATATACCTACATTACTTCATGTGGACCTATGTTCAAAATTTGTTTTCTTCTGTTTAGGAAATTTAAGAATTGAAATTCGCTCCAAACAACTGGTTCTTTAACTCAGTTATATGATTTATTTAATATTTATGGAAATTTTCATTCGACGGTTTCGAAACACGAGGAATCTGATAGCGATAATAGAGTTTTTCATCCGGTACCATTTCAGATTGTGAAGCTCTAGGACTCTAATAGGACATAATATGAACGGTGGGAAACGTGAAAGTGCTCACCCTGCATAAGATAACCAGTTTTTCTTATAGTTGTTATGGCGGCACTACTGCCAAAACTGGAGCAAGAAATGAATGAACCCAAGAAGAATCAGTGGATGAAGATGCTGAATTTGGAGAGCGTAGATTTCTTGAGCTATGAATCATGTTACAGTTCCTTTAAGTTCTCAGAACACTTAGGTATATCGGGAAAACTTCTCTGCTTCCAGAGCGATAGCCTATTGCTATCAAAATTATCGCTCCGTAGATAAATGGAACCTGACACACTCATGGAGATACAGACATGAAAGGTTCACATGAAGCATATCCACCTATTTGTATATCCATAATTAATAATTTTGGAACATGGAATAGTGTCAAGTTTCTAATTGGTATTGCATGGCGCTCGAAGTGTCATCTTTCTCGTGTCATCTGTCTCGTATGTCAACTGAACTTCATTGGAGTTCGAGGTTTGATGCTTTGAACCTCATTCGTTACGCACACTTATACCGACCGGTAAATGTCATTGAACGATCGCGAATTTCATATTCCAAGTGCGTTCTCTCGGTCTCCTTCTATTCCATTGATACAGTCAACGGAATCCATAATATAAATGACGTGAATCGTGTTTGAGGTGAGTATAATCTGTGTGGAATTGCGATATCTATGTGATTAAAAGAGAGGTCTCAGAATGGATCCTGTAGTACTTCACTTGCATTGTTGATGATCAGAATATGGGAAGTGGTTTCTTTAGAGACTGCATTCTACACGTTTCATCTGTGTGCTTGAGAAAAAGATTCGAGCATAAGTGATTGAATGATTTCTTTTGACAGGGCCGATGAACTCGACGATCCAAAGTATATCAAATTATATCCAAAACAAACAAACTTTATTTTTATCCTTCGACAACACGACCGGAAAACCTACATACAGTGGAACATCGTGTGACCCAGCGGTGGAGTATTGAAAGAGCAGGAAGGTATTTGAATTCTCCTTGAGAGTTCAGCAACAAGGAGATGTATCTAATTAAACCTCTTATGGATAATGAGTTCATATCATTTCTGGTATTGGTTCTGTGTAGGAACCATAAAGTTACTTACAGTACTCGTGAACTTGTAGATTGCACTTGATGAACTGATTGAAAGAGGTTGGCATCAATATTTTGACAGTTTTGAAAATTAGGATAGTCAATCTTCTGGATTTTCAATGTGAAGCCTCTTGCATATGGATTAGAGGTGTATATTTGTTATTCCTATCCAATGGCTCTCATGCGATACTAGATTGACGAGAGTATAATGTGCGTAAGCAAATAAAGAATTCATCAAGTCAGTACTGGATACAATGAACTCTTCGGACTGTATTATAATGACTTTTCGAAATTCCTCCACGTTCCGCTTCGAACAATAATAACAATAAATAAATTATGTTTTATATATGTTGTACGGACATCATGACCGATGTTGAACATATGAGTAAGAGATCGCGAAGAAACTGTTAAGTTCCTGATTGACAATACGAGGCGACCCCTTTTTTCGTCATTTGAAAAAATAGTTATGACAGATTGGTGATTCATGTGAAATAATAGCTGTCTTGCACCAGTTCATATGCGGAATCTCGCTGCATGCGATGAGGAAAATCACGAAATCGCAGAAAATTTGCATGAATTCGTCATCTGTAATGAGACAGTGGCTCTAACCGATTTCACGGTGTAATTACACTTTATGGGTGGAAACGTCAAGGAGAAACAAAGGAATGGAAAGTGTCATTCCCACCGTGTCATTTCTTACCTACGAAAATATACAGCTATGAGAGTACAAAGTGTGTTGCGAGATGACAATATGAGATGAAAAATATCCTGCTGATGGCAAACATCTGCGATCATAAGCCGATGATTGTAATTCTACACGCATATTCCCACCAAATCATCAGCTCCATCATTTACATATTAATAGTTCCAATTCATTAATTCGTAGAGAGATACTGCCACCCATGTTGAAGTCATCGTCTTACACCAGCAATGACATAGGAAATCAATATTCGACATGGTTTCAGTACCAATATTACTGGCCAACTGGAAGACAGTGAATGCGACAATACATGTAGCTCTAATTGGACCATTTATTGAGTACCATTCGCATGTTTGAGGTGAAGGTCTCTAAATTCTTTGGACGCTACTCGATCACCTCAAACCTCAAAATGGCGACACTTTTACCGCTACTCCAACTAGCTGGACTGGCTCTAGTATCACACTCTTTTGCAGCTGGAATTGAAACACCTAGAATGGATTCATGAACATTCGGAAAGTCTAAAGGATTATTCATCATTACTTCACCGTCAATATGAACTGGTATCTTTGGACATCTTGACAACGATGAGGGAGAGAAAGCCTTTATCTTCTCTGCTAAAAATGAAAATCGAATCTGCATTTGTAGAACCATAACCAATCTGAGGAGTGATAGAAAGTTATGTCACATTCATTATCTAACTCTTTGATCCAATCTGTCAGACAATGCCATCTGAATCATCATTCAGACAAGACGAAGGCTGGATGTAGCCAGGCTCTGCTTTGGAAAGATCATTGAAATCATTCTGAAGCTCATGCAAATCAGTACTTTTCACCTCCATTCAACCATGAGAGATAGTGTTAAATCTGCAATTCATTCGATTCTTCTTCATGCTGACAGTATTTTAGTCAACCTGAATTTCACTGACGTGATCATCTTGATGATCAATCTCAGGAAGACTGCTGCAGCATATAGAAGATCTATTGAAGTTGTCTAGCTTCCTGATGAGCAGTTCAACATGAATCTGACAACTTTCAACTGGCTAGCAAACACATGACTTTGGTAATATTTGGGTTGCTTAGGAATTTACGGAAAGACACTATATCTAAGCTCTCCTGACACTTGTGCTAGCCTCCTGCAATTTCTAGCCCTCTCCTGTTCACTAGATATTCTCACTTGACATTGGGAAGCTAAGGATATACGATGAAGGGAGTTTCAAAATGTCTGAAAAAATCCCAAAGTGCATTTTCCTCTCCTGCTTTGGTCGTTATTCTCCGGATAGACGTACATGCTTGTCCATGAATCCAAGTTGAACGTAGGCGGTTATTCGATCTATAGCCAATGCTGATATCAGATCTAGATTGGTCGTCTCGCCTTCCTCCATTTCTGTCTCAATAGAATTCCTTCAATAACGTCAACCGTGCGAAAATTATTCATGTGTGCTGGGGAGGTTCTTGTTCCTGTCGAGACTTTTATTCAATAACCAAGCACGACTTTGTCTTGGGTTGACACATATAAATAGGCAAAAACTACCTGGGATTTCATTAATCGTAGAAACCACAACGTGTGTGGTGGACAATGCAGATCGATCTTTGTCGTATAAACACTGCCGAACATATTTCATCCATTTTAAACCCCGTGGTCCACGTGACACTTGACACCTCGCGCATAACCCGAGTTATATTTAATTGTTGAAACATCCAACCCTCCAATCGTACTTTGAAATCTTATTAAGTCGTACCAAGTGCTTGAGTGGGTTATAAAAACGTTATTTGTCATATGGAGGAATTTAAATTTCGAATTTTATTGGATTTTTACAACCAGAACCAGGTATCCAATACATAAATTGTCTTGTATGAGACTACAGGATCGATAAAATTCTTGGCAATGCCGTTCTATGGAAACAATGTGCCTCAAGGTTGCATTGTGTGGCTACTTTATGATCAGAATCGCTTAAATCTGAATTAATGACATCGGAACTTTTTGTCTGTTATCGAAAATTCTCTGTGTACGTTAAGAATATTATGTTTATTCCACAAGGTGAATAATGAACAATAAGAATCATCGATTAGGTAAGAGTTCAGATGATTTTATATTCCTTTGATGGCTTCCAATCTTGCAATAACTTGATGTCAGTCAGTATTTTCCAACATCACACATCTGTTCATGAATGAGCCACAAAATTTGCAATTGAAATCAATACAGCAGTATATGGACAACGTTCATTCAACGTCGTGTTCCTGATCATTTCAAAAAATGCAGGAGAGTAAATTTATCGTTCACATCAATTGATGTCAATGAAAATGATATATATACGAATCAGTTATACGTATTCAGCATAATGTATCTTTCTCGGTCTGTCACGTTACATAAAATACGAAGCCAGCCAACAAAATAGTGAATTATTTGTGTTCGAGTTACATTCGTATTAGTGATATTAAGTCAATTCTACTATTGAATCATGAAAATTAATGGTACAAAATAGCTCAGAGATGAAATGGCACGAAGAAAAAAAGTGTATGGACACAGGTGATATATGAGTTGTTGAACAACACAAGTAAAAAATAAAAAATATCTCCCTTTACGCTCTCGAAACAAGTGAATGAAAACTAACAATCAATCAATTTGTGCACCATTCTTGTCTGTTGAATATTTTCGTGTTATCAGTATTTTGATAGCTATTGCAAACAATGCTACCTAATTTAAAGAAGATTATCTGGAAAATTCCACACATGTGATTTTTAACCAATCAGAACGTGTATTTCTGTCAGATCACCATAGCAACGGATGAATTTTATCGGAATTTTTTTCCTGGTGGGTACCCAACAGCGAATTATACTGGAAATTTTTTTGACGTTGACAGGTTTTGTCAACTTGATAAATACGAAAATTGATGTTGTTTGAAACACATTTGGTGTGGAATTTTCTTACAGAATACCACACGAGTTCAAATTAAATGCGGAATTTTTTTCGAGCTCATAAAAATTTTGAAAATTATCCCGAGGCGAAGACGACCTCTAGTGGTATTACTAGTGAAAATCAAAGCTCTCGCGGACCTATGTTTATACGAACTTTTAGTCATGAAATGGGCATAAGAATAACCTTCTTTCGTTTGTACATGATATTCAGGAACACCCAATATAGTGTATATAGTGTGTACTATGCACTTTTGGAGACAAAATAAATGTACCGAATTTTTCTTTTGTATATTCTGGTCAGTTCATTCGAAATGACAAAGCTGGCTAGTGGTTCACCGTTACCGAAGTACTTAACATTACGACTTTTTTCTACAGTCTTATGTGTGCGGCTCAAATATGAAAACGATTTGAATCGATTTATTCGCCGTATATTCATCGAAAACACTTTTGGAATAATTTAGTGTTGGCTCCTTCAGTTGGAAATTTGCATGGGATTATAGAGATGCGAGTATTTCTTCGGGAACTACTCGGCTGCAAATTTACGGGGAATATATCATGATATTCATAACGGATTAAAAACAAACAAAACAGGTGGACGATGGCCTATAAGTCTGCTGAACTTTGGCCGAGAGGGCAACAAGTTCTCATGCGGAAGTTATGCGCTAAAGAGCTGCCGCCAAATTATATATCACTCAGTATACATAATATGTTGCGGCGATGAATTACCACGAGCAGAAGAACCATTTCTCATCGTCTCTGCTCTCAAGTGTGTTTTGCTCAGGTCAGCAACCAGTAGAAGATAAGAATTTTCTTTTTTTTTCTTTGTTTAGTTCTTCATTTAATCAAATCGAAGTAATTTTATAAAAACGAAATTCTTCGTGAAAAAATGCAACCACAACTATATAGGATGATATATTTTCATATTCAGCCAAAAGTAAGCCATAGCCAAGATTCATCGATATCTAGAAGATATTTGAAATGAATACAGTTTTTGCAAATCTCAAACCTCAACACCCTTTCGTTTAAAAACCCGTTGACCGATTTTTCCCAATCACGAATTCACTCTAATTCGGTACTAAACGAGCTTACGTCAGAAATGGAGACAAATCTGAAATATTCACATTTTCAAGGCCTATCATTATTTGCTGAAGGGGTCAAAATTTCGAAAACGGCTATCAGGCAATTTTTTTACAAAAATTGAATAGCCTGCCTGCTCGCTTAGCTGGAATATAATACTAAATCTGAACGCAATATCTCATTTGGGGTGTTAGTTATGCAATGACCATTCACCCTATATATAAAGGATTTTATGTAATTGATGACATGGTCATACGATGATGAAGCACACAGAATACTTCGTATTATATTCGGAATAATTCCTTGACACTTTCGATAATATTTCGAGAAGATATGGATTATATAATAAAAATTTTTTTTCCAACTTTAATTCAATTGTTCTTTGGTTGCCCCACAGACACAAGGGAGTGATTTCATTTTGGGGGTGTGATTTTTATGTAGTATAGAATGGTATAACTTTGCTTCACAATTTGTTCATTTTGTATAAGACTCGAGTAGAGCATCAAGTGAAGCTGACAATATTTCTCTCAATTATTGCTGACGATAATTTATTGTCACGTAGCAGATGTTAACGTACTTTTCAAACTACCGAAATTCCTACTCAGAAAGTAATGTTACTACACACAAAAACACTACAACACAGAAAGAGGGTGAGGAGTAAAAAAATAGTAGATTTGTATCTTCTTATCTTTATATTGATGTATAATTTGTAAAGGAAAAGTTCACCTGCATAGGCTTCAAATAGCTCTTTCAAATCATCCAGTGATAGTATCCAACATTATTTTCGATTCCATATATAATAAATAAAATTTTCTGACCCATTCTCGCTGACACAATTCATTCAATTTATATCCTGACAAATGTTGTTCGAACATTTTTCTCAAACTCTTTCAAATGAATTATCCCCTTATTTGTGGGGTCACAGCTCAGTCAACGTGTACATTCGTTTTGATTTATTAATCCACTGTCTAAGATTCATTCAGCATTCATTCAACTTCCAACGGTACAGTTATATGTAAAATGTTACGTAACCACATCGTAGTGTATTTTGCCGATCTCTATTTCATCTTCTTCTAACTGTCCAGTTGATTAATAAAGCTCCTCTATATGAATAATTAATTTCATTCGTGGAGTTTCTAATCAATTTTCATTTTCGATATCGAGATACCCTACTGGGTGACATCCGATTTCGATATCAGAAAGGGAATTGAATCGGTATCGAGAATGATATTCAATAATCAATCATTTCATATCGCACGAAACGAACAATGAAGATTAATTGAAGTTTTGGCCAGTTATTGATGATGACCAGGTGGCAGGTGCAAAGACATACAGTATTATTACTTCCGACATTGTTCTTGTACCCTACTAGGGGCTCTCATCCTTCTTTTGTCATGCTTTTGTGGACACCAAATCAATGTTGGTGTCATGGGGTAGTATTGGTGATGTGTTCACTGTAGAAAATATGGAGAACATATTTTATTGTTCAGAAAATATACCATCTTCCGAGCCAAAATATTCCATCAAAACACTGTTGGCTCCGACGGTTTATTGTCTCTGGGTTTCTATAAAGCATCAGCCCAGGATTTAGCACATAATCCAGGGTCAAACTAACTCAACCTATAGGATTGTTCTTCGATACTAACTTCTGATAATGAAAAACATTGTCTCAGTCTTCACGGCGAGGATATATTTGCATTGACAGTGACTTTTGAATTCAAATATATTCTGATCTGAGTGTCATACAATTATACAAGATTCTGACAAGATACATGGACATTCACCTGTTGATAACATCATCTCTCAGTAGCATAGTCTGTATGGTGGAGATTGACAAAAATATTTTGTGCGGTTTATTATCGTATCTATCGAATATGATTTCGAAAACAAAACTGATTATGTCTTACATAATCATATTTATTTGTCAACCATATAGTTCGCAGCAAGTTAAGATCTTTGTTATGAGGAATTCAACAGGAAATCGTGAGTGTTTGTCGTATAAATTTTTGCACCATATTGTGCTTACCATAATTCATTGTTGTCACATATAGTATCTTCCAGAAATTTTGGTGAAGAGTAACGTATTCTTCTTCGTATGTCCTATTACTTTCCTGGTCCAAATCTGCTTAAGATGCTGAATGTGAAGAGTTATATCTCTCATGTCTTTCTCGTTACAGACATTGATTTTCGCTTGTAATATCCTATAGTGTGATTGGTTCACCAATCGAGGTATTGAAGAATATTCATGTTATATAAACTTTTTTTCAGTTTGCCATATTTTGCCAAAGTAATTGTATATCTACAGTCAAGGGTGAGGAAGGGGGGAGGGGGAAACAATGAACAAAATTCATATTCTCTGCACATCAAACCTGAGTCAACATTATTTCGATTGAGATCGTTTCAGGAACGGATTTCAAAACGACTTTTCATGGCATACTGGCGTGCAAACATTTTTTTTTTAAGATTTTGTTGTTGTCTAGCGAAGATAAAAATGATAAAGAGTTCCCTATTCGACAACGAATAAACATTGCACAAAAGTTATTTGACAATACTCAAATGCAAGCACGAAAATGAGTGTAGGACAAATAGATAAAATTATTGAGTGTCAATAGTGTCGGAGATAAAGTTCGAAACGAATAATTTTATGGTTTTCTGAAGGTCACACTTACTATGTGTGGAGGAACTTGCAAATCCATTAAAAGCCGATCTATCACAGTTTTCAAGATTCACAAGATGCACCTCAACATTTTATGAGTCATTCATGTGCGAAGGAAGAAAAACTAATTTCCCAATCGCTCTTCTGGTAATCTAAGGCAGTGTGGAACGCTTGTATGTGCAATGATTGATGGTTATATTTTTTGGGTAACTTGATTGATTATATTTCGGTTTTCGCTGATATCCTTGATGCCCCTTCCACAAGTCTTCCCAACAATTCATTTTTCAGCTCGAAGAAATGTTATAGATTCATCAGACGGTATTTTGCAGGCTGATATTTTTTTGCCATCAAATCAAAACATATCTAATGAGAGAAAACATTAAATTTTCATGTGGTGAGAATCGATTATCACCATGATATATACCGCAGGAGTAGAAAGAATTTTTCCATATATGTATAGATTGTCCTGACGAATTATTTTCATTGTCTACAACACTCTATGGAAAGCATCCGCGAATTGTTCATCCCAGGAAAATTGAATCTCCATTGCATTATTCAACATATGTATATGACCATATAATTTTATGCACATATTTCTCGTGGAAGAACAAATAAATTCAAAGAAGACTCTAGTAGAATTTCGAGACAGACCTGTTCTTTTTTTCATATTATAGGTATTTAGTTTTCGTGATCATATGATAATCATACACAGTGAATGGAAGTTTATCACCATTTTTCCATAAGAAAATATCAGTATCACCATACACTACAGCGCACTTCCTTCTCTCGGTGAAAAATATCTGAAGTAGAATTTAAAATGAATAAATTAGGTGTAATTCATGTGAGTTGTATGATGGTTTCATCAGGAGGATTCTGACGCTATCGAAAACCGTTTTCACTTCAACAGATATGATGCTGGTGGAGGAAATCATGGACGACCCTGTATATCAACCGTATCTAATGTGACATAAGCAAATAATATAAGAGATATGGGTACTAAAAATATTTGAAATCATTCATGTCCATCAAGAAGATCTTTTATCATCTATAATATAACAGTAAGTAAATACCTTGAACGGTTCAACTCGATTTCGATATGCGCTTTTTCTAATGAAATTGTTCCATACAGGGTGATTCATGTTGGAGGTAAGGCTTAAAAATGCTTTTATGTATGTCAATTTTTTCAAGTGGTATAACAATTATTTCCCGGAATAGGTTATCATCTTCAACGTCACTAATTGACCGTGACTTTGCGAAGTTTTCTGAAAAATCTGCCTACAGAGAGCGGTCTACCTATCCATGATTGGAACGAACAGCCACGCTATTATACCAGGAAATAATATTGATTGAATTGAAATAAAATTCCCTATCAAAGGCTCGGCAACTCATTACTGTACACCAGCGACCCATTACATGTGGAATACCAGTAATTTCTATTTTTCATTAGCTTTATCTGAGCGTTCACCTCCTTAGAGCGATGCCTTACCGATTCCATCCAGGCAGCGCGAAAAATGCCCGAGTTCAGATGTTTTCATGCTTGCTGCGCACGAATCGGGCCGAAGATCGATACAGAATAGTATTTTCCTCCATACACAGAGAGCACATAACGTTTCTCAAGTCGATACAATTACTGAACGAACCAGTGAAATCACATGAAAACCCTGGGGACGTCTGAATACATCTTATACAAAGTGAGGAGCTACCATATTGTGACATTAGCGAGAAACTCAGAAGACAGTTATGCACATTATAAATGTACCACATCTCAGAAAAACTGAGCTCAGTCCTTTCCATCTAACCATGTATAAACTATATATATATAGTTATATACTGGGTGGCCCAATGGAAACGAAACAAGGACGATTTCTCAGGAAAAAAAAAAGGCTCGAACCGGTCGATTTTTATTCCGAGGGGGAAATATTTTGCGCATGTTTTCAACTTTTTCACTTCAAACCTCTAGGAGGGGTGAGCTCTAACCCTTGAATTTCTAATGGGATAACGGGTGAAGTGATACATCATTTTGAAGGTAATCGAAATCTCTTACCGACGCTTCCTTGTTTTTGGAATGCAATGCAGTAGTTCTCGAGAAAACACGTTTATGGAAATGATCGGCTAATGTAGCTGGAGTTGGAACGATGTTCATCTGAGAAGTGCCTTATGTGTTTCTCTTCCCAATTCTGTCCTATCCAACATTACATTATTTCAATGTGAGTTCCTTGATCTCTCAGTAAAATGCATACCTTATTTCGTTTTCATTGGGCCACCCTGTATATCAACCCTTCATAAGGTACTTTCAGACACCCATTTTCTAGCATGAAAGCACTCAAAGGGTGACTGAAAAATTCTGTACGTAACACTATTTAGACGGGCGCCCTACTGAAAAGATCTGTTTCGTAAATACAAAATATTCAGTCGTGATATATATTATTGTCGAATCGATCAACATAGTCTTAGAAAATGGGGACAATATTGGGTAACTATTAGTTTTCTCATGATTTCTTATTCTTATTTAGCACTGCTTAATGTTCTGATTGTACACTTTGATCTCATTTGTGGTAGAACATATTCATTTAACACATTTTTGTTCGAACAAACGAACGTTCTGATAGCGATATATCTACCACATCCTTGATTATGTATTCTTCAGTGAGTCGTCAGCATCTAGCAATTCACTCACTTGGGTATTCCACATGATACGCAGGGTTAGAGGTCTTTTTATGAATGTGCAACATTTTCCTCAGACGATTTGAGTGAACGAAATAAGCCGTGGAATTCTCTGAACCGAAAAAGATTAATATATATATTGACGAAAATCATAAATTGAATTTCAATGAGGTCAAAATTTTAGCTTAGGATAAAAATTATTGGAAACGCAATTTCCTGGAAATGATTTTCATCTATAATGAACACTCTAAAATGAATAAGAGATCTGACATCGGCAATCTCAGTAGCATCTATAACTATTTATTGAAAATAGAACAGAACAATTGCATTCCCAATAATATTCCAAGATTCTCACGATCAGCTTGATATTAATATTTTTTCACATTCAATTCTTCAAAAATTTTTTCCAATTTGAAATTAAAAAAAAAATTCTCCGCCACTGGGTTGACAACGTGTCGGTTTATTTGGAGCCGAACGATTCCGAATTGTTTTGCGTTTTTTCAAAACGACCAACCGTCCATTTTGTATCGTCCGTCGGGAAAACGACACATTGCTGTTATAGCTATATATTTTTTTTATTCCTCGTAATTGTCCTCGAGATGAATTTTCCTGATTCTGCTTATGCTACATCTGTTAGGTATTGCAATATCTTCATCTTCAATCTCACGTTAGTAAGTAGTTAGTTGTTCGTGTAATTGACATGGTTTTTATATATACCCATTTTTCTTTAAAGATTGTCTTGATAAAGGTAATAAACATTTCCGAAAGCTCGGCTTATTAACAAAGAGTCCACTTACTCAATGCCAAAATTTCGACTGCATCCTCACGAAGAAAACCTTCATCTAGTTTTCTAAATCTTAGATATTTTACCTCAACTAGTCAGTCACGACTACCCTCCTCCTGAAAATATATTTATATATGTATATATATCCTACGACACGTATTTTTTTTTATTTTCTTTTCTGCAAATAACTGAAATATCTGCTGGCCTAAAAGCTCTGGGACACCCGGTATATATAAAACTGCTTTCTTTCATTTTGACTTCGCGGTGAATAAAAAAAAAACTGCAACTTCCTCGTTGCAGAGGTGATCGTCGATTCCCCTAGCATTTCACGAACGTATCTGCCGAGGTATATACCTACCGATCGCTCTTCAGGAAAAGATCGAACTATGGCGGGCCCCCCCATCCCACCACGCCATCCGAGGATTCGGTGAGTGCGCTACGCGAAGCCGCAGCCGCATTAGTGCTAAGTTGGCCGTGGAACGGCGAGCCCGATCGTCGATTGTCTTTCGTCCGCCTGCTGCGATCCTCAAGAGAAACGAGGTCGGCGCGCGCGCGCGTGCTTTCCCACCTGTTGAGTGCGCGAAGTGAGTTTCCCGGAGGATTTTCCCGTTGCGGGGGTGTCGTTAGAGCGTCCCCATTGGTCGGGACAGGGAATGGGATTCCCCTGTGACGGTCGCTCGAGACCGAACTGTTGAGGTGGTGATCGCGATGGGATTCTCGCGGGTTTGAGGTGCGAAGGACTGAACAAGTGGTTTTCATGGTTCTGGATTCTAGTATGTTTCTTGTAAGTGAGCTTCGATTAGCGGAAATTTAGTTGAGTTGGTGTTCTCAATCAAAATGACGAAAAATATCTAGCGATACAGCTCCATCTATCCATTTGACAAAAACAATAATGCGTTTTCTTACAACTGCTTGATATGAAACTAACCTTCATCGCAATTCGCAATGGTGAAAACTTCACTCGCAAAAAATGGCCGAACCTGAATTTTTATAGCATATGTTTCTCGTAAGTTTGTTTGGATTAGGGAAAAATCAATTGGTGTTCTCAATTAAGAGGACGAACGATTGTGTGTCTAGGAGTAATTTGTTATCAATTTTCCATTTGAGAGAAAAGTTCTGCAACTGCTAGAAACCCAAAACTTCACCTGCTCGAAATTGGCCAAATCTCCACATCGAAGTTAATCTAGTGAATCAAGTTCAGAATAACGGAGTGATGAATCTCTGATTTTTTTTTTCAATCTGTTGACAACACGATTGGGTAATAGATGAGATTGACTGCTCCGATTATACTGTAAACCGGTGTCTGATCTGGATTGGAAATAAATTGAACGACATACTCGATAAATACCCTACTTGACAAATATGTAGGAGTATTCGTCTTTTTTTGTCCAATGATTATTCTTTTTATGAACAACTTTATATTGCAATAATTTCTGATGTTTCATCGAATGATTCACTTTTCTGTTGAGCAAAAAATTCAACAACTAATATTTATTGAACTGCAACGAACGAACGTTTTCATCAATATGAAATATGATATATTCGGTATTATATTGAAACGCCTTTTTCAGCAATGTTCACTTGCAAATATTTATATAAGTTCATCAAACAAGTTACACGAGTAGTCACTCTGTCAGTGTTAATATTCAGTGAGGAAATCAAGTATTTTTCAAATATTCTGGATACTAGTATGTTTCCTGTAATTTTCTTTGGATTAGGGCATATTGAGTTGAATATCTAGCGATACATTCCCCATCAAGGGATTTCAAAAGAAACATTGATATGTTATTGATTTTCTATGTAGGACGAAAGTTATACAACTGCTCGAAATCAAAAATTATCAAAAAATTCACTAACGTGAAATTAGCTAAATCCTCAACTCGAAGGCAATTCAGTGAATCTAGTTCAGAATGACGTATTGAATATTTTCTAATACGGAAAACAAAATCTCATTCACATTTGAATAATTCAGATTGACAACAATGAAATGATTTCTCTTCAATATTTTATCTTTCATTGGTCTTCAAAGATATTGGGAACTTCACTTGGAAAAAATTGGCCAAAATACCAGTTTGATTTGAAGTTCAGCATTATCACGGCATAAGTCTGAAATTTTTAGAAATTCAATCGCAAAAAGTTCTAATAACCTCTAACTTTGTGTCAAGTTTGCGAAACCAATATGATCGTCAAACTATACTACATTATCGAAATCCAATAGAGCCAATCCAGTAAAACAGAGTGAATTTATAACAAAATTCATAATCATGGTGAAGAATACAGAGGGGAGAGTTTTTTTTTTTCGAATCATAATATATATATATATTCATTACGATGTTTCCAGTAACTCACGGTCGAGTTAAAACTCGGTCGTTATTTTTTCATAATGTTTGCAATTGATGTAATTGATAATCTAGAATGGTTTCTGGAGAAAAGTTCATATAGTATCAGTGTTAATTGAAAATTCAATCAAATTACGCTGTCGTGAGGTTAAAGATTGAGAAGGAATATCTATATTGGGATTTTTGTTTATTATGCAGACTGCACGATACTCTTCCATGTTTAGTTTAATCAATCAGCATGCAAATCATGAAGCCAGATCAATTTGAAGATTCGTACGAAAAAAATTCAATAGCCGAAAATGAATTTCCATCACAATATATCGAACAGGTCCAAAACAAAACAAAAATTCGACAATAATTTCATTCATATTGATAGTTTCGTCGCAGATACATACCAATTATCATCTTTCTTTCAAGTGCTCGCGTTTGATTCAAGTATTCTCAAGTTGTTTGCAACAAGCGGAAATATCATTTATATTAATAAGGTCAGAACCGATCTTTGAAAATTTGTCCTTGAGATGCTTTCATTTCGATAAAAAAATATCAATCTGAGACAGATTTTAATTAATAGATGTTATGTTAATTGCCTGGCCGTCAATTTTAATAGATTCCAATGAATTATAGGAGGAATAGATGAGATTGACTGCTCCGATTATACTGTAAACCGGTGTCTGATCTGGATTGAAAATAAATTGAACGACATACTCGATAAATACCCTACTTGGCGAATATGTAGGAGTATTTCTTTTTTTTTTGCCTAATGATTATTCTTTTCATGAACAAGTTTTATGCTATCTGTTATCAAGTAGTTTAAATACCTGAATTATGTTTCATCTCAGAGATACAGCATAATTTTGGATTAAAATAAAGCTTGAATGTTATTGTTCCAGTACCATGGGCAACTCAGGATACTAGAGATGTGTTCAATGTTCATTTGGTGTTTCCTTAATTTCTATTAATTCCATCCCAGTCCATCCAAATACATTTCCCAACACTCCCAAAGTTCCCTAGTATGTTTAATTTTGATATTGTTGAATTGACATTATCCAACTCACCGCATTCACCAAACTTTAGAGTATTTATATTTCATTTGAATAACAAACGATAGGTTGTTTCCGAGTAGTTGTATCATAAAATGGATCAACTTCAACTGCCTATAGCCTATATCTATATGTTTCTCGAGTATCTACTATGAGGGTCTTCAGTTGGATGATTCTGTAAATTCAGTTACAATTCAATCAGTTTTCGGCATCAGCAAATGGATTTTTTTTTGTCTTCTCATTCTCATTGTCGAGAATAAGACAAGTTCATTGAAATAGGACACCACACACTCATTAACATTTAATTGATACAATCGACGAACCCGAAAGAGATTTTCTACAATAAGTGGAATGTGAGAATTTCGTAAAAATTAACTAAAAACTAGTAAATGATCGTTTGTCTAAGATATCGTGATGTCATACCGACAGCTGACAATATAAAAAATCATTTATCTATAATTAAAGACGATTATGAATAAACATAAGTACAGAAAAAAAATATCGCATGAGTGTATAAATTATGTGATTAGGTTCCCGTCTCTGAAATTATAGTCGTAAAGTCTACGATATCTCATCTCAGATTTCATAGAATCGATATGACTCTCATATAGATGCAATCACGATTTGATAGGTAGATAAATGTTGTATGTACTCTTGTGAGAGGAGATTTATTGTCGAACCTCGAGTACCATTGAGAAGATATAAATTGTCCGAAATAATTACTATCTCGGTAAGGCGACTGGGCATGTTTAGCTCACAAATTTTATTTCATCATTTGATAGTACTCATCCGAACTTGCTTTTCGTGTATCAACCCACTTCCTGTTCGTTATTGAAATCGGTGATTTTTATATTAGCAGAAACCCAACAGACCTTGTGAAGTCGAAATCCATACAACTCGCTCGCCACCCTCAAACGGATATGAACTGATCTAGAGTAACCAGTCAGAATTTATGCGAAACTTCCTCATTTACCACGAGATACGAATCGACTACATTTATATGTTATAACTCATAGTTTCTGACAGAGATAACAATATTCTCGACAATACAGAAGAGTAAAATTCACCTCTATCTCTCAATTTTGTCGTCTCGAATAGATTCATAGGTTTTTTATAATTTATCTTCGAAAATATGATTGAACGGCTATGAATCCACTATGATATAAATGAACATTCAACAAAGATATCTTCAAATGTTCTTGGCAGTGACAGGTCTCATCGAAGAAAAGGGAATTTTTATTTTTTCTCGAAAACCTACTCCAGATATTCCGTAATATTTCCACCGGTAGAACACGGTATGAAATTTTCCCGGTGTAAACTTTCCCCTGCCATAATCAAATCACAAGTGGACGCCATAGAAATACGTCTTATAAGCACTTTATTTTGAAGGGTTGAAGAGTTTCGTAGACTCTTTACTTTTCGATGCGAATAAAAGTGTGCTCATCACACATCAATCAACTCCACAGTGTAGTCAATTTCCCACTGCTTCTGCGGTGTTGATTTCACGCCAAAATGTTGATTTGGTGTTGAAAACATTTTGATTCATGTCCTATCGAATATTGTATAGATATATCTTCTCCATTCCAGCCACGTTTTACAAATGTTTTGCTGTCTGTTAATGATATTTAACACTTGTTGATAATAAAGAATTCGACCGTTGCTTTATATCAATGTTAACGAAGCGATTTCGATGCAATAAACGACCCTGTATTCGAAATGCTAAACTCGTATCAAATTTATACCGTTACTGAACAATAACACGGTGAGTTTTTCAGAATCGATACTGTGCGATATGGTTGTCAAATCCTTTAGTAGAAAAATGCACTTGAAATTTCAGTTCTTTCCACTGGATTCAATAAAATGTCTGGAATTCAATAGGAACATAAACAATCATACCCACGTATCAGCAGACTCAGCAAATACTATATATGTTAAAAAAATCGATAGAAAAATAATACCAGTGAAATTACTCACTTCAGTTCTTGATGAGTTTCATGTACGATGTTCATGAAATTTTCACAGAAGGATGTACAGAAAATGGTACTGCGTTTTTGATTTGTCCAAAAAGCTGAATCCTCGCCGAAGCCAGGTTCAATAATTTATACATTGACAGTTTAGTGATCGATTGTCGTAATTCTATTGTATATTTTTATTGTAATTATGTGATCTGATCTTCGATAGATCCAAAAACATTGATATGTCCGAATAAATGGCGTTATTGTCTATATTTATTATCACGCTGATATGGAGTGAGGCATCACAGGTGACTTTCGAACGAAAATCAGCTTGATATTCCACTACGCCTCATTTTCAACTTATACTAGCTCGTTCAAGAATTCCTCACGAGAATTGATATCCCTATACTAAATTTCGTATATATACTCAAAGCTTTCGAGAAAACAGTTTCGGAGGTGCTTTCAATTTATTACTTACTGATTCAATCCGGCGCATTCGCCAATATTTAGAATAGTGAAGTTTTGAAAAATTATATATTATTCCTCTCAGTATTAAAAGTCAGATTTTTATCATTTTTGAAATATCACTCAGTTTCATCCTTAGTTTTTTCCTTGGATTCATTAGATGTTGTATCGTTATTGTCACTGAAGATGAGAAATTTTCTTCGGTGCATGAAAACTGAAACATTTTTTTCTAATGGAATGTTCCTCGAAGGAAAAGATTAGGATCATGTGTTGTTGGTTATGATTTTTTGTTTCATCAATGAAAACAAAATATAATAATCACCTCGACTTTCGAACTTTCAGTAATGGTGCCAATCAATCACTTACTTGTATGTTATGATTCATCGAAGGTACAACATCATTCCATTGAACATCACATCTTTCGGAATTCTTGGAACGAAGCCATATGGCAGATTATAGAATAGTACAAGAACAGATGCAAGTAATCTCCTGTGTCAAGAGAATCTGTTGGATTCTACCTACATTCTCATCAATAGAATTGTAAAACGTTTGCATACTGATTCATATTAGGATCTATCATCATGAATTTAATTTTTTAGTATAGTAGGATCATTTTTTCGCATAATTTCAGTTTTCCAAAATTGTTGTCGCTATAAAGAAAAGTGAAAATTAGGGTTGAGATTAGCTATCTGTCACATCATCAAAGTCAAAACAGATCAGCTGGAACAATAACACTACCATTGTGTGGAAATCTACCTTGTTGTAAAGGAGTACATAATGGTAGTCTCTATGGCTATAGTTCTTTTTAATCTGTGGACAACACGGAAGGGAATCCTGTAATATTTAAAGAACATCGTGCTAGTCAGCGGTGGAATGATGGGAGGCGAGGAAGGTATTTGAATTTTTCTCGGAAGTTTGGAGCAGGAAAGGCTTCACTAGGCACATGAGAAATTCGGCATGTTTCGAGCCTGACTGTGTATGGATTAACAGCCTGAGTTCGTCTAGTTTGTCTACTGGGAACCGCTCGTGGTGGAATAATAGACATCGTGTAAGACTTTGTTTGTGAAGGGGAAGATTCTTACATTACCATGTCTTTTTATATTGGAAACCGTGCGTCTAATTCATAAGCATCAGTATCATTTATATAGACAACAAAATCCAGTCAATACAAGACTTCGTTAAATTCCCTTCCCTCTGCCGAGATCACAATTGGTGAAAAATTCTTCCATTTGCAATGGAGGAAAGATGTTTAATCATCTTCCACTTTCGGTGAAAAATATCGGAGCCCATGTACTGTTCAGGAAAGCGGTTACAGAATTTTCACTTTGTAGACCATACTATGAGATTCGCGAATTTTTTGAGGAGAGAATTTGAGATGTTTTCTGATTTTATGAATGCCTATTCTCTGTGTATTTTCATTGATTGACTATTATCTTATTTCAATATTTTAATCTGTACTACCTTTGTATTGTTTGTCCTATTGGCACTTAGTTTTATATTTGCTTTGTCCATAAGATGTATCAATCTCTGACAATTAGGTATATTTAATTGATTGATTGATTGATTGAGATTTCCGTTGAGCACCGACCGTGGAAGTATCTATAAAAAAGAGCGAGATCGCTAACCTTTTCGGCGATGTTCTAGTCCAGAGAGATGTCTCTTGAATAGTGTCTAAGAGCTTCAGCGTATGTTTGAGATCTTTAAACATGTGAGATCAAACATTTGAGATCTCCAAAACGCAGGTCGAATTTACGCTTTGTAGAACGAAGTACGATCGCGTCCGCTATAATATGCTCGCCATCGCAGGCCAGGCACAGCATCCGCCGCTTCGCGAGATTCCTCTCGGTTTTATTTCCTGCTCATCTCCAGTTATCTTCGAGCGAGTAAACACGTTCGTTCCATTCATAACCGCCATTCATGGTTGCGATACTGCCGCAGACCACGGATTACGTCACCAGAAACGAATCCGATGGCCGCTATATATATACACGAGTCGAGACATTTTTTTCCTCTAGGGAAACGGACGATGTACAGGGTGATTTTATTGTCGGATACGGTGTCCCGAAAACATAACTGTACTACCCTTCGACCATAAAACAAATATGGTCGGAGGTACTACAAACCAAATTTCGCTCAACCTGCGTTTCTTTGGAAACCCGGAATTTTTCGATATTGTTTGGAATTCTTTAAAATCTCTCGTTTAGGTATTCTGTGAAATTTTATGGATTTCCTTGGGGTTTTTTGGATTTCCTTGGAATTCCAAAGAACTCATTGGATTCTGGTGTACGAATAAGTGATGGGATTTCATGGTATTCTTCATAGTTTTTTGGAATTTCTTGGATTTCTACGGAATTCAATTTCTTCGCCTTGGGAATCCTTCGATTTTTTTGTGAAATTGTGTTTGGTGTACAAATAACTCAAACTCTTGGAAGTCCTTGGAATTTGTGGAAATTCTTTGTAATTGAATGGGTGAAATGTGGTAAAATTCTGATCTTGAAATTCTTCGTTCTCCTTTGAGATTTCTTTGAATTCCTTGTGGTGTACATTTAGTGTAGACAATTTTGACCGCTGTTCACACCTCGGTCACAACTATAAATTATTCCTCAACAGTAAATTATCCTATTCACAAATGTGAATATCTGCAGCTGTAAATGTCGATACTTTGAAAGTGAAGATAAAGAAAGTATGAGTTGATTCCATGCCGTTCACGCAGCTTCTGAAAGAAAACATATTATTTTGGATAGGCTACAAAAATCAAACATTTTTATTTAAAAAAAAAGCCTCGAGAAAGCCACTTGAGTTACGTATGAAACGTCTGACAAACTTCAGTGAGAAAAAAATGATAAAATATACATATTTTATTCCAAATAACGAAATTGACGTCTACTTACCATTGTTTATTATTCCTTGTTGCCAAATTTGAGCATAACAGAAACGTGCGAAGAAAGCTTTCCGTGAATAACCCTGTTTGAATATTGTTGCAAAAATAAGACATAGAGAAATATTATGATACCTATCAGATAATATCCTCAGACGATGATTCTCAGATTCCTATAGAAGCGCAATTTATATCAGAGGGCATAATGGGCGTTATATAGCGTGTAACGCCCTTGGGCATCATGAGTGAGTGTGTTCACAGTAACTGTATTGAAAGGTGAAGAACAAAAATTGTTCCAAGATGGTTCAGTTCGAGTTCAGATCTCAGATCCGTCGTTGCAATCAATTATGGTGTGACGTTCATTGCAAGAAAGCAGTTCCTAAATAAAGGTATACAGTCCGCGCGTGAGAACATCAAACAGATAATTTCATTGGAAAAATCTCTAATCTGGCAATATACATAGGCGATAAGAAATATGTTCCGAGTCACAAAGGTCGCGTGTGCGTTTTTCTGATGCGAAATTCCGGAAACGAAATTCGCGACAAATCTTTCGTAAACGAGTTTCGGGAGTTCTTCGTTGAGACAATAACCGAAACAAGTGTGACCGATGTGTACCGTGTCGAATCGAGGTTATGCTGGTTATATACAGGTACATGTTCAGAATCGATAATCGAATATTATTGAAGGTATGACGTATCATCCATCGGATTCGTCGGTGATTTCATGCTTTAGGTGAGAGATTTCCTTCCGAACCGAGTTTCGAACAGTTGAGTTCAAATATACAGGGTGTCGCTCTCAATATGAAGACCCCTCCTCCCCATATTTTTGCTATTCAAAGGAGTTTTTCCGAAATCGTACACATCGATTATGCACATTCTTCCAGCCACATTCAAACTCGATTCAAAAATGGATAGAATGATACACCTAACATCATTCACTTGAATCTGAATGAATCACAAATTTCTTGAAATAATTATAATGATATGTGAATAAAATTTGATTCATGATGCCTTTTTTGAGCTTTGGCCACCTATGCCTTCATCGCCTCAAAGTACAACATCAAATGCAGCCTACTATACACTGTGTGTTCAAGATGAGGAGGGCGAGTGTGAGTAACTCAGATGATGGTTGTTTAAACACGAACCTTTGCATCAAAAAACCGATAGTCAAATCAATATGCATCAGAAGTTGCCATGCAGATGTTCCTTCAGTTTTGTTCTAACTTCATTACTAACGCCAGAAAAATATGAAATCGAAAATCCGTAAATTCGTTTTTCTTAATAACTCAAAAACGAAAATTTTTTGAAAGTCATTCTGAGAAACCCGTACTGGTGGCCCTCCTTATCTTGGGTACAAGGTATACGCAGTTTTGGGGAAAATTCTCGATATTTTGCTTGGCGGTGAAAAAATCCATTCTGTTCACAATATCAATCCTTATGAACCGATTTTTTTACATGACGCACTCATATTGAAAATTTCACTTCCTATTGTTTGCTTTCACGTAAATGAAAATTGAAAATCCGAATGTTTCGACGAAACTCGGGATCATGGATCGAAATATTATCATCTAAACAACTTCTCTAGTTACATTTTTCAAGCTTGTTCAGGTATTATCCGTAATATCAAGGCCTGAGATATGTGAAGAAATTCATACCCACGATCTTCATTTCTATTGATTTTTAACCCTCTCATAACAACTCCTAGAACCTCAAATCCGTACAACCCTGTACTCGTTCAATTCAATTTCCAAGTAATATCTTCATGAACCATTGATGATAGGAATTGAATGTTTCCGTTGAGACAATACCGACCATGACAGAGTTGATTGAATTTGAACATCGAGGATTTTCATTTGTGGACTTCCATGAAAAATAATTATGTATCAAGGGAATTATAATAATTACCGATGGCAAAGTTTGCGTCATTTCTGACCGATTTCAATCGAATTTTGTTCATTTTCCAAATGGAATAATCTAGAATCCATGATGTCCTAAGAATGATCTATGCATTCTCAGGAATATCACCCTGTATAGCGCGAATTTCAACGACATCGCTGTCAGATTTTCGACCTAATTCCAACTAGATTTCTACCGAACGAGCTGTTCACAATAACATGGACATGGACGTAATAGAAATCATTGGCCATCATTGCGGATATCAATTACGTTTTTCTCCGACTCGAATTACTATTCAGAGACCAGACGTCGAGATTGTTTCATTATTTGAGGTGATATCGTTACCTATTCGGTTGCCTGAGAATGCCACTTATTGTCTGCGATCGAGAGATTTTATCTAGAGAATTATTGTTATTTTCCAATCGTATTCGTTATTGTCCTCCACAGCATATCTGCTTGGCGATATTATTGGCAATGAGTCATAAAGAACGAATAAGAATCAATAGCGAACACGCAGAAAAGTGATACAGGGTGTCACAATATTTCATGGATCAACTGATATAGCGCAAAAACGAATTTTGAATCAAATATTTCTTCAGGTGTCTCTTCAATTTTCTCATTTTCGAGTTAGTAGTTTACTGGATGTATACAATATAAAATAATCCCAGAATCTTTCGGAGATACATTGTTCAAGCCGTTGCTGAAGATACATTTCATTATTATTTCCCATAGTTGGGTTTTCAACAAGAAAAACATACATCCTTCGTTATTTTCCAGCTCGTCGATGAATTTTGCCAGTCGAAAACAGTCTTCAGTTTAATTCGCAATTACGTATCCTCAGACACGTTCGTCACTAACAGAAGTTTTACGGTACGTGAGGGAATGTTTTATTCTCGTCTAACAATTGTACTTCGTATGTGCGAACGTCTAATGTCATTGGTTTGAGGCACGCCGTCTAGATAAAACTTTATTATATGCATTTTTGCTTTTTATCGAAATGGTACATCGATTAAATGCATCTAGCACCGTGAGAAAATAGCGGAGTTGATAGTTCTATACCAAGGCAGTCTTGCCACTAACTATTAAAATGACTCAGAAAATTTTTTCCGGTCATACTAATGCGACCTTATTATTTCACAGTTTTTCATACCGAAAGTAGGCTATTCAAGAAATCGTGAGAGTTCCCATGGTGACTGTGGAAAAATAAAATATTTTCTGCATTGCACCAAAAAAAAAACAAAGTTCTCGACGTTTGACATACTTCAATTCGAGTATGGTTAAAGTGAAGGCAGTTATAGGTGTTTCGATATCCAGTTCAATCTATTCATCTTCGACAGATTTACACAAAGTTTTCAATATCTTCAATCAAACTCTAAATAATATATATAATGTTTAGAGGTTATTTGTAGACCGGAAATTGGAATTCAACTCCTACGACAATAATTTTGAACACAATTAAATCTGTGAAGAATTCCGAAGTATCTGAGTTAGTGGATAAAATCAGAATTGAACATAATAATATTTCCTCATTTCACTTCTATTGCTCTACGGAGTACGCTTTTATCTTGAAAGTGAACGTATTCAAGAACTCTAAAATCGAGCAATGTGAACTATTTGATATCGTACCTATTAAGGGTTTCTCGACATATAGAGTAAACGTATAATCATCTTTTAAATGAAAAATAGTTTTCTTCAAAATAGGATCAATTCCAAATGTTGTACAATACGAAGAACCAGAATTAATTCTCAAGTGATGTCTGTGAAGACCACCCAGGCACAAAATGCAGACTCATTAATTTTTCATCTCAACTTCCTATATCAATTAAGAACATTACTTTTTTGTATCTTTTTACAACACAAAAAGAAAACACTCTGGCAAACATATAATGTTGCATTTTCGATGATATTTTCATGACATGTTTGTATTCAATTATCACTATTAGACTGAATACAATTGATTATTGCACTGAAACTTCTGGATCTTCACTCGAACTGACAGTATGTAATGACTTTTTCAGCTTATTTACCCTCTATATTCGTTCGAAGTGCATCGCATTCGTAAAAAAGTCGCTAAATAAAACCACACCCCTTATTTCGAAGGGCCAGTATTTACATTAAGGGCGTGTCCTCACCACCGGGTTGACAAACCAAACACCCCTATGCAATTCAGTATACAAAATGAATTAGCACCCTCTTCTCATACTCTCGAGTTTCTATACCGTCGTCCCGAGATCCTAACACAACACCATAAAATATGGCGGAGGTGCTAATGTACATACACTGCGATCGACGTCCAACAGCATAATTTCATATTCGGATCAAGAATTATTAAAATTATTCAACAAGGTATCGATAAATGAAATATGGAAGAATTCCATGAAACTCACAATTTTCTTTCTTCATTCTTAGATAGACATCCTATATATCGTATACACTGTTTTATCATCGTAATAACAGCCTTGATGAACTGAAATGCTCAAAAATTAGGTAGATCACCCATATCTCCAACAAAATTTTTCCGATTCATAAATACTGAAAACATAAGAGTTTGGTCTCTATTTTCCCTATTAATTCGGAATTCAGGTACATTCGTTTTTTCAATTCAAAATTTCCTCATACAGGATTTGAAATATTAAGAATTCCATCATTTCATGAGCTTGAAAAAGCTGTCAGGCTCATAGAGAATTGCGCTATTTGCGATGGAAGCAAGAAGTACGAGTTCTGATTGAAGGAAAAACATCCACCTGGTTTGTAATTGTGAGTGTCTGAAAATTCATCATTCTGTAAAAACGATTTTTTCCAACCAATCATGGAGAAGATAACTCCAGAGGCGATTTCACAAAAAGACAAAGCAGTTTCAAAATCGTTAATAATTTCAGTGGCCCACATAATTTGTTGAGCACTTCGTTTATTCCGTAATACACCAACTACTGTCTATCGGTAAGTCAGGTTTATATTTTGCCTAGGATTTTCTTGATTTGCTGGATTTGCTGTCGAATTCGTAAGGAGTGAAAATGTCCTCACAATATTATTGTCAAGATATTACTAACAGTGACTATCTGATCACATTCTTCCACCAGAAATGTCTCAATTTATTGTTCATCTATAAAAAATTTGAAGCGGTATTTTATTATGATCGTGGATGAGTTCAAATTTCACCGAGAACTGTTCAAACATACAGACAGTCTCGTTCAAAATGCGCATAAGAAGTTCGTCTATTAGCATGTCCGAAAACTTCATGTGTACAAATTCATGTGTAGGTAGTCCAAAAATTCAGAGATTCATTTTCAGGTCATAGCTAGAATCAGTTCGAAGTCCATATCCGGAGTTTTAATTGCACAGATGTCTTAGATAGATTAACTGCCAATACATTCTGACTTTGGTTTCGACAATACAAGATCGTAAAACTCATACGGTTATGTCCGCTATAAATAACCACAGGAGATTGCAGAAGTGATTATAATCGTTGTTGGCTCAGACGGCCCTTTCGACCTTCCTAGGACATTTTTCTTTCAAGCGGATACAGCTCCTATCGTCTTGGTGGCCAAAAGAAATAGACACATGAATTCAACGAAACTAGTAATCATTTTCTTTCTTGAATCAAAGCTAATGAGTAATGCATTTTCATAACCTTTCGAGCTACTTTTTTCTCAATGTGAACGTCGTGATTTTCACTGCAACCATTCTCAAAAAGTTATAATCATTTCAATAATGTTGTCAAACATCTCCAATATTCTGGTGTGATTGTATCACGCACTCATACATACAGGGTCGCTGATATGTATAGAAACGGTCGATTATTTCCTAAAGTAAGATAGCTAGCGAAAAATGTTAGGATACAAAAGTTGTAGGGTTTTTCAAAATCCATTAAGCTAATGAAAAATTAAGTATACAGGATGAGTCAAAAAGTCAGGACTAAACAAAGTTGCTTTTTCTCTAATGGGACACCCTGTATATTATTCCACATTTCAATTTCGCTCTTGATTCTGAACAAAATTGATATAGCGCATCATTTCCTAAATACTCTCAAATTTATTAAAGAAAAAGCACGAAATGATGCATATTCATTATGAAAGTCACAAAAGGTGGAGTATGTGGATATTATGAATACAATTTAATTATAATTTTTTTACAGAAAATAAAATAAGCATAATTGTTCAGGGTTGATTAAAATGCAATTAAAACAATAAAATGTTAATGAATGTCCAGGATATTTAAAATTTATTGTTCAATTTATTGAACAAAATTTTGTAGTGGATCTAAAATCATGTGAGGAGGAATGGTAGAAATTTCATGCCTTATTCTTTCTTGCAACTCTTCGATATTTGGCGGCCTATTTTTGTAGACTACATTTTTCATGTGACCCCATAGAAGAAAGTCAAGTGGGGTCATATCGGGAGACTTAGCTGGCCATTCAATTGCTCCTCTGCGTCCAATCCATTTATTAGGAAAAGTTTCATCTAGATATGCGCGTACCATACGTCCAAAATGTGGAGGAGCCCCATCTTGTTGAAACCATATTTGTTCTGCCGGCAAATTGGGATTGTTATTATTCGGGAATAATCGTCTAAGCTCTGGAATAATATGCTGTTGTAGAAGTGATAAATATCGTTCAGAGTTCAAATTTCCGTTTATAAATTTAGGAAATGATGCGCTTTATCAATTTTGTTCAGAATTTCGAGCAGAATTGAAATGTGGAATAATATACAGGGTGTCCCATTAGAGAAAAAGCAACTTTGTTTCGTCCTGACTCTTTGACTCATCCTGTATACTTAATTTTTCATTAGCTTAATGGATTTTGAAAAACCCTACAACTTTTGTATCCTAACATTTTTCGCTAGCTATCTTACTTTAGGAAATAATCGACCGTTTCCATACATATCAGCGACCCTGTATAGAAATTTATGGACAGAAAAAAGCGTCTCATGAAATAGTTATGAAAAGTCCACACATGTGATTTTTAACCAATCAGAACGTGTATTTCTGTGAGATCACCATAGCAACGGATGAATTTCATCGGAAATTCTTTCCTGATGGGTACCCAACAGCGAATTATACTGGAATTTTTTTTGACGTTTGTAATGACAGGTTTTGTCAACTTGATAATAATGTGGAATTTTCTTACCGAATACCACACGAGTTCAAATTAAATCCGGAAATTTTTTGACCTCTAGTGGTATTACTTGTTTTAATGCACAACTTTTTCCTATGTCGAGTGTGAGAATTTCCTACTCAATTTTCACGAACCGCTCACCGTTTCAAATAAACGAGAATTGATTGCAAATATCCGATAAGATTGTTCGAAATCTTGGTAGTCTCCAATGATAATATTCACATGTTCTTAGAAGTGGATTGAATAAACAAGTAAACATAACTTTATGTATTTCCCGATTATACTTGATGAAATATGGAAAACATTCATCGGATATTGGTGAACCCAAGTGGAGATTCACAAATAGTCATAAAAAACGTGAATGATTTCGAATTATATTTCGTATATCGGTCGTCTGCGTCTTCGTTTGCTTAGATTTTCATGATTCATTCGATTCCAACGAGTTTGCATGAAGGGTTGAGGATTGATATCACCGCATTACTCGTTTTAAATACTATCAGACGAGTATTTACTTTGAACAACTGAGTAATATATCAGGATTGCAGAGGAAAATAGTGTACTTTCCACACAATAATGCCCAACCACTCCAAAATTTGAGGTGCCGATGTCTTAAATGAAATGCCAGCGCCGAAGTGCCGAAGTTATACCTGAGAAAGAGTTTTTGCTATAGGCTCTTCTTGATCAGATCATCATTTTTGGTGTCTTTCATTTTCCTTATCCATCAATAAAACGTATGCTTTTTTAGGCGGATTCCTTTCCTTCGCATTATGAATCTTGGTCTATCGTCTAGCCTGAAGGGTTATCACATCCAGTCCCATGTCTTTCGGTCGAGGCGTGTTTCGACCTCGAAACTATATCGAAATGTCTGTCCATGTCGACACCCCCGAAACGATCGAAAAGAAAGGCGAAATAACGTCGATAAATAATGACAGTCGAAGAAGAACAATCCGAGGTGTCGACCCAATGACATCGCACAAAATAACAACATTGCCGACGCAGCGTGACGTTCGACTGTTTACAAGAGTTTCAAAATCGCCCCATTGTGAACGGAGACAAAATACAAGCGAGCTATATTATTTGTGTTGCCACATTATTTCGTATATTATTTTTGTTAAGACGAATGATGTTGGTTAACTAGTTACGAACAGTGTCGTAACTAGGGTGGTGCCGTCTTTTTTTTCTCTGTTCGATGACTGAAACATGAAGGAAATCAGTTGGTAAATTATAGATGGGCATCAATTCCAAAACTAGGGATGACCGACCGAGTGAAGCTCTCATTTAGTCCTCCGTGATATTTCCAATTTTGAGTTTCGTATTTTTCAAAACTTTCTCCAGCTCAGCTGCAAATTTGGTTGAAATTGGCCAAGCACTGCCACTGCTGGCCTTCACAACCTAAGTGACTATCCTCGTTAGTATTTTCCTTCGGTAGAACCTTCGTAACTGCGTGGTAGATGGGCATGTTGGTATCAAGTTTTGAATATTTTTAACATCACCGATAACTGTAACGTTATTTGAGATCGATCACTGGCCAATAGAGAACATCACGATTAGCAATCTTATCTAAAGAACATTCCATATCGACTTACACTGATAATGCTTCTCGCAAAACCACCAAAGAACGAGTGTGAAGTATCCAATTCGGTTTATTCCATGTCACATGTTACACGGAAGAAAAGGATTTGTTAATTCAACCAAATATATTTAGTTGAAATTATTCGTTTGAACGAATTAAATATCATTTATTTCAATCATCAGTTATATTCATCGAATGACACCACACTATCGCATGGACGAAATGGGATTCTTGAAACAATTCTTATATATGCTTGATTCGAAAATATGTTGATCAAACGGAATCATCTCCAATTCAAATTGAATAAATGATAATGTCGAATCAATAACATATCTCTTTGAACTGAGTTATTCAAATCTATCTATCCAACACTATAAGTATCGAACGAATCATTTATCGATTCACTTTGAACAAATGGAAATATTAATTCAACTTCAATACAGGATCGATTCAAACAACTGATTTTGCTCAATTCAAGAATATATAGTTATCAAATTGAATACGTTCTTTCTAACTTCCAGCTGATAATCATGATGAACTGAATTATAAAATACGCGAATGGGATGGAATATGTGGATTATGTTCGATCAGTATCAGAAATTAGTGACCTGAGAATTTCGGATGAGTTTGAAAACCGATTCTGAACTACATTTATGAAAGTTTATCATTACAGAATTTCATCCTTCAATTCCTTTTTTCGATGCGGAATGTGATAATGAGATGTTGTATTTTCATGATACATACAGTGATGATACATAGATATTCATCTCAGCTACATAATGGGATTTATTTGATATTTTCTTCATCCAACACCTATATAAACCTTTTAATCTAACTACATGTACCTACCAGGTGGACCAATTTCTCAGGAAAGATACATAGTTGAATTTGATTATGTTTTGTAGTTTTCCTCGAATATTTCAGTATCCTCGATACAAGGATTTCCTAAACATACAGAGTGATACATATTTTGAGTAGGTACTATCGATAACAAAATCGATAGATTGTTGTAATAGTGCCACTGACCAGATCTTGATATACATTATATACAATATATACACTATATACAACATAAACAATTCATTTCACCCAATTCATGTCGCCTTGAATGTTGATATTTAGCACGGTTTATTTATAAATGACGATATTGAAATCTTTTGTGTATATATATTTCATATAAGGTACCTTATCTTTCAGAAATACACATTTTGAAGATATCTGATTCAACCTTCGTGGCGAGTAACAAATGATAGAGAATCCCGAAAACTTCTGCTTGACACCCATCGAGAAATCCGTATTTTATATTTCCATCACGCCACTGCGTCTCTAAAAGAGATCAAAAACCGTGATCCATATTATCGCATAACTATATACTTTCTAACAAGCACCTTATTAGCACGTTTAACAGCCGAACAAGAAGAAAAAATAACCGTCCGATCAAAATTCAGTCGGCGTTTTGACGCATTCGTGATTTTCCAGAGCCAGTTTGACGCGAACCGTACGTTATAAATAATTAGAACAAAGCGAAAGCGATTTCGTTGGTGTCCCGCAGAGATGTATTCCGAGCCGTGATCCGAAGCGTCCTTTGTCGGTTCTTTTCTCACCTGCGATTTGATTGATAGTCCGTTCACTATGTACAGGATGTTCACTTGCACATTGACACCTTTCTTCGGTAGTTATAATGAGAAAAGGAAATGAAGGAACGTTTGAAAAACTAAAAATCAGGAAAAATAACGTGTCGGTTGATGAATCTCTCATTTCTCTACCACAATGAACTATATACAGGGTGGCCCAATGAAAACGAAACAAGGTATGCATTTTACTGAGAGATCAAGGAGCTGACATTGAAATAAATGATTATTTATGTAATGTTGGATAGGACAGGATTTAAAAAAGAAACACATAAGGCACTTCCCAGATGAACATCGTCCCAACTCCAGCTACACTAGCCGATTATTTTCATGAACGTTTTTTCTTGAGAACTACTGCATTATTCCAAAAACGAGGAAGCGTTGGTAAGAGATTTCGATTACCTTCAAAATGATGTAACACTTGACCCCTTATCCCATTTAAGATTCAAGGGTTGGAGCTCACCCCTCCGAGAGGTTTGAAGTGAAAAAGTTGAAAACATGCGCAAAATATTTCCCCTCGAAATTAAAATCGACCGGCTCGAGCGTTTTATTTTTCTGAGAACGATAACTATATCGAATCGGCCTTGTTTCTTTTTCATTGGGCCACCCAGTACCTAGCTGAAAATCCCTATCAGAATAGATGGACGGACACAAATCAGTCTTATCTGTCAGACAGGTAATCTGATTTGTGATCTGTGTGAGTTGAAAAACAGTTGTCTTAGACATATTTTCTCATGTTTAATTGATAGGACACAAACTGAATGATTGTTATTTGGATAATATGATTTGATTTAACTTGATTTCTGTTATTTTCGTCGGTTAGGGTTAATCATGATAAATTCAGTTCATGATAAGTAAGTTGGTGGTATATTCAAGACTACCGAAGTAGCCTATTCATTTTGTAATTTCATTAATATTTCTCATTAGCACATTTGATGCATATCCAGTAAATTGATTGATTGATTGATTGATTTGAAGTTGATAATGAGACCAGGAGTGCGAAACAGAGACAGATCGATACTACAAATGAAGATAGAAGCAAGAATTTTGAAATATTTTCCCATTTCCTATGAAGTCTTCGATATCCAAGGTCGGTATCACCACCAACAGCGCTCTCTGGTAGGACTACATGAGGTCCATTGCAAGCGAAAACTACTCGACAAAAACTTGACATCCCTTACAAAGAGGTACTTCACATCCCAGCAGAATCCAAGATCTACAAAGCGCAAATTCGACCTGTCCTTGGATACTGTTCACATCATATTTTAATCTCAGCTCAAAAATATACGCGGCAGCTTTCAGTTTCCATTCCAAGAGTTGGTGATACTACTCTCATGAAATCTCCAACCTCTTTAGGACATCTTCGAGAAGCGAGCGATCTCTCCCTTTTTTATAGATATTTCCAAGGTCGGTGCTCGTCTGAAATTTCGTCTCTCATTCCACCAATATCGAATCCAAGTAGACAAACCAGACGAGCTCAGGCTGGTCACCCCTACACTGTCTGGCTCGAGACCTGTCGAACTTCACCCTTCAATCGTCATTCATCGAACTGAAAAATAACTACTTGTTTGGGCATGAAATATTGTGTATGTATCAAAATCATTGACGCTTAATACAAGGTGAATAATTTGAAGTAACAAAAATGATGCCATTTCATGTCAATCGAAATATTTAAGTTAGATTCTCCACAACTCCTCCATCAATTTCACCAATTATACTGCGTTAACTGTTCGAGATACTCCCTGTATACTGACGGATGGAATTCAATCAGCTGCGTCATCATATTAGACAGAAAAAATGAAAGTCCGGTTTCAATTCATCAATAGGATATACTTATTATTTGATGAAATGTGATATGAAAATTCGACGAAATCGAAAGTCAATCTTGATTGCGGATTGCATAATAAGATACAGTAGATCGGGAGACACTTGGATTGGGCAAGTTTTCAAATTGCGACTACAGGAAATTTTATACCTACCTACTTTGTTCATTTCAGAAATGATCTGCTGATGATGAATTGCTGATGAATATGCTTGAAAAGTGATCATTCCAAATTCCATCTTTCATTTCAAAATCTGAAGGTATCAGTCATCTGTCGCAAAGAATGGAATTCCATCCTCTCAGGAATCAACTATACCTAAGTGTTACCCCAAAGCAATTTCTATTTGAAATTTGTTCAACATTATTCAATAACTAACCTATGAAATGGTATATTCTGATCTTTTCTGAATCTATTAATACAGCCATAGGATGAACAGGAACATTTCGAACAAAGTTTTAAAGTCCTTCCTTGACTTGATGGGCTGAACCACCTAAGATTATTTACCAACTTTTAATATTCAAACAACAAGTAACACTGATTCTCATTGTTTCAACACTCTTATGGATCAATAAACTCCGCTAAATAATCAGAATAAAAATGTCGTATTCCTCAATACAATGGCATGACACATCAAAATGTTTTGACAATGCCAACATTCTTATGGTCGTTTGTTTCAATTCCTCTTTCTCCCAGCAAAACACATAAGTCGCATCCGCCGAAAATTAAAAACGAATAGTATTTTTGGGGCACCCTCCCGATGTGTGAGGTCACAGTGAGTATGAATAATGATGAAACAGTATTCACGTTGCTACTTGTTCCCAGATTTCCAGTGATTCCTCCGATCTTGAAGTCCTCGAGTATGATTGTAAGAACCCATCGCTGATTTCCAATTCTTTATCATCTTTTAATTTTATCCGCCGAAATAGCTCAGTTGGGAGAGCGTTAGACTGAAGATCTAAAGGTCCCTGGTTCGATCCCTGGTTTCGGCAGTTTTTTTTTTAATAATTCTTAATGAAATTTTAATATGCGTAATATTGTATGCGTTTTCCAAGACCTCGTTTTTGCAGTTTTTCTGCATAAATTTCAACCACAATTCAATAATTATCGCGTAACTGCAGTGTCAATAGTGATAAGAACGTATCTAAATAGCTATGAAAGATCCATTTTTTACTCATGATGGGTATAAAATCGAATTTCATAATTTTCTGAAGTAGAGTGTGGAACAAGTGAGATTATTGTATTCACCAGCAGAAAATACTACGATGTGCCAACAAAATTAAAATTATGTATTCAATGTGGTTATCACGTTGAGTTTATTAGGGTCGAAAATAAAAAATGATAGGATAGAAATTCAAAAAAGATTTGCATCGGCCGGGAATCGAACCCGGGCCGCCCGCGTGGCAGGCGAGCATTCTACCACTGAACCACCGATGCTTATATACATAATTGTGTCATTTCTTGCACAAACAATATAGAAGAGGAAGAGAATTGATCATCAATTTTTTTTTACAGACCAGCGACCTGGACACGTTCCTATGCAAGCAGGAGTGGGAGCGTCGACTGGAAGAAGAACTCGAAAAACCTCACCGAGACCCCATCTCCCAGATAGATGACTTCTTCGAATCAAATCACAACAACATCATCAGACACCAACCGTCCACCATGAACTATAGCGGAAAAAATGATGGTGAGTAGTGAAAAATTCACACTCCATAATCTAATAAAAGCGGAATGGTTTCACAACATTAATGAAACTCGAATTTCAAATTCAATTCCATAGTCATTGTTACGTATACGTTACTGAATAGGCATTCCCCATCTTCTCAACTCTAATTTCAAAATCAATGAGAATCAGAAGAGTAAAGTTGGCGATTGAAGAATACTACGGAAGTGTGGAAGGGCCAATATCAATTTATTTTTATTGCAAGTCTAAAATTGTCAACTCAGTAATTAATCTGAAACATGTTAGTAGAACTTACATGTCCTGTTTGTTTCTGTGAATAAAATAAAAAAAAAATAGTACTTAAGACTAACAAACATACAAGACATAAATCTATAGTATGAAATACATAATTGATTGAAGAATGAGTGAGAAAATCAGGTTCCCTCAACACTCTTGACATTGGACTATTAAATCCATAATAGGTTGAATGTGATTTCTCTACAGTTTTTTCCTTAGACCCCAAGAAGACTTTCCTCTTCTTGAACAATGACCATAATGAAATGAGAATAGTGAATTCACTGATGCGATTTGCTTTACCTCCAAGTCATGTAGGAGTCGCAGGTTTTCCTGAAGATAGCGCCTTTATTATACAAAAAATTCCGTTTCAAATTCCATGGTGCCTTACAAATGTTTTGATTTCACTCATCCGAATCTTTTCAGCATAATTTCCTCAACAATACAACAATTAGATACACAAAAGTCTGTTTATGTTTCAATTTTGTTTTATTGCAAGTTTGGTAGAGCTGCAGTTCACTGTTTTCAGTTCTGCCACCCTGAATTTAGTCGAATAATAGTGATCTCTTCAGGATAACTAGTGACTCCTACAGTATCCAGGTAAAGCGATTTGGATAGGAATGCGCGCACCTGTCAAACAACGAAACAACGTTGACGTTGACTCGGTTGAGTGAAGTTGGTTGCCAAAGATTTGTAGCTGGAATATCCGGAATTCATAGGCGTACACATTTATTTTCATGAAATCGACATTGACAACTATGGAAAGGCTCCGGTCGGGTTCCCTTTGGTTGCGTGGTAGTTGTCGAAAATGAGGGAAACTTTGAATAACTTTCGAATTCGAGTAGGCGTCTCTCGACAATGGGAGAAACTTGGAATAATAATGATTCAAATATAACTCGTCAAGCACTCGTTACATTTCCGCACTGGCCGCTACTCGGCTCGAGCTAAATATCAACTCGTGCGAAATGAGTGACTTTCCACACTTGTTACTCTTTGCTCATTTTCTTCTTTGTGTTCGCGTCGCAGTGTACGTGTCGATGCGCTCGCTGGTCGGGCCGGAGGAGGACGCCTTCCTGCGTCCGCCGGCGCTGTGGGAGGACATCGCGAGCAGCATCCAGAACATCGACCCCGAGAACGCCAACATGCTGGGCGTCGCCGCCCCCGCCCCCGCCGCCCACCACGTCAAGCTCGAGGCGGTCGACGAGCTGGCGATCGGCTGCGCCGTCGCCGCCGGGACGCCGTCGCCGTTGCTGTCCCCGTTGGAAATCAAGACGGAGAAGGTAACGATCGCGTCCGATGATACACGGAAAAAAAGGATTCGTTAATTCAACCAAATATATTTGGTTGAAATTATCCGTTTCAACGAATTGAAAATCATTCATTTTAATAATCAGTTATATTCATCGAATGACACCAAACTATTGTGCATGGACGAAATGGGATTCTTGATATAATTCTCATTTATGCTTGATTCGAAAATATGTTGATTGAACGGAATCATATCAAATTCAAATTGAATAATTGATAATGTCGAATCAAATAACATATCTCTTTGAACTGAGTGATTCAAATCTATCTATCCAAAACTATAAGTATCAAACGAATCATTTATCGATTCACTTTGAACAAATGATTATATCAATTCAACTTCAATACAGGATCGATTCAAACAAACTGATTTTGCTCAATTCAAGAATATATATATATATATATAGTTATCAAAGTAAATACGTTCTTTCTCACTTCCAGCTGATAATCATGATGAACTGAATTAAAATACGCGAATGGAATAAAATATGTTGGTTATGTTCGAACAGTATCAGAAATTATCGATCTGAGATCTGCTACATTCGTGAATAACTTCTAGATTCTACTTCTAAATGAAGGTCAAAGATATGCGGAAATACATTATTTGTTCTTCAAAATTCAACCACTTCCATATTCCGATCCCATATCCTGAGTGTATCGAGTAAATTAGTTCTTTCATCATTCAGGTACTTATGTAATTATTGACAATATCTTTCAGCACAATGTTTTTTTTGCGAATATTGAATATATTGAGTATACCTACAAGAATATCACTCCATGATTTTGAAAATCACTGGCATATGGGTCAATCATTATGGGTAAATACAGGGTGATCCACGGTGGATGGCCTAGTAGAAGTATCTGGAGAACGAAAACACAGAACATTCTGGGGGGGGGGGGGGGGGGGACAAAGGGGGGATCGATGGCTACGGATAGTTGTCCATTCGCCCAGTTTTCATATGTCAATGGATATGATAAGTTTTTTTAATTCTAGTTAGGTTTTATTCATAGTTATTTTCTCTGAATTCAGACTTCATTCGCTGGATTTCAGACATTTTTCTCTGATTTCAGGCTTTTCTCTATGTATTCAAACTGTTTTCTCTGAGTTCAGACTTCGATATCTGATTTGAGAATTTTTCACTGAATTCCCACTCTTGTTTCTGAATGTAGACGGTTTTCTCTGAATTCAGAATTTGTTATCTGAATTCGGAATTTGTTATCTGAATTCAGACTTCAATCACTGAATGCAAACGTTCTTCTCTGAATTCAAACTTTTTTCTCTGCATTCAGGTATACCAATTACATCATAATATACCGGGTGACTGGGGATCATGGTACACCCAATATTCTCCTTCAGTTCCAAATACGAATGATTGAAATTGGTACATTTAGACTGAGACGTAAACAACATGACGTTGAAAAACTTTTGATATATAGCTCATTCTCTTTCATAGTTCATAGAAAAACTATATTTTTTGTGGTAACGAGATACAAATATCACCTTGTATGTTAGAATAGGTCTCCTTCCATAGCTCATAGTTAATCAACATCCAAGGACCATGTCAAGAAGTTTATAATTTTGAAAAAATATAATGAAAAGGAAGATTAGAAGATGGTCGAATACATAATGTGAATTCAAATATTATGAAAAATAATGAGCTAGCTACCAAGAGAGAAAAGAAGAGAGAAATTTTGGTGTTGAAATGTTCATAGTATTCACTCCTAGACCTTGTTTTAGAATTTTTTAGTTCCGACATACAGGGCGAGGTTAACTTAGAAATATTAAAGGAGCGACAACGTTCATAGTTCGACCCTGATATGAAAATAAGGATCTGTGAAAAATGAGAATCTGCTGCAGATTAGCTAGTTTCATTTCTTCAATCATTCAGAAGAAAAAAAGAAAATCTGTTAAAGAGAGGATCTTGCGAAAATGAGATTCAATTTCACCAGATCTAACGAGCTCGACTTTTCGAATGATAATAATGTTTTTTCGTCACAGCAAAGAATTCTAAGGTGTATTTCAAATATTTCATTTGTAGACTCCTGTCGTCCAGTTTTCATAAACCTGAGAATTTTAACTGTGTATGGCGTTCATATATTGGATTTAATCACATCAGTTCATAGAAATAGGAATAGTTATTCGAGGAATAGTGATATTCATGCTCATGACACAAGATATAAATCAGACTTTTCTATACCCTACCAGCGTATAGAATGGAAATTAAACTTTATAACAGGCTTCCGCAATATATTGAAGATATTGCCTCAATACATAAATTTGAAATGAAAACAACGAACTATCTCATTGATATTGAATACACATTGAATCATATCAGAACTGCAACATACACTTTGCCAGATTTCAATTATTTTTTTTTAATATACCTATGTGTTTCTGTATATTTTCGTCACTTTATCTATCTAATTATGATATTTTGAGGTAATACTCTAGTTTTAGCTAGACTTTTTAATTTGTTCATATTGTCACTTGTCTTATGTCTTCTGATATTGTGAGATGAATAAATTCCATCTATCTATCTATCTATCTAATAATTGTTTTCCTCTTTCGCAGATCCTGCAGCAACCGGCCCCCACGTTACACCTCCTCGGCACCCCGACGAGCCCCTACCACGCGTCGCAGCCCACCAGCCCCCACTACCACCCTCCCCACCAGCCGCTCCACCACCCGCACGCCGCCAACAACGGCTACAAGTACAACGCGGCGGCCGCCCCCGCCCCCGCCGGCAACGCCCTCTACCCGATGCCGTCGCGGCTAATGTACGTCACGCCGCTGACGCCGCCCAGCTCGGAGCCCGGCTCGCCGGGAGGGGCGGGGCCGCGCCGGACGCCGCCTCCGCCCTACCCCGCCCCCGGATGCCCGCCGCCCCCCGCCCCGCACTCGGCCGGCAGCGGGCGGTTGGGCAACACGACGCACGGCGTCAGGTACAACAGGCGGAATAATCCGGAGCTGGAGAAGAGGCGGATACACCATTGTGATTTCATAGGTGAGGGCCGTTTAGATTTCCAACCCCCGATAACTATCCAATAGGCAGCCCTTTGATGCCGTTAGAGAACGTGGGAAATACGATGTGAATACGAGTGGAAGTCATTGGGAAATCAGGGTAGAAATTGAGAAATCAGGGTGGAAATTGGGAAATTAGGTTCAGGCATTGATATACCCGAAGTTATTGGGAATTGGGGAAGAAATTCATTGGGAAGAGGACACAACATTGTGATTTCAAAGGTGAGGGCAGTTTACTTTTCCAACCCCGATAACTATCCAATAGGCAGCCCTTTGATGCCGTTAGAGAACGTGGGAAATACGATGTGAATACGAGTGGAAGTCATTGGGAAATCAGGGTAGAAATTGAGAAATCAGGGTGGAAATTGGGAAATTAGGTTCAGGCATTGATATACCCGAAGTTATTGGGAATTGGGGAAGAAATTCATTGGGAAGAGGACACAACATTGTGATTTCAAAGGTGAGGGCAGTTTACTTTTCCAACCCCGATAACTATCCAATAGGCAGCCCTTTGATGCCGTTAGAGAACGTGGGAAATACGATGTGAATTCGAGTGGAAGTCATTGGGAAATCAGGGTAGAAATTGGGAAATCAGGGTGGGAATTGGGAAATTAGGTTCAGGCATTGATATACCCGAAGTTATTGGGAATTGGGGAAGAAATTCATTGGGAAGAGGACACAACATTGTGATTTCATAGTTATTCCACTTTTTCGACGAGTCGGAAGGAAATGTTCACCCGACAAATTCATCCAAGATACAACTCTTTTATTCGTAGAAAACGTAGGAAATTCGTTGTAAATATGATGAGAAGTCATTGGCGAATCAATTGTGAAATCAGGGCGAAAATTGGGAAATCAGGGCAAACATGGAAGTTCGGTTCAGACATCAATTGATCGGGGGAAATACTGGTATATTTGTTGATATGACAGCCTCAAACTGAAATAATCAGAACAGATACTACAATATCGACAAACATTCGAGATTTAGAGAATTTATCAAGAATTAGTTGGGAATTGAGACAAAACGTGGGGAATCCATCGTAAATACGATGATTGGGAATTCAGAGTAGTCATTAGTGAAATCAGGGTGTGAATTGGGAAATCAGAGCACCAATTTGGACATGATGGTAAGCATTGGGAATGTTGATATATCGGAACAAATATTAGGAAATTATTCATTGGCATATCCGAAAAGAAACTGAAAAATCAGAGAGAATAGTTTGTTAATCAAGCCTTCAGAAATGGATTTCGATATCAGGATTTTTGTTAGGATTGGGAAATAAATTCGATGGGAAATCAAGACCCATATTGGGTGTCAGAGAGCAGACATTGATGTATCAAAACAAGGAGAGGTATATTGTGAGATGAATTATTTGGAAATTATGGAATTCATCTGAAAATTGTTGAGAATTATAAAATATATTTCATGAGTAATTGTTGGGATATCAGGGCAGCCACTTTAGATTGAGAAATCAGTGCAAAAAATAATATAAAAGGGCAAATTTCAGGAGAATTGGCATGAAATCAGGAAGTCAAAGAGAGTATTGGGAAACCAGAGAAAATGTTTGGGAATTAGCGAATTGGTCGGGATTCGGACAATAAATTCGTTGAAGAATTGTCGAGATATCGGGCAGCTAGTAGGTTTATTGGATATAGGGAAGTCATGCGGATATTTGAAACTCGGTTCAGACAATTCAAAAATTGGAATATTAGAGAAGCTATCAGAAATTCATTGGTGAATTGAGAGAAAAACAGGGACATCATAGAAATTCTTGGGAAATCGGGAAATAATTGTAAAAGCAGGACAATACTTGAAAAATCAGTGCAGAGAGTAATAAATCATTGTAAATATTGGGAATATTATTAAGAATTCATTTGTGAATTAGAAATAAAATTGGGAAATCAGAGAAATTTCTAGGAAATCTAGTCAGATATTATGATTTCATCAGGAAATAATGATAGATAAGTATTAAAAAATCATGGAAAATTCATTGGGACATTAGCTGTCACTGGGAAATCTCATCAGGAGAATTTACTGAAGAAACCGTAAAGCCAGTGCCAGTACCAGTACTCAGTTGAGATTTGACGAAAATGTCGACAGACAATTCATGGAAAGTGGATCAATGCTAAGGTCAACTGATCGAATCCCATTTCAGCTGAGTTGACCAACATTTTGTCCATAGCATAGCGAGAATTTCCAATTAACAGAATAAATTTATAATAATCTATTAGACATTTTTAAGGTTACTATGTGGGTATATCAATTTCATCAATGGGAACATTTGTCCAATAAATTAAATATATTCGATTACGTTGCTCGAGCGCCAATTAACACAAATTTAAAATCCATAAATCATAGATACCTACACTGTCAGATATTTCATTTTCCACTCGATGTAATCTTGAAACTAATCCAGCACAGGTAGTAGGTAGATACGTTGACAAATTCCGTTGACTATGCAAAATTGTTATACAACTCGAATGTAAATGTAAATAAACAACTGATATTCTTGATGACCTCCAAGCCTCGTTTGAAATCGGAAATGCATTGACATTGCATGGTTTGGGGTGGCCTGACAATACCCAAAAATAAAAATGTTGGATTCCTCCGCCTTTCTCTAGTCTATTTGAAATTCGTTCAACATTATTGAATAACTTACCTCTGGAATGATATATTCTGATCTTCCGTCCGAACCAACTAGAATTATTTCTCAATTTTTAATATTCAAACAACAAGTAAAACTGAGTCTCTTTGTTTTAACACACTTATGGATCAATAATAAACTTCGCTAAACAATAGATTTGTGAGAAAGTGTCCTAGAAGATATGTGCTATAATTGCACTGGGCGATATCGAAAACTGGGAATTTAATGACATTGTCCTTTAAAATGATGATTCAAAATGTCATTACATTTTTTGATATCACCCAATGATATTGTATGCTACCTCTATTTCTGGGACACGCTGTATATTAAAACCAAATTTCCTGTTAGCTTGGTCGACCGACATTCTCAAGATGTCCAGTTATGTTCGGATGATATTTTAAAACGTCGCAAACATTTCGAAAAGTTAACACGATATCGTCAACAACAATTTCCACATAATTCCATGACTGATGGTGTGTTTTCCGATATAAACTATAAATAAACCGGCTTTTATCTGACTGTGAGTCGCTATTTTTATACGATTTATTATTTTGTGGTAATGACTTTGGAAAGGTGAGGTATGCGCTTGCATATGTCTTCGCAGGGTCAAACTAGGAAAATTTCCGACGCCTGCGTTTCGTTAAATATAGGTTCAGTTAATGTAGAATATGCGATTGGAATTCCTCCGCATACAAATGACACATTTGCATTCATTTGTTTCTTTCACAAATAGCATGCCTTCGATTGTTTGCACACAAACTGTTGGTCGAGGTTCTGCGACATGCGAATGATATGGCATTATCGGTTCTTTGCATAAAAGTAAAGATCGTCATTACCGAGACAGTTTGTTCGCTCATCGCGAATCAATTATCATTGTGATTTAACATCGTACATTGGGCGGCACATCATCCTGACCGTTAATGTCAGATGAAAGCAGACTATAGCTATGAATTTGAATAAATGTCGCATTATGGCAGACGTATTGGGTGCCTCTAGCTCTTTAGGATGTTACACAATGATATTCTACATTCTTTTTGCACTAACGGTAATAACTTCTGTCGAGTTCATAATTCTGAAACACCCACTACCTTCATGAGAATTATGATATAGAAATTCGGAATTCTGATATATCGTTCACCTGAAATACAAAAATCCTGTAATTCTATGTCAGAATTCTGACATACATTACAGAATTCTCGCGTATTATAGAATTCTGACATACATTTCAGAATTCTGACATAGCATCTCGGAATTCTGACATACATCACAGAGTTCTGACATACATCATAGAATTCTGACATACATTTCAGAATTCCCACGTATATCATAGAATTCTTACTCACATTTTAGGATTCTGACATACATTTCAGAATTCTCACGTAGCTCTACGAATCTGATAAGCATTGTCGATTCAAAAAAATGTTCTCGAAATTTTTACTAATAGGGTCCTTTTTTTTCAGGTTGTACAAAAGTATATACGAAAAGCTCACATCTCAAAGCGCATCAAAGGATACATACAGGTGGGTGTCACATAAGTAAGTTATTTTCCTCAACTTTGATTCGACTAATTCAATTTTAATATTTTCGAATTCGATAATTTCGAAAAATGAATCAAATTTCACTCCAATTCTTGAATCTACGAAATATAACAACAAACATGTTTTTCGTGGTCTTCATTTAATTGCAATATTATTCTGTCAATTAAGCTCATCGCAATATTTATCGTGCAATTAGGGTGACAGGTTCAGTTCGCATTTAAGACAACTAGAAGATTTATCTTGGAATTTGAGCTCACTTTACCGATTTGTCTTGTATTTTCAGCTAATTTCAAGATGATTCTGTCAATTGAGCTAATTGCGAAATTTATCTTACAATTAGCTTGGATGCAAGATTAATCTGTCAATTAGGCTCTGATTGCAAGATATATCTTTTGAATGCAAGATGAATCGGTCTATTAGCAAAATTGCAAGATAAATGTTGCAATTAGCTTGAATGCAAGATAAATTTATCAACAGAGTCATAATTGCAAAATGAATCTGTCAATATAAATATTGCAATTAGGTCAAATGGAAGATAAATCTAATTGCACTGTATATCTTTCAAATGCAAGATAAATCGGTAAATTAGCCTATTTGCAAGATGTTGCAATTACCTCAAATACAAGATAAATATCTATCAATTGAGCAAGATAAATCTTGCAATTAGCCTAAACGCAAGTTATATCTGTCGATTGAGCTATAATTACAAGATGGATCTGTCAAGATAAATCTTGCAATTCGCTCATACTATGCAAAATAAATCTGTCAATTATGTTCAAATGGCAAGATATACCTTTGAAATTCAAGATGAATCCTCGAAATTGATCTTAAATTGGAAGATAAATCTTGCAATCGGCCTGGATGCAAGATATATTTGTAGATTAGGCTATAATGGCAAGATGAATCTTGAGATTGTTTGAAAATTAGGACAAAAAAACTGTAGGATTGTCTGTTCAGCGCCAACCATAGGATAACGGAACCTCACGATTTTTTTTCGATGTTTATTTAGGGAACAACCACGAATTGGGTAATAAAAAAATGTGATAGGTGAAGAAACATTATTATTATTATTATTATTATTATTTTAATTATTATTATTAAATGTTGTTGTTTTTTTTTCAGGGGAAAAACCGTACAATTGCCAGTGGCCCGAGTGCGAGTGGCGGTTCGCGCGGTCCGACGAGCTCACCCGCCATTACCGGAAGCACACCGGAGCCAAACCGTTCAAGTGCGGCGTGTGCGAAAGGTCTTTCGCGCGCTCCGATCACCTAGCGCTCCACATGAAGCGCCACCTGCCTAAAACCACCAAATGAGCGCACAGAGAGGTCATTTATTTATCGCATCACACGCACACCACCGACATAACCTCAATCTAGACCGAAAATCCATCCGATTAGAAGACCTTGCTGGAGCCTATTGACCATGCGCATTCAGTATCTGTCTCGAAATCTGTATCGAAATAGGCGTATCATGGGAAACAAGGAAAATTAGAAAATAGAATGGGGAAACAGTCGCGACAGCAATAATTCGAATGCCTACTATGTGTATACTGTCTACACATGTCTACACATGTCTACACAACTTGGTCAATTGACCCCCAGATTTTACAATGCGTTTTTTTTTCACCCACATGATGTGGGTTTCATCTCGTTGGGAGTCTTTTTTTCACATATTCATTCAGTGAATATGGGCTGCAGTGCATTACAGCCATATTTTTTTATGAACTATCTTCATATATTATATATCATATCGAACATTATCTACTAATCCTTGTCGTGGCCACTAGACTAAAAATGTTATACTTAGTTACTCATTCGCAGTATTTCAGCTACACTATTCCTTTAAAATTCAAAAAAAGCAGTCAAATGTATCGATAATGAACGTTGGAATTCTTATTCATTCATGTTCATGTTCTCGATATCATCAATGTTTTCAATAGTCTCAAGTCTCAATATTCAATAACAATATAAAATAATCGATCTAAAAATCATAACGAATACAATAATATCATCTCCATACGACGCCAATCAATGTTTGGATGTTTTCAGAGTTTCAATTTGGATGAGATTTTCCGGTAGTTGGGCATGGGCACTATCAGTCTACATTGAGGTTATGTCGGTGACACACACACTTACATTCCTTAACTTATGAAAGTGACATATCGATCTCAAAGTTCGCCAATAATAATTGTATTCTTGTCGGCTGAAAAGTTGTGTCTCTGATGTCATTCCATCGGTTGGAGAAAATTGATTTGACACGAAAGACGTTGGTGATGTCGAATGATAAGTTGTCACCTAGTCGGGAGGCTACAGTTGTTTTATGTCAGAACTCTTTCGGAAAGAAGCCGCTAGATGGCGTACGATACATTCTGCTCAAATACATCGCTCGAATCAGACCGACTGAGAGTTAAATAAATGACAGATGAACGTGATTACAACTCGATATATTTCAACATGAAGTTGTACAAATTCTAACGTTTTGTGTTGCAGTCTTGGACTTTCAGCATCAAAATGCATGAATACATAAGTAAATGTAAACTTTACATTCTTCTTGACAGCACTATCAAGCCAGCGCCGAGCTAACGAACAAAAACTGAGATTGACAGCGGGGTAATTTTGAACTCATCATGCGGCCCATATTTTTTCAAAAATTTATTATGGTACTCGAGTATTTCGACCTTAGGAACCCCAATTTTACATTGAAATAGGTTGGAAACCTCAATTTTTTGAGATGATCCAGAAAGAAGTGCGAAAATAAACCTTCTTTTTCGGAACCGTTCTGGGTAAAAATAGCCGATCGTCCGTAGATTTCCCACACAGGATAATTGTTTACCTTTATTATTATTTATTCAATTGTTATTATATCATTATTTACATTCAAAGAGTCAAGAAGCAGGAAAAAAACATGCTCGAAGAAGTTAAGTTCATCTTGGTAGAATCTTCATTCATATGGAAAGCATTGTCAACTGACTCACAGACAACGTCTTCCATATGGCCCATATGAAAAAAGGTGAATCCATCTTCCTCCAAGATGCTAAAGTGAAATGGTTTCAACTTCCTCCTTTTTGACTTCTTGATTGTATAATGAAGGTATGAAAAGTATCTTGTGTGTGAAATTGAACACCGTTTGGCTATGATTGGCAAAACGGGCACGAGAAAGAAGGTGAATTTTCACATTTTTTTCTTGAATTAAATCGAAAAATAGAGGTTTCCACCCTCGATCCTCAAATTTGGATTTCCTTTATTTCTCAGTGTCATTTTTCTCAACATGTCTTCAATTATCCTGAAGAAGATATTTTTTCGATGAAAATTATACAAATTTTGTTAGGTACAAAGTTTGTAGGTAATTTGCTAGTTATACATTTGGCTACATTGAGAACACCTATACTATTTTTTCGAACCGCTAGATATTTCAAAATGGCACAAAGCTCCCATATAGGTGACAATACTTCATCATCTATCAATGATATTATTGCCTTTTATGAATCAGAGGCCTTTTCCAGTGTACTTAGACGAGTTGTCATATTTTATATTCATATAGAAATTTGCTCTGAAGTGAATAATATCATCAAAGAGAATTATTATCACTTGTAAAATACTACTAAAGGTCATATCAGATTCGGAATTTTTTAGAGCTCTAGATCATTCAGAAAATTAAAAACAATTTTGAGAAAATATTACGTAAAATTTTCACCACAAATTTTCTGGAATACAACCAGATTTCTCTCTGAATCAGTTTTTTTTTCGATATTTTGTATTGTAAATAATGATACGTTTGCTAATTGAATGCTCCAAAGGATATAAAAATATGTCTCGGCCTCAATAAAATATTACAATTGTGTGGAAAGTATTTTTCTCTTCTAATTTTGCCAAGCCAAGTGGAATAACACAATATAACAATATGATATTTGTCACTTTCGAGCCATTTCTTCATGAGAATTTGTGATTTTTATATTCGATATAATTCCAGTGTTGATAATTTAGCAGCTTTAAGATAAAAGGCAGCCTCTACTTTCCCGTGAACTGTGAATGAACTTTTTGTTGTTTATGAGAGAGTGTACAGTTTTGTTTGTATTTAATTCTTGTAAAAATATTATATATTTTGGTTGTGAGATACGCGTGTACTATTTGTTATTATATGGTATGTTCAGAGAATCCGCGATGTTGTAATTATTTTGTACATTTTTCGTCCATTTTATGTATTATTAGGTACGTAACAATGCCATCCTTTTTACCCAGATTTGTGATTTACTTAATATATAAGTTATGAGTAACTGTTGACGATTGTTATATTAACAGAAGAGCAACATTTTTCAAATATTTTCTTGTCTTCTACATATCAAGAAGATCAGGAAAATTTCATTCCATTATTTATAAGAGTGGGGTGGAAGATATTCGAAAGTGGGAAAGTACACAGTGTTCAATGATGTTTCCAAACAATTTGCAGCCTCAAAAGTATTCCTTCAAAAAAAAACAGGCCGCAAATTCAATTTAGGAATCATCCGAACGCCCTGTAATATTGGCAAGTGCCATTTCACTATAGCTCTCTCTTTCTCTTTTTCTGCCAGTTTTGCAAAGTGTACTTATAAAATAAATAATGAATGTACTAAAATTACCCATCGTCATACCTATACGACGTTCAGTATATGGAAGTTACCAAATATGTACACAATTGTTTTCGATTTTTGTACATAGGCGTTGAAGAAGTTGACTAGGAACTAGTCAAGGGAACTTTTGATAATTCGACGCTACTTTGGCAAAAGCACGAAACTCTCATAATCAGTAAAAACAAACCTACTCAAACATCAAGAAGTGTATTCAGAAAAATCGTCTGATTCAGTAAATATTGTAATAAATTCAGTTGATATTATGAAAGGCGATGAAAGAGTCATCTGCATGCTTTATTCTCTTCAGAGGTTTACTGAAGATGGAAATGTGTTTGTTCAAATGAATAACTAGACTTTCATAAATATTTTCATGTTGTTATCATAAATCCATTGAAATGTTTTCAATCTATCATCTTCAGTTGCTCTGGAAAGTAACCAACTTATTCAGATTCAATGTATTGAGATGAGGGAGATCGCGCCTTTTGGCAAAGTACTGTTCATTTGTAATTGCGTGAAAGTTTCAGAAACCGCTATCATGCATATCTATAGTGTATTTATATCTTTATCCTATATAGGTATTATATAGAAAATCGGACACACAAAAACTATTTCTATTAACATTAATTTGTACTTTCTTTATTATTTATATGAATATACAGCAAACTAGAGTACACATGAATGTAAACACTGTTTTTATTTTTTAATTTTTTGTAGAATTTTAATTTTAATACAGTTTTATTTTTACCAACTGAGCTATTTCATTTCATTTCTCCACTAGATGTGATGTTAATTAGAAAAAATATTATTATAAATGACCATGATCTTATAGGGACAGGGTTTTCCCCCGTATATTTCTGCACCTCACTTGCAGGGGTTACTTCGGAAGTTATCAAAAAATTATACAAGTGTTTAATATGTTTTTGAATCAGCCGGCTCAACATAATTAGTTGATAATTTTTTTTTTAACGTATACGGTGCAGAAATCAAAATTGTTCAAAACTCCACTGTGCAGTCCAACGTGTTTGCAGAATACATGTTACAACTGAATTTTTCTTCAGTTTCCTATTTTGGAACAAAATAAAACAAAGTTCTTGTTCATATAATAAATAGTACACACTATACTAAATGAAAAATTTCCATTAAATGTATATATAATAGATAGCAGAAATTTATCTCTCTGAATAAAATTATAACTTTTTCAAAAAAATACAAATACGGGTACATATCATTATAAAATTCGATAAAAATCAGATAAAAGATCGTTGAAGAAAGTTTTCTTGCATGCACGGAATACAAAATTTCTTTCTTCTCATAAAACAATATCCTGTCTATAAAATACTTATATGTATATTAAAACAACAAAAAAGGTACGCCTATGATAGGCCTACGATTCATACATCCATAGATTCATAGACTATAAGCAAAGCCCCCTACAATTCCAAGCCGTGAAGTTTGAGACTCGGCAACGCGGTAGGTAGTCCGATTATTTATCTGTTATAAGGCAGGGGTTTGTGCATTGTTAAATTGCATTACTCTTGTTCATTTCACGCAAAGTGTATATAGGATGGTGAAATAACACTTCAATTGTTTCTTTCCAAAACATGTAGACCTGTCAAACAACCTTACTAAGGCCGCACCGCTTGAGTATAGATCGTCGATCTTGTCAAGTCAAATCCGCTTTCACTGATAATGACGGATATCTGACAATGTTAGCTAACATTTCAATTTAATGTTGAATTCGTTTTTAATTTTTAATAAAATTCGTGTTTTCCAGGATTTTGATCATGGGCAGCCTTAGTAAGGTGTTACAATTCGACATAATCAAGTAGGCAGAAGTGTACTACTGATTCTAGTGACTGGGTATAGGGAGTTGGAACACCAGTCTATTTACATCATCATTTCACGTATATTAATTTCGGGAGGTTTGATATTTCATAATGAAGTATTAACAACATTATTGTGAATACTTCAAGAACTGTGTATATCTACCTTTTTCAGTATTGATTATCATGAAATGCAGTTTGACACTGTGACTGTAGTAAAGTGAAAGTATTTTTTAGCATTAGTTGCAATGGGACAATTATCTCAGGGCTAAGAGGGTAGATTCTAGCCGTTTCGGAAAGGAACCAACCAGTCAAGAAGGCGAATTTGGACAATTTACAGGTTTTATTTCCCACTGGCTTTACATACAGGGTGTTCTCACTTCACTAACTGAAATTCGACCAAATTAATATAGGCACACATGGCCGCTAAATGAAGTGTTAATTATGTTGAATATTGAATAAATAATACATTGATTAAGAGCAAATTTCATATGGTACCGATTAAACTATAAAATAAATTGACAAAATTTCACATCGAACATTTAGGCCCTTATACATCAATCATTGGTGAAAATTCACGAAAATAGCACGTAAACAGTATTATATTATTATAATAGGAGTACAATCGACAGAAAAGACGACATTGCAGTTTTATTTTTACCAACTGAGCTATTTCATTTCATTTCTCCACTAGATGTGATGTTAATTAGAAAAAATATCATTATAAATGACCATAATCTCACTCCCAGAAAATATCTTATAGGGACAGGGTTTCCCCTGTATATTTTTGCACCACACTTGCAGGGGTTACTTCGGAAGTTATCGAAAAATTATACAAGAGTTTTATATGTTTTTGAATCGGCCGGCTCAATATAATTAGTTGATAATTTTCCTTTTTTTAACGTATACGGTGCAGAAATCAAAGTTCGATGTTACCCACTGCGATCGTAAAAATTCAAGAAAATAGCACGTAAACAGTATTATATTATTATTATAATAGGAGTACAATCGACAGAAAAGCCGACGTTGCTGGCTTGTGAGTGTAGGAGGCTTTGCTATAACAGTCGAAAGAAGGAACTCACTGAACATCCTTTTCGTTTTCCCTGTACCAGACGCCGCACGTGGTCGCGTGCGTCACCTTGTGCTTGATGAGGTTCCCGATGCAGCTGAACCTCCAGCCGCAGCACTTGCACAAGTACGGCTTGACGCCCGTGTGCAGCGAGCTGTGCCTTATCAGGCTGTCCCTGTAGGCGAACGAGCTGGGGCAGAACAGGCACGTGTACGGCTTCTCTCCCGTGTGCGATCTCTCGTGCACCTTCGAACAATGAATGTTGGAAGAAAGAAAAACATTAAATGTAACATGAACGGGGAAAAAGTACATTAGTAGTTTGGTGTTTCGGTGTATATTTATGGGTCTGTATATGGCCCAATATACACACACACACACCTATTATTTGTTTCCGTGAGGTATTCTGTGGTTGTTGTGGCAAAGCCGAACACTGTAGAGTTGTTTCAGTTCTTTGGTATATTCACGATGTACTAAAGTATATCGAGATGTCTGTAGCGTGAAGTGAAATAGGCAAGTACTTGAGACTGACTGCTCGAGGACGCACGGAGAAGCTGTGTGCTTTCGAGTGCACCGAGTTGTTCTTACTGACTAGCTGAACTAAAAACTGTTTTGCAAGAAGGGTATCAATCTACCGTGAGAACGTTCCCTAAGCGGCTAAACCATTTGGGTTTTTTGGGAACTTTTACTGTTAGGTGATACAGTTACCTTGCTTCGGATATTGAACGTGCCTCTATGAATGAAAATAATTCTATTCTTCTATTAAATACATTTCTTATTTTATCATGTAGAATCACTACCTTGATTTTTTGCGCATAATTTCCGAACACCATGTCTAGGGATAAAGATTCAAAATACAAGTATTTTAAACCTGCTGCCCTAGCCAACCACTGTTCAAATGATCATTGGTAGAATAGTGTTCTGAATTTTATTATAAGAAGTTCACTATGGGCATTTTTACTAGTTGAAAATTTTCTATAAGTTGATGGTATTGAATGGTTGAAGAATTTCATTCAGGAGAATAGAGACCCATTCTCAAAACGAGCCAGCCGGTGATAGGGTATATTGAAATTTGATGTAGGTATTCCTTTTATAATTATGAAAAATGATCAATTGTGAGAAATGTTTTCCAAAATAAGTTCCAATACATTCTGGTTACCAGGGTCCGATCAAAAAAGACATACCAAAGAGAACATTCGCACGAAGTGCGAGACTAGAACACACTCAATTTTATGCAGCAAGGAAAAAAATTTCAAATCTCAATAAATAAAAAAAATTGTAAGAAAAAAATTTTTTTTTATCATTTGTGTTACGTTTTTTGAGGATAAATTATAGGTGGCATATTGATACAAAATTATATAAATTATATATACATGAATTATTTATATACATAATGTACTTATATATAATACATAAATTATATATACCATGCGGTGTGTGTACTTCTGCCATTGGCGAGAATTTTTAAGATTTCATTTAGTGAGACTATACTTTTTCTATGGCTTTAACAACATATAATAGAGAAATAATTTCGAAATGAAAAAAACTTGAAATTGAAAAACACCTATAGTTATTTTAGCACACAGGATCACCAAGTGAAAAAGTAAATATATGTTTCTTGACTTTATGTTTGAAAACGAGAATATTTGAAATTAACATCAACATACTCAATAAATTCGCTTATATTCAATTCGTTTTCAATACCATTCATATCAAGTCTACCACATATATGCAAAGCTATATATGACGTAGATTCCCACGCTTTTTCGTCTTGTTCAAACGGAATCCTCACTTTTAAGATTTTTTATTGAAAAGCAACATTGAATAAAAACTGAAAAAAATCGTTTCGCGACTGTATGCATTGCCTTGGAAGTCGCGGTATTTTTCTTTCGGAATTCGTGTTCTCACCTTGAGCTGTCCTTTCCAGTGAAAACACTTGCCGCAAAAGGCGCACGCCAGCTTCTTCTCCGCACTGTGCACGACCATGTGCGCCTTGAGAGTGTACTGATTGGAGAACCGCTTCTGGCAGACCTGGCAGCGGTATTTCGAGGTCTTGCCGCAATCGGTGGTCTCGTGGTTGTTCAGCAGGCATTTGGCCCGGAACTTCTGGCCGCATTTCTCGCAAATGTAGACGTAACTCTTCCTCGGCACGCCCTTGTGGAAGTTCTCGAGGTGCAGCTTGAGGATGTCAGGGCGCGAGAAAATACGGTCCGGACAATCCGGACAAGCTGGAAACACGAATAGACCTTTTCATTTGGTTGCTCAAGTAACATCATTATCATTAGCTACCACAGGTTGTTACAGCTTCAATGAAAATGCACTCTGAAGTCTATTCTTGTTTTTTTTTCTTTCAATATCTCCACATCACGAACGGAAAGCCTACAACGTTCGAGGAATTTCGGAATGTCTTTTTATTGAAAAGAAGTTGTTGGGGTTTGGTCTCCAATAGAAAAACAACCAAGAACTTCTTTGCAATATAAATATAATATAAATTTAGAAGGTCAAAACATCATTATATATATTGTAATTTTTCTTGAGAGTTTTGCATGATAATACAATATTTTTATCATTTCAGTTGTCATTGAATTGTTGGTATATGCTTTTCACACAGTTCCGATGAACTCTACTAGGTCTTGTTGAGTAGCTCCTTGAGTAACACATAAATGTATTACATAAATGGAACACACAGAAAATGGAAATGTTCAGTTTGGTACAAAGACTCATGAATTCACATTCTCGCCCCTTGAATAAGCTCTGCAAAAGTACCTCATTAAATGAAAAAGCATTGGAATGCCTCGAAATTGATACAAGTATCTATATTTCCAAGAACATGTGTTCAGCTTAGACTTACCTCATAGTCACTCATATATAAGAATATATTCTAATAGTGAGACTGTCTATCCATACCGATATCTTCTCACATTACAAGTCAATTCATCAATTCAAGTTCAATCATGTAAACAACAATCATCATCTGTTAACTAAATGAAAAGGTCAGATATTCAATTCGTGAACTGAATTTTTTTTCGAAAAAATCACGAATTAATTAACTTAATGATATCTGGCAGCTGTGAAGTGAAGGTTATGCAGGATGCTGCATGCTATATTTATAAATATAGAGGGTGTTACGAAAATGCGAATTATCCTTGCTTTGATACCTTGTTAGATTGCAGTTATAAGATAAATGGAGTAAATGAGCAGTATAATATTTTAAATCTCAAAGTTGTCTCAAAATGTATTAAGCATTCTTACATAACATATCTGCGTGAGCAGTCTGCTGATGTTCCTTGACTGCTTCTGATGTTTCAAAAATCATCTTACAACAGCTACACTTGAAAGTTGATGGTTTTGATTCTTTGGGGCTTATATCGCTCTTTGAGTGTTCTTGTTCATGTTTATACAAACAACCAAAGCTGGTGTATCCCTTGGAGCAATACTGGCAATAGGCCATAATGCCCTTCACTGAAATATTGAAAACATATCAACATAAAATGGACCAGAAAAAATTATGTATCATTGATATATTTGACAACGCAAGTGTTAGTCTTTCTGACGAATTGAGTAAAATAAATTTTATAACTCTAAAAAAAAATCATTTACTTTGCTTTTCAGAATATTATTTGACCTCAATTCAATACTCTCTTATATGCATAAAGAATTCGAGAAATAATTTGTAAGCAATTCCAATGATAGTGAATACCAAACTCAATTGGAATATCATGATACATACCTAGGTTTCTTTCTCTTATGAATCTCTGTATATCACTGTCTAAAGTATGAACATTCCTCTTCTGTTTTTTAACTTTGCCTTTTGTTTTTTGATTATTAGGCACATATTCCTCTTCAGACTCAACTTCTGATATATCTGATTCTAATTCCTCTGACAGCTCAAAATCCTTCCCATACAGATTGGCATTATCAATATCACATTTGAAGTCAACTGGAAATTCTTCATTTTGTGATTTATGTAGATTTGTTTTTCTTTCTCTTTTTTCATGTGAATATTTTGGTTCATTTTTTATTTCTATTCTATCTGTCTTCACTTCATCTTCTGTTACTTGAGGATTTTTATTAATACTGAGGTTACCAATTTTGTTCTTGGATTCCAGTGCAAGTTCAACATGAGATTTTTCAGGCACAGTAGATATCTGCAACAAGAGTGAATTGAATGTGTGAATTAATATTGTTGATGAGGAAATGTAATTTTTTTCATAACTATTCAATTCAAGGCATGAGATCAAACTTCGACAATACATTGGAAACAGTCACCTGAATGCTCACTCATATTATTAATTTATTCATATTTCATAAAAATTGAGTTTATTTGATAAATGCACTATTTCTTTTCATACCTGGTTTTTCTCTCCATCAGGATTCTCCCCAACAGGTTCATTTTGAGCTGGATTTAAATCTTCAGTTTCCCAAGATATCTTATTGCAAAATAAAATCAAAAGTAAATGATGAACACAATAACCAATAGCAATGTTCAAACTTATTAACAAACAAGTTTGTTCGAGATACCTACAAATGCAGAAGAAATAACTTACATCAGATAATTCTTTTTTCACGAGATTTCTGCAGGAAGTTTCAGTTTTCTCTGATAGAGAATTTTCATCACTCTCCTTTTCCAAAGCTTCTTCTAACTCAGCAAATTTTATCTGTAACTCCTTCTTCATCTGTGCTCTTTTCAGTTTTGAGGACTCTGGAGTATTGATTCTTAATTTTATTTTTGTGGCAGGGTTCTTGACCCTGTGTGATGTCAATGGAAGAGTCCCACAGGTATTTTTATGTGATTTTCTGTGTTTCAACAGGTTGCTAATGCAACTGAATGATTTTCCACACCCCTCACATTGATATGGTTTGATACCAGTGTGGACAGAAATATGAGTTATCAAACTCTGGCGATGGCAGAAACCTTTGCTACATATCTGAAAAAAAGTTATATAGATTTATGAAGTCATAAAGCAGTTTCAATTTGATCCTATAACAGCAATAGCAGAAATAAATTATATTCTATTCAATTTTAAGAAACAAAAGATAGAGACCTAGGAACAATAGTTTTAGGAAAAGTTATAGTAAATGACTCACATCACAAACAAAATCTTTCTGTTTTGTATGTTTGCGTTCATGAACTTTCAGTTGACCAGATGTGAGAAAACATTTGGCACAAAATCTACACATGAAATTCAAATTTCCTTTGTGTCTTTTCAGATGAGTGTATAGGGATCCTGGAGACATCATCTTTTTTCCGCATTCCTGATATAGTAAAACAGTTTAGTATTGTAATATACTCAAGTTTACCAAACCAACCTTACAAATATATTGCTTTTCAGTACCACACTTTGATTTCATGTGTAAACTCAGTTCAGATCCAGTACGAAATGTTTTTCCACAATCACTACACATATGGGATTCAATAATTTTTCCTTCATGATAATCTCGTACATGTATTAGGTATTCTTTTTCTGATGAAAATACTGACTTTGGGCAAACTCTGCATTTGAAATCCTTCAACTGAAATAAAGCAATGGACTTGTATATCACGCATAGTGCAGTGTACTAGTGGCTCATTACTTTTGAACATTTTGGATGATTCTCTCTCATATGTTGTCTCAGACTACTGTGACTCTTGAAATCAAAATTACATTTTTCGCAAACCGTATTGTGGATTCTTTCATGTTGTTTCAGCAGGCGAAGGGTTTTGAAATTCTTTTGGCATTTGTCACAAGACATATCCCTAAAAAGCAAGATAAGTTTTATTCAATCAATTCAGAGATTCGAAAGATGAAAACCCCAGAGCAATAAAACATATATTACTCTGAGATAAAAACATACTTATTTCACTCGTTGACAGAAGTAGAAAGTCAAAAAACACAGGTTATTATCATCGTCTTCTCGACTCGGATAGTTTTTGCTTTGTAAGCCATCCAACAAATATATAAGTAAACAAATATTGATAGCTGGCTAATATTGGATTTTCCTAATTGAACAAGAGTTTGAACAGGCTTAAATAAGAAGAAAAATGAAACAGTAAATAACCCTAAAATAAATGTATAGGTAAAAAAATCTTTCAAAATAAAATGGTAAAAAAACGACTACGTACATCTCGAAAAGAAAGTAGCGATGAAAACGACTCCGATAGCGATTTCGGGGATGATCCCCCTTATGACCCCGCACCTAAAAAATACAGCTTGAGACAAAGAAAGCGGACTACATTTACTGATGCAGATTTCCAGTATGATGATGAAGAACTTCCCCCCGAATTATCATCTGAATTATCACCGAATTTATCACCCAAACTTCCTTCAGAAGATGCAGATTTCGAGGTTCAAAAAGAATTGCAATTAGATCAGGCTCCCGAAAGTAAAATTATAGCACCATCTACCTATATCAATAGTATTGAGCCTGAGAACAGTGAAGCTCCAGAGGATACTGAAGAACTTGTGGATTTTGAGGACATGATCAGGGCAGATATAGTAGTTAACAAAAACAGAATTGACTATGACAATGTGATACAGAAAACTGAGATAAAAGTACAACCCCTGAGTGAGTCTGAAAGGCTGTCACTCTTGAAGAATAAACCAAAAACAAAAAGAGGTCGAAAACCAAAACGCCGTAACAGTGACATGGATGAAGGCCACTTTTTAGCGCCTCTGATACAAGAAGAGGGTGATGAAGATTATCATCCTTATAAACCCAAACGAGAACGTAGACAGAAAAAACGTGCTGAAGGGGAAATAGATAGTAGTCTCCTAGAACCTGAGATGGAGGTACAAGAAGAGTATGAAGACAAGGATGATGAAGATTATAATCCAGATGATGACTTAGATTACCCACTAATTGAACAGTTTCTAGTGACAACCCCAGATGAGACCAAAGTTACTGGTGGTTCTTTGGTACGCGGTCAAGATGAAAATGGAGAACTAGTACGCTCTGCAGTATCCTCAAAAACCGTTGAAACTTCAAATGCTGAATCAGTCACAGAAATTCCTAGTCTCCCTGCAATAAATAATGCTGCCAGTACAAATCCTGAATTATTAGGGCCCACAGAAACTCTGAATGATAATAAAATATCATTGGAGGAAACCATCACATCCAACTTAGCAGTTGATTCAGTTCCAGAAACCTCTGACCCCGATTCTACAGAGTCTAATGAGCACTCAGAAAATTCTATACATGTGAATGGAATAGTAACTCAACTAGAGAATCCAGAGGTTCACTTTGTACAAAAACAAGAAGAGGAAGAGGCAGATGATGATGTTGTTCTCATAGATGACACAAAATATGATGTCATCGTTTTAGATGACTGAGCCATTGCAAGGTTAATATTTTTTGTTTTATTCTAGACGTTCTGAAACTGAACTGGTTGTTTTCCAGAGATTAATGATTGTCTTCATTTTGGGGTTCCTAAGGATACTCACTGTATAGTTTGTGATAGATAATTATATATATTCATTGTATCAAAAGATATCAAATTCCTTTTTCAACACCTATTCCATTTATATAGGTGAATTAATAATTCTGGAATATTTTTTTTTATGAGATGTAAAAAATTTTTGTATAGTCATTTATCGTTTTTTTAATAAAAATATGAATCATGCATGTTTCATTCAACTGAATACTTGCTTTTGTCTAACCAAGTTTACTCAAGTTCATGTATAGAAATTTCAGGAACTAGTTAGGCATTCATTTTGTTACTGAAATCACAAAATATCTAGGTATTGCTGTACACAGGTAGGAACCATTGTTATAGTACTTTCATTTTGGAAATAATGTTTTTGATACCAAAATGATAAGTGTACATTTTTATTTCCTAACCAACAGAAATATTCTATTCGATTTGAACTGAAGAACAAGAAGAATATCCTCATCAGTCAAAGATTATCACTCAGAGACATAATCTTTGTAAAATAATTTCTGTTGTTGCAAATGCATTATGAAATCACTTATATCCTTTTTGTTAAGTTTTTCTACAAATATATGGAATGCTCCATCTTGTTGAGACAGTTTTCCTTCTATGAATACCTGAAATTCAGTTTAATTAAGATTTGAGTGAATACCAAGGCAAATGCTCTTTTTCAATTTGATATCATTACCACATACCACATCACCAATTTTCAAATCCTGTTCATCTTTTGGAAGAACTTTCTCAAGTTTTCTCAAAGAAGAACTAATTGTAGTTATACCTTGCATGATCATATGGTTCTCAAGGGATTGATCCTCAAGAGCATTTTGAACTCTATGATAATTTATAGACTTGGATATATCAAAAAAATCCAAGTCCAATGAACAACTTATGGAGCTGGTACCATCATCAACTGAAAAAAAAAAAAATTTCAACCTAGAAGAATACCAAATAGATATAAACCAATTATTACTTTCCATGAGAACTTTTGAATTAGTAGTTTTTTTCCATACAATTGTCCCACATAACTGAACAAACACAAAAGGTGTGTGTCTGATAATAAAGTGATCATCCTGAAGTACTGACTGTAGTAAGTCTTTCACCGAAAAGTTGACTATTTTATAGTAATGTGTTTTTTCAAGGGAATGGTTCCAGACCTCTCCAGTCTCAGAGTCATCAGCATCATCTTCAATTTCATAATTTCTCACTTCCAGATCTGAAAAGCTTTATATTGTGATTGACAATCCTGTATATGAAGGTCACTTGAAACATTTCATGTAACAAGGAATCACCTGAAATAATTTCCGGTTCCTCTATGTCCATATTTTTCTTTGAAATGCACAATGCACAAGCATAACTCAGATCATTAGTTTATTTTGTCGCAACCTACATAACCAGAAATTTTTTTGAATAACGAATAAAACAAAGAAGAAGACTACGCTGGCACAACATTTAATACGAATCAGAAATTGTGTTTAGGTGGTTACTGAAAACTGGCAAATGGAACTATCATATATTTTATCCATATTCGAAATTTAAAACAAAGTCGAATCCACAGAAATGTAGCCGTGATTATCGAAATGTTTTTTGGTGATTTTACAGTGGCACTACTGTATAATTCAAAATTGCAGTTTAGGAGAATAGGGTTCTACTCAATGAACCACAGAATCATGTACATGAATTTATAATTTTATTACAAAATATCACTCAACTGGAAAAATGGAACTCAAACATATAGTGACTTGATATTCATGAGGTACCTGGGAAATATTCATTTTTGCTTCTTTGAAGGCCCCCTTGGTGCTGGAGCTTTTCTTTTCTTCTCTCCAGACAGGATAAACTTATTCTTTATATCTTGAACTACCTCTTTCAGATGCTCATCTATTTTTTCTCTATTATATGTCAATGGTCCATCCACATCTTCGAGAGGCTCATCCAACAGCTTTGCTTTCATGTATGCTTTTTTCTTTTCCAATAAAGTATCCGGTAACATATCAATGTTGAAATCAAAAGATAACTTGTCGACTAAATTCTCAACAAGTTTACGTTTTTCTTCATTTGTTTGTTCATTAGGATAATTGACTTCAGTAGGGTGACAGACTTCATTTGCGAAAGGCAGAACCTTGACTGTGAACAAAATATATCAACTGATCAAGTGTATAAATACAGGCAGCCTCCTATAACTTCAAAACTATTCAGTATATTGTGATGAAATTTGGGTTATGTGTGCGAGACATAAAATACTAGTACATTTCAAATCAAAAATGATGAGTGATATTCAGATGATGACCAATTTTATACACTGATTGGTTCAGATGCTATATGGAGATGCCCTGACTCTATATATGAAAATCATTTTATATAACATACCTAAAAACATTGGTGAATCATCAACAGAAACTGGAATAAGTTCACAGTAATGAATTCTACCCAATGCTCTGACCTTTGATATACATATTAAAACTCTGTCCATGTCTCTACAACTCTGCCAAAATTCTTTGAAATAAGGTAAGTCTTCCCTAGGATCTTCTTTCAATAAATATGGTTTTGAGAAAGCGTGTCCAACATCTGAAAGCCTTTTTGAAACATACATAAGGGTAACCCCATTTGGTAATGAACAATGCATCAGAATATTTTTCTCAGCAAGATCAAACTTAACTTGATCAGCTCCTACTGCATTAGATTTCAAAATATATTCTGGAGATGCCACACTCATTTCCCTCATATTCATGACCCTTTTGCCATCTTTTGTCATCATCACATTGATGAATCGGCTTTGGGGACCTGACCCATCTATTCTCATACACTTCAAGTAACGGCTAGTATCATTTTTGAAAGGGTAAAATTTCACTCTATGCTGGTTTTGTTTCATCCCTACTGTTGATGATAATTTAAGAGAGAGACCTTCTGTATCAAGGCAAATTTCCTCAATTTGGGGCCCATCAAGTAATGACAACAATTCATTGTAGAATACTTTGTAATTGAATTTGTTTTCAGTAGGAATCACTTGGAATTGAATTTGACTACCACTGAATGTTTTTGCTTCATTCAGAGCAGCAAACCTTGCAGCCTTAGCATTTGCAGGATTATCATTATTTGTGATATATATCAGAGATCTCATATAGAATGGAGTTTTGATGTTGTGAAATAATTTTTTACATGTTAGGAAGAATGCAGCCAGATCCATCTCTCCCTTACTCTGAAATTCTTTAGTGAGTACATCATCTGTGAGTTGAAGTTTTGCTTTCAGAAATTTGATTGTGTCAAGAATATTATTCTGGAAATCTACCAGTGCTGTTTGTTGTCCAGATAGGACTATTGAGAATGGGTTCCAACTTCTCTTATTGCTTTTGAAAATCAGTGAATCCGCAAGAGCAAGACATGCCTCCAAACAACTTCGAAAATGCAGCTTGTCTTCTTTATTACTCCTAAACATTGACTGATGAGTATCAATTGCAATAACTACATATGAAGGCTTGTAGTTAGCTCCAGAAACAAAAGATTCATCAGCTTCTTCAAAATCACTGTTATCTTCTTCGTCATAGCGGAACATCTAGTAGAAATAACAATCAAAAAAAAAAATCAAGAGCCTAGAACTACGTGAGGTTACCTTCAACCTTCAACTTCTCAATCTTTGTACAGACAGCTAAGCTTATAAGCTTGATATTTTGATAATCAAAATCGCCGGTTGCACAGATCGTATATATACGGAGCTGGTTGTCTTATCAGGACAACGATAACAACAATATTAACTTTTACATTGAAATATTGACAGATGATATAAGATTGACAGTACCTGACACTTGTAGGCCAAGCTTTCTTCTTCATAAAAATGTATTGATCTGATGACAGACCATAGACCAATGCTGGCTATCCGGCCAGATGTAGATAACATAGGAAACACTCAGTGAGTGGTTCACTTGGCATGCTGTGAGTGTTTTCAATGACGCCAACTGAGTGGTTGTGGTTTGCTAAAGATTGGATTGGATTCCGGTGCAAAATCTGTCGAGTGTCAATTTTCAAGACAACTGCCCCCAACCCTCAACATCAAGTCATCGTTATTGTTATAGAATGTGGAAATTATTCACCTAAAATTAGTTATCAGATGTGAAACAATTTCTTTTATGGTCTGGATCGGGGCCAGAGAAATTTGCACTGCATACTTTTACTCATTTTTTAAGTGTTTGTCAAACGTTCAAATGGCTGGAGCTGGTGATCGTCATTTATACACAAACAATGATACCAGCAGTGATACAGAAGATTATAATAATGATGATCGTAGAAGAAGAGTATTCAAGAATCGACTTAGGTATGGAAAGGGTGTGCATTTTTTGTTGCATTCTACTAATATATTGCTTTGCGTAGTTATGGATCAATGTTGAAGCCAAAGTCATGTTTAGTACAACGGTCCATGTCCCTAACGGAAACTCGGTCCCATTCTGTAGCTACGCCTAAGCAATGTAACCCTCGCAATAGGCAAGCACATCATTCTACTATCATGAAGCATCAACTGATTTTTATTGATTTTTAGGTCAAGACTGACAGCCCTCGAGTCACGAGTTGTACTGCAGCCAAACAACAAGCCAGGAATTCCAGGAAACAGTTCAAGCAATGTGGCCAGTGAGGATAGAGTGACCCTTGTGGTTGATAATACCAGATTTGTAGTGGATCCAGCTATTTTCACAGCTCACCCAAACACAATGCTAGGGAGAATGTTCAGTTCATCTTTAGAGTTCTCTCATCCTAACGAAAGAGGAGAGTATGAGGTTGCTGATGGTATTCCAGCTTCAGTTTTCAGAGCTATATTGGAGTTTTATAAAGGCAGATTGATTAAATGCCCTCCATCAGTATCTGTACAAGAGCTGAGAGAAGCATGTGATTATCTTCTGGTACCATTTGATGCTCACACTGTTCGCTGTCAAAATCTAAGTGAGTTAATAACAACACTTGTGGTTGCTAGAATGAAAATTCATGGTATTCTAGGGGGACTTTTGCATGAGCTATCCAATGAAGGTGCAAGGTGCCAATTTGAGGTCTTTCTGGAGGAACTGATCTTACCTCTTATGGTCAACTCTGCCCAGAGAGGTGATCGTGAGTGTCATATTGTTGTTTTGTTGGACGATGATACTGTAGATTGGGATGAAGAGTACCCACCACAGATGGGAGAGGAATATAGCCAAACTGTCAACAGCACTGCCATGTACAGGTTTTTCAAATACATTGAAAACAGGGATGTTGCCAAACAAGTTCTGAAGGATAGAGGGCTGAAGAAAATAAGACTTGGGATAGAAGGTATCAATGTCATTCAAATATTCATTAATTTCTAATTATTTTCAAAATTTGCACCATCATCTATATTTTCAAAAATGAATCACAATCCTTTGATTCCAATATATTTGTGCAATTACATTGACTAGGCATGTATGCACCCATGAAATTTTCAACTGAAACCATTTTTGGCATCATTTATTGTGAAAGTTGACTCACACTTCATTTTCAAACTCAAATTTCAGCATGATCCAAAAACCCAATAAAACAAGTGGCATTCTGAATACACATGGTATTGCATGGTAGTGTTTTATTTTGCTTGTTCATGTTTTTAGAAGGACTTCAAAAGAAAGTCTTCATAAGACTCTTTGCTGATCTTCAATTTTTATCATAGGATATCCAACCTACAAAGAAAAGGTGAAAAAACGACCGGGTGGTAGAGCAGAAGTGATTTACAACTATGTCCAGAGGCCATTCATCCACATGTCGTGGGAGAAGGAGGAGGCAAAAAGTCGTCATGTGGATTTCCAATGTGTGAAGTCCAAAAGTGTAACAAACCTTGCAGAAGCCACTGCAGATCCTGCCCTAGAGCTTGATTCTAGAGGCAATCCCATCCCCCCTTCATTAGTTCAACCTGCAATGCCACCGGATGGACCTCTTGGGGTTGAAAATGATGAAGGGGCCGTAGGAGGTGTCCCTGATCTTGATGCCAATAATATGCCACCAGAGGAGCCAAATTTGTGAAGGGTTTTGCTTTTTTATTGTTGGAAGGCAGATTTTGTTGATGTTTTCAGTGTGATATTCGCACATATAATGGCCCAATATCTAGAATAGGGCTCTGAATGTTTTCTACTGTGTTTCAAAATTGAATGATGCAATAAAAACACAAGTTATTCAAATGGACTATTCATATTTGGCATAGTTCTTCATATATTAATCTCCATATAATGCATAATTTAGTAATTCCTGTTGTTCAATTGTTGTTGTTAATTGATTTTCATTTTTAATGAATGGTGTAAAAACCATTGATAATCCTTGGTTTTTAGTTGAAATTCAATTTGGTTTTGAAAAACAGATTTTTGTTATATTCTCAGATAACACTTGAAATTTTTCCTCAATCTTCAGTAAAATGAGGTATGAAGTGAAATAATCTATGATACTTGTATTTCAAAATATGATTCTCCAGCCTCCTTGAATGGTCCTTATATTCACTCATCAGCAGTCATCATTATATCATTTGAATATTAACAAGTCAATATTCTTTGAAAAATTTATTATTTATCCTTTCTCATATCATTTTTGAGTTTCTATAAAATGCCTAGCCTAAGATTTTGTACTTCTTTTATTATTAAAAAAGATAATAAAAATCAAGATCCATTTCTTATGTTTCTTTTTCACCTATTTGGTAGGAGAATTTAATGGTTCTTGTAATCTGAAACAATCACTAACAATCTTCCACTTATCACCCTGTGCTGTCACAATGAAATTCTGTTGAAACGTTTTGGGAGTTTTCTCCTGGTATTTAACTGTTCCGCTAACTTGGATCATGAAAGTCAGTTGGCCATTCACTGCTGAATCTGTAATTTAAACTGTTGGAAACAATGTAACATGGGAACTGTTGGAATATTACCAAGAATTGGTTGGGCATCCAATGTATTTATTACATGGTCTGTAGTTGGAAGATCAATCATAAACTTCAGTATGTTTTCATTACCAGTAATTCCATTACCATTCCATGCTAGGATTCCAGTATCCAAATAAAGCCTGGATATCAACTAAAATGATGGTGGAAATGAGACATTTAAAATAATCAAATCAAGCAACTTGCATGTCTCCTCTTGTCAACAGTTTCATAATAAAGTTTGGTAAATTCTTCTGCAACTCTACAGGCTTGATCAATTTTCCCTTTGATCTAGAATTCAAACTATGAGAATAATCCATGTGAGAGTATTTTACGTTGATTGGTACCTGATCCATAGTGCTGCCAGTTTTCACTGTCGTAATCTTTTTGGTTTTCCAAAAACAAACAATCGTTCGTTCTCCAGCTGAATTTGTAGGTTAGTAACATAATAGCATCAAGCATTATAACTATTCCATGATCTAAGTGCATAGATAAAAGTGTCACCTCAGTGACGTCGACAAGTGACATTCTATTTTTGTAGATTCACATGAAACCGCGAAACAAGGATGTTCAATAACGTATCTGTATAGGATGGCTAAGCCCCTATACTGCAGTGTATTCCATCAAGTGACGTCACCATAATGCTGCCTGCCTGAATTATGTTCACCATGTTTGAGTATATATCAGGTATGTTAGGTAAACGTTTATTCTTGCATTTTCATGATCGTCTGAGTTTAAACTTTTCATATAAAAAAACACATCCATTATAGGGGCGTACCATTGCTCGTGGATATTCAGGCTATCTTATGTAGAATATGAGCTGTATTTCTACTATTTATTGTACGATTTCAAAAATGAAACTGAATTATCTGAATTATCTACATTTTGTCTACAAAGTCACCTGGTTAACTTTTGAACGACCTGTTTTTTTTTCATTTGTTTTTTGCTTCAAAGTTGGATCAGGAACTGTATATATTCTCGAATTAGCTCTCGAATTATATAGCTCGAATTTATGTGTCTATAGTTGTAACACTGTTCATCATTTTCAACTTTTGAATATATGATGAAGGTATATAAAAAGTATTCTGTGTGAGAAATGGAATGCCGATGGTGAGGTCTACCCAAAACGGCCCGAAGAAAGATGGTGAATGAATCCCATTTTTCGAATTTCCTTCATAAAAACTATTCCTGAGCTAGGTACCTACCCTTGAAATAATAATAATGCATTCTCTGTAAACAATTTGAATGTTTGTGTTTCCAATTATAAAGTTGTAAACATAGGTGATAAAGCTGATCTGGATTATGAATACTTACCTCAAACTCTATTAATCCCAGTATTTCGACAGTTCGAATGATTTGAAATATGTATATCAATAAGCATTTTTGACCGAAAGAAGATGACACTATTCACCAGAGAACAAATTTCATTGGAATTTATCTGAATATCCTCAATTATCGGCTCTGGGATTTATGGATTCATTTGTAGGATTTAGGAGCTATGAGGATTTGCGAAATCAATCTTCCTTAATCTCAGCGGGTTTTTGATACAGGTAGGTACTTCAGAACAATAAAAGATATGCTCTCAGGAAGGTACTCATGTAGTTAGGTACATTTGTTTAAGTCAGTTTTGTTTTAGTTGTTTGAAAATACATGAAATTACCTTTACCTTTCATGGGCATAACATCAGAAAAAGTATCAAGATAGTCGGAAGTTTTTTTTTCACAAATTGATGAAAACCCGTTAAAACTTCATTGGAACTATTCTCTTCTGTTGCTTTGTTATTTCAAAATATTCACAGCCAGGAATCATCAAAAATTGTGTGGTACAACTCGGAATATTTCGTATCTAAAATTCAGTTACTGAATTTCGAGATACAATACGGAATTTCGAATTCAATTTTCCGACTTGTAGGTCGATTTATATTCATTAAAAGAAAAAGAAAAATAAATGAATAACTGCCGTTCTATGCTTCCGTAAGTACAAGAAGTGACGTAACTAGGTTTCAGATATGGTAATAGATTCGTTGCGACGGAAATATTTCAAAAATGCATTCTTTCTTTTTCCAACCGGAACAGGTTTGTTTCTATTTTACCAATTTCTAGTTTGTTATTTTCATAAAATCCATATCATATTAGGTGGCTTGGAAGGTATGGTTATTTCCAAAACCATTTTTGCACTTTGTGTTCACCCAAAACAGAATACGTACCTTTATTTTCATTTTATTCTTTCCGGATGAGCATTTCTTTCTTCATGGGCTTGCACTGGCCACTTTATCACTTATTTAAAGCATTATCCATAGGCGATATGAGAAATATAAGAAATTTACCCTTGACATCGCAAAGCACTTCGAGTTATTTCCAAATAAACAGGTAGACACTCGGAAATTTTCCTTGTATAATAAATGAAAACATATCTCCTCCAAGATTATGTCTTGGATTATTTCAAGTCTAATTTTTCCAATGAGATGATAATAGTCAGGGTCCCGATTTATACCTGCATTTGGGGTTAGTTGATCCCTTGATAGAATATTTACAAGTTTCATCGGAATATCCTATGTAATACTATGTAGATATAACACAACCTTCGATCATTGAACAGGGTTTGTTGTTCGGAGAACACAACCTACATCAACTATCGACTACGGCCTATCATTTCTGCCTTTTTATATCCAGTACAGGGTGGTTCAAAAAAGTACTGTTATTTTGTTCGCTCAATGAAATATCGTAGAATTTCTGAACTCGAATGAGATATAAGTATTTTCTAAAATCGTCCCACAGTCAAAAAATGAAATTATTCATTATTTATTTCAAAGGTTACGGTATCGGTATAGAGAAATATTAAGAGTTGTTGGACAGTTGATGGAAAAATGAATTATTATACCGGGCATTCCATTTGAAATATCAAAATTGCTACTGTAATATGCTCTCCTTCAAATTTTCAAAGTGATTGTCGTATTTATTTTTTGAATCCTTCAAAAATTTATAAAATACTCATTTTTGAAATAAATAAGACTCGTGATATACATTTGAGGTATCATGAGACGGTACAGAAAATGGATCAGTTTCTGGACCAAATCGCAGGTGTACATTAAAATTATGTAGGAATATGTGCAATTTTACCTGTTTTGCGTTGCAGTCTTGCTTTTCCATACAGAAAGTGATCCATTTTCTGTATCGTGTTAACGGATTCCAGAATGAGTATCAAAGGAAATTTCTTTCTGGTGTTTTAAATGATTATGACTCATTTTTTTTCCAACTCGATATGACGTGGAATGTTTTTTGTATACCTGTCAAAAAAACTTGTCATTTCAGCATCTCTATTGATTCGTAAATATTTAATTATTTTCACCGTGGAAAAAATACTTTTCGTCACTGCCAAAATAATTCACGAAATAAACATTAAATATAACTTTTTAAAGGATCTATTTTCAATTATTAATTCATATTCATCATAAAACAATTTGATGTATTGGAATAATAATCGATAGTAAAGTTTGAAAAATTACTTCCAAAATAAATTCCCGAAGATGTTACATGTTGCTGCTGATCATGAACATTAGATATTTCTTGAAGAGAATATTTCCATAGAAATGATAATTTTGTTATTCGAACCATCTTCTATATATGCTTCTGCCACGGAGGATGATTTCCATTCACTGTTGTTCAAAAATGTTTTTTGTATTTTGTGTATAGAATTCGTGTTTCTGTTAAGGATTGATTCTTTAAAGGCCGCTTTATCAATACACATTGATGAATGCTATGACCATGTCAGAGTGTTAGTAGCGCATCCAAATCAAAAGGATCTCTTTCCAAATGAACGAATCAACCCAGAGCTAGCATTCATCCACAGGGCTTAAAGTGAAGGGTAATTTTTGTACAAAATTTTTATGTTCTGATTATTGTGAATGATTAATAAAACCTTTTTTTTTTCTTCCATATTGCTGAAAACTGATATTCATTCGGTAAAATTTAAATTTTCGGTCAGCCTGGGTATGTGAAACTCCGATTCGAAAATTATTCAAAATGGTCCACTACTCCTGTAGCGGATTTTTTTTAACAAGTTGTGGAATTTTGTAACCATGTAAAAATCATCTTAATGTCGGTAACCGATGTAATTGTGTGGCATCATACAGTAGTGTGCTGCTATTGGCCAGAGATGACAGAGAGCGGAGTGGGATTGTCCCAGACGGGATTTCTTAATCCTAGTCTATATAAAGACAGATTTCAACAGGTAAAACAATCAGTTTGTTTTGATTTCCTAGTCGATAACAGTGTATGTAAGTGAAAATGATTTGCCGCTTATCATAACGTGAGTTATATTATTATATCATTCTATAATGGATAATAATAGGTACTATGTCGTCAAAATTCTTGTAAAAAATTCAAAATTATACCGACAAATGCCACATATTTTGACATTTTCTCAGTTTTTCAATGTAATGTCCTGTATATTATCTCATATCTGACAATAGCTATTTTTTCGGATTTCAATAATATACATATGCTTAATTTTTTCCATCCGTTTTAGAAATATAAGCGTTCAAATATTCATTCGAAAAAATGTGCACTAAAACATAGTTAGCTATGCTCAAGAGGCAATCAGGAATGATGAAAAAGGAGCTTCCACAAATTTTGTTGTTCAACTATCGAATGTAAATTTTGATCGATTTATATTTCTTGATAGATAAACTATAAATATACACTATAGCAACAGGGTTATTTGAGAAATTGTCAAAAAGTATGTGCATAGATACTTAATGTTTTAGTGCACATCAATTCCCATTTCATGAAATATATTTTCGGAATCAGAAATAATATCTTTCAGATGTGTTTAAGAATGTCAGGGTGTTCCGTTGGAAGAAATTGACATCATGTCGAGTTATGATACATTTGCCTGAATAATTTCCAATTTTTGATTGAGACTTACTAAAACGGTTTTCAATATTTTTTGATTACTCTCGAATTAACCCCTGTGAGGTTCAGATGCGAAAATATACGAGAAAACCCAGTATGAAGGTAATATATTTGTTGTAGTTTAAGATACCTCGTTGATGAAACTGATCGGCACTTTCTTAAATTAATGCGAATTATAGAATCGGGATTCCTCATATCGCTTTCTGTGCATCCAGCATTCGTATCATATTGATATTCAGATATTCACTGGTCACACAAAAATACCTATAATATAGAGAAGCGATATGTGTTTACATAATTTGCATAACTACAGATCTATCCATGCATCTTGTTCAGTGAGTTGAATTCATTAACAGAACAATGATTTGTCAGTGCAAAAAACAAGAAACTATGAATAGTTTCGTTTAGAGTCAAATATAGAAATGAAACTAACGTTTGTATGTGATAACGTCGATTGATCAACGCAATTTGTATATATTGAGAAGGGGACTGTGTGACGTCATACAGTAGCCTTCTGCTCGAAGATTCTGCTAGTGGTTAAGGAAGATTGAGACAACCTTGTTTATCCAAAGGCCTTGTATAAATGGTTTGTCATTTGTCATGAAAATTTCACAGAACAGTGAAGCTCTCTGTTATGTCGCAGACTACGAACTAGTTCCGTGGTCACAAATGAACAAAACTTGTGGTTCTGTGTTGTGCGTAACAATGATGATAGAACAGGGAATATAGAACGACTAATATCATACTTCATCCATCATCCATCACATACTTCAGTCGGTTCATTCTTCATTCATTCATTGAGACTTGATGTGCTTTGATATTGATTTCAATAATCCTGGAGCATGCTAATTTGCTGGTTGATTTCAAATGTGTTCCAGTTTTCAACAATTGAATAGTTTCAGCCAACTCTTCTTAATTTCTCATGATTGCCAAAAATGCCTTCTCAATATTTTAAGACCTCGTCTGCGCGCCCGCCAAAATGATATTTTTTTTCTGTCATTCACCAAAGTGAATTTTGAAGTCACGTGACATCAAATGGCAAATAAACATAACTTTGTGATTATCTTGAAGAATATACATGAATTCAATCTCTAACGTGTATGTATTTTCCACCAGATATTTCATTTGAATTTATCTCATTTCTCATGAAACATCATATAATGACCTGTTCCAAATATTTCTGCCGTCAACCTGTTCATGGTTTAATGGGGATTGAGGACATATTTGGTAAAAGTTAAAAAGAGACAGAATTAGCAATATTCAGCAACTTTCATCGATGAACATTTTGTACGAAATGGACTAGGAGGCAAGGACTGTGGAATATGCATAATAAAAGTCGCATCTGAAGTTTTCTATACTTTTATCGATTTTTCAGATGAAGGAATTATCAAAAGTAGAATTTATAGACAAGGATAGCTATAGCGGACTTGCTTGCTGTGTCGTCTGCAAACGGTGCTGCCACCTATAATATTGTCAATGTTGTTAGGCTTACCAAATGGAGTCTAATGGAGTCGATTTAATCAAAATCTGTTGAAAATCAATCGAAGGCATGAGAAATATAGTGGAAATGGTAAAGAATCGGATATATTTTCCATAAAATTCTGTTGGAATCTTGTGAAATATGGTGCGTGCTTGTGTGGCGATTCACAGTGAGATGTTTACAATGTAGACATGGGAGACACCTCTACTGTTTGTCATATTATTCTGCAAGAATATTACCTATATTTTGAATATTATTTCAGAGCTAGCATGAGATCCGTTAACTTTGCATGCTAATCGACGAATATTTCAGTATTCGAAGTGCTACAATTATCCCTGTGTTATGATTCTGGAGACAATCAAAGGACATAAGAAAACCTTATTTTTTCCAGTTTCAGTTGCAGTGACCTATAAGAATGCTTCCAAGTTTAGTTTTGAGGTAGATAGATAGTATCTACCGTGCAATAAATGACTTTCAGAGTGGTCAGTTAAGTTTTGTTTATTTCCTTGTTGCAGACCTAGTTATGCATATGTATACACCAGCCATACTCAGGTGCTGAGTGGCTATGTAGTGAGTACTTTTTATATCCTTCATAAGGTATTCATCAATGATCCAAATTTGCTAGAGTATTTGATAGTTATTTGTGTTAGTTTTAACAACAGTATCTCTATTTCAGGCAGTGCAGGAAATCCATCCTACCTGCACAAATTGAGTGCAATGTCCCAGAGAGCTAAAAGGCCTAATCGTTCTGAAGATGGCCCTGTTCCTGTTAAAAGGCGCAAAGTGAGTGATATTACATTTATATTATGAAAGTTGTAGACTTTTTCAGTTCATTACCTGTTAGTCATCACTATTTTTCGCTCAACCAACTACAGAGTACAAGTTTATGTATGCTATATTCAAACCATCCTTGATTGGGTTCATTTTATTCCTCAAAAAATCAATTTATACTGCAGGTTGATTGATAACAACATAACTATACAAACTGTTGATTTTTAAATGGTACAATTATTTCTATTTAATTGTGTTATTGTTCTCGAATCTAAAGATACCAACTTTGAAGTAGTGTTGAAAAACTACAAAAAGGTATTGTAGCTCATTCTTGATCAGGATAAAATGAATTCACATCTACAGTTATGAATTTTTTTTGCATAACTTATCACAAAACGTAGTTGGCATATTTCATTAATTCAGTCAGGTTGAATATCCAAATTAAAAACCCTTGTTTTCACTGTAGGTACATGATTCATTGTTTTAGAATAAAAAAATCACAAAGTATAAGGAAAGGTACATTTTGATTAAAAAAAATCATTATTCAGTTTGAGTACCATATCTCGATAATATTTCTTTGTAAGCCCTTCTCATTTTCCGTGATGATCACTATATCATCAGCAGATGTCCTCTCTGATTATTCTTATCTATTAGTAATGAGTAGAAATCTATATTTCACATGTAGCTCCCTTTGCTCTAGTTGTACAGTAATTGCTCATGATCTAATGACTTGAAATATTTTCAGCCATGCAGTATGGCCGCTTATATCAACAAGTAGCATCAACTTTGCATTTTTAGATTCGTTATCAATTTCTGAATCTTTTTGTCTAATTCTTCCCTATACTTACTGCAGTATCTGGATTTGTAGACACTTTAAATTTTTGGCATAGCATACTAAGGTCCAGTGTATCAGTTCTGAATTGAGGAGTTCTTTCTATATTTTACATGGTTGCTAAAAAATCGTGATTTTCCTGGTAGAAACAAAAATGGTGATGAAATTCTTAAACACTATGTAATATCGGATCAGTCAATCAATATCAAGGTGTTCTATTTGAAAAAAAATTACCTCACCATTTTGGTGTATAATAATGAAGAATAAACTCCTCCGTACAAAACCAACACATCTGGCTTCAAGTAGAATACTATACTTTGTCTACGTTTCTTATATAATACGTTGTGAAATAATTCGACTTTTCTCAAAATATAATCAATACCACTACCGATCACAACAACACAAATCTTGAAATCTATGCCAAATTGTTAACAAAAGTGTCAATGTGACCCGGACGACCTGCTAGACCAAAAAAAATTCATCGGCATTCCTCGGCGCACCTGTCAAAATTGAAAATTTATCGTTTGACACTCTGAAAAAAGTTCGTGGATGCAACTGAATTTCTATTTTTTTCTGTCTGTGACCCGTTGTACGTTGTTTTTTTCGTAAGCCCATCGCTAAAATCCTATCCCTGTGCAAAAGGAATTTCCTTAATCTTTCAACTTTTTATTTCCGCTATTTTTGACAAATTTGAAAATTTTTCGCACGTCTAGATGTCTGACGAATAGAGAATTTCCCTTTTAGGTATCTGAAGGTTGAATTCCAAGCGCAGTAACATGTTGAAATAATCATCATAATTTCTGCTTTTATTTTTAGAAATGAAGAGAGACAATCTCAAAAAATCTATAACTCTCTATCTACTACTTCCTTTATTAATGTACCGACATTATTTTACATAGTTTAGGGTACATTAGGACTCTTTGCCTTCTCATTAACTTCTCACTAAAGGCGGATTTCTGCAACATTCGCTTAGTCTTAGTCATGAACTCAAGCATAACTAGAAATAGGAACGTAGTACTTGAATACCAGTGTTCATACAGCAATTTGAGTTTCAAGCATAAGCCTAAGAAATGACTTTGATAGTTGAACAACATGAACTTTTATGATTATGCTTAACACCAATGAATCGAATCAATCATATTCTCAAGACTAAATTTAGCACAAAAACTATGCTTGAAATTAATTAAATATGGTTTTTTGTCTTTTCCAGCGGACGGCGGCCGAGGAAGAAGAGGCGGCGGCCTCGCTGGCGGCGGCGGCGGCGGCCGGGGGGCCGCCATGGCCGCGGCCCACCGACTTGAAGGGCATCTACAACCGCGCGACGGCCGAGGCACCGGCCGAGCTCTTCCGCAAGGACCTCATCAGCGCGATGAAGTTGCCCGACTCGGAGCCGCTCGCGCCCGACGAGTACTGGGTGATCAACGACCAGTGGAAGCAGGAATGGGAGCGCGGCGTGCAGGTGCCTGTGAATCCTGACTCGCTGCCCGAACCGCTGGTCGGAGTGCGTAAGGCGGGGCGCGTCAGGCCCAGGCAGGACTTCAGATTGTAAGTACACAGAGTTTCAATATTCCCCACCGAATTCTACTAGCTCTCTTCCTTATGAAAGAGTAGAAGGATGGCGGAATGAAATTCAAAGTCGAAGCAACGAATCCGATAGGTAGCCTCAAAAACATACAAGAACCAAATCCATTATCTCGCAACCCCGGTTATATGATAGCCCTGCGATGCAAAATATTTCTACACCATCAAAATTCCCGGTGATAAGGTGGATCCTACCTTGAACACTGATTACTCAATAGCTGGTGTTATTTTCTCAGTTATCTCACTTGAATGTGCTGGGATTGACGAAGTAACCATTTCATAAGTCTCCAGTTTCATAATCACCTTCTTTCCTTAACACAAGTTCTCAATTGCCTGTCAAGTCGATGACAGTCACTTCAGTGAGTGACTTGTCATAGTGATGTCTATGTATATGACAGCTGGTACCGCTCCAGACCTTTCCAGATTTGGCCACTTATGCCTTTGCACAGCTCCAAAGATGAATGTTCAGGTCATAATGGTCTGGATGAGGCAGTGATAGTCACTCGGACAGAAATTATCTAGCTTGTCTCTGGACAAACTATTTCTGTCTGTTTGAAATTTTCTCGATTTTCTGTTCGCACTGCAACTAGCATACTAGACTACCCACACAATACTTGCAATCGATTAGCAAAACAAGGAATGAATCCCAGGCTTGATACAGAGTCATTTGAAAGAAACACGTCACATGAATTTACGAGAATTCACGTTTGTCACACATGAAGTGAAAATATCGCCTGATATTCAAGACGGATTGGACATTTCCAGTGATTTCCAGAAGAAGTACATTGTGAATAAGAAAAGTTGCGCATTCAGAAGATCATTCCACCAACTGTTGAAAATTATCTATTTTGTTCAACCTATTAGAAATAGAAAAAAAGCTGAAAATACTTCTTCATAGCCACTTTTAATGACTATTACCCACTCAGATGATCACAGAATTCGTCTTTGGCATGATACAACGTAGTGATATTGATTTCTTTCTCCTATATTTCAGATTCTTGAAAACATCAACTTACTTTCAAATATGGCCCTGATAAGGTTTTCGCAAATTTTGAAAGAATTATCATTCTGGATAAATCATACATACATAGTAGTATGAATGTGTTTTGGCCTAGTTTCAATCATCATTATTTTTTTAAAACTCCTAAGAAAAATAAGAATCACAAAAATTTCCGGCTAGTAAGGTAATACCAAATAGTGAAAGAAGAAATGGTTCTACTTGTACAAAACAATAACCCACTAATAAGAAATGAAATCGGTTGAAGCCTCATTAAAAAATAATCAAAAAGTCGATTTTTTTTCAAAAAAGCTTTTGTATCTTTTATATCGGAACTGAATCGTTTCTATACATATGTTTATATGAACTTTTTTCATATTTTCATCAACGTTTAAAAATATTGAATATTGACCACTTCTTGAGAAGAATGATCTTTTTATGAACTAGAAGTTGCTCAGGTATTTAAACATTTGTTGTTAAAGTATAGTGTTCAACTCGCGTATAATGACTATTACCCACTCAGATGATTACAGAATTCGTCTTTGGCATGATACACCAGATACTTCAGTTATCTTTCTCTTCGACTGGGTACTACCCATCTATTATTTTTTGTCTGCTACAGAACCTGTTTCTCATCAGAACAATTCACGTTGACCAATTGTTTCCTCAATCATCTATAGTTAATTAGGATGCTTACTTCTTGATCAGATGCCCCATATATTATATTCAAGAGGAAAACTCTTCAAGACAATTATATCAATTTGAGAAACACAATAAGTATCAAATTATACAAAACACATGCAAGAACTCAATGACGAAACCACTATTTGTTTCTTAGTTCAGTTCATCATTTGTCATGTTTCTTTTTGAATTAATAAATTAATCAAGATAATAAGCTAATCAAACATACTTAATATTCAGTCATAATATAGCTCAAAATTCCTATATTTGAGATCGATCTGCTACAGCTGTCCTAACTAAAATTCTGATTGTTTACTGCCTGAAGTGAAACCCAAAGTTGATTATACAGATAGTGGTATTCTGGCTCAGCTATATAATTAACTCAGATTCTGTATATTATAATCCACTTAGCAGTTCTGGGATACTATTGAGGCGTTCTGTCAAGTGTAGCATTGTAAAATGTTGCCATGAGACAACCCACACTACTCTAGATTCCATTGCACTTGCTTTAAAATATTGAAAACAATTTTTGATAGAACCTTGGCAGGACAAATATCGAATTCTTTTAAAATGTCCTGTTATAAGTTCCGATGGTATCCATTATTCCATTATGTTAGTTAGAATTAGAGATATTTCTTGAGGTCATTTTATGAGTCTTCGAGCGTACAAGTTGTTTTGGCGGCACTTGCGACAATTCCAAAAAATAAATGCCGATTTGGCCCCTTTTTTAGCAACGATATTGGCGCCTCAACAGATTTACGCTGTTATTTGTATTGAGACACTCCACGGATTAGATGCAGATCCGGTCAAGTTCAGAGTTTATCCTGCTATCTGTTTGATAAACAACTGTTGTTTTTATTTATGAGAGGTCTGTGGGTACAATGTTTTGTACAATATAAATCGTTTTCTCAAAATAATAGTCGAAACATGACAATACAAATATAATTAATTAATAATAATTAATATAATTAGTAGATACAAACAGAATTAGTGTAATGACAGTCGATTTTGCATCAGAAACTTCTCAGTTGGGTAGCCGACCATTCCATGAATTAATTGTTCCGTGGGGAAAAGCATTTTACAGTGTTGGAAGGAAGTCCCGAGTCGGAACGTCGTATCCACTTCACGGTCATTTGTTGTTCACCTTATTCATGTGTATGTTCAGAAAAAAACTTTTCAATAATCTATACTATAGATTCTCTCGTCTTCGTCACTGGCAGAACTTGAAGAAAATCTAAATTTTCACAAAATGGGGAGTCTCTTCATGAGAAGAAACCTTTTGGACATATTATTCAATTCTCAACAGTTCGTTCCAAAACATGTTCAGCATTATTAAATCTGAATTGTAGTCCTAGAACTGTTAGATCATTTTGTTACCTTAAAGGAATAAATAAATAATTACATTTTGAGTAAGGGTATGTTCAGCTTATTTCGACTCGTCGATATATCTTCGATATATTGTTCTTTCATCAGTACTGATAGAGATCTGCTAGTTTCATCTGAATAGTATTCTCCACAAACACGTGTTTATACTATGAATACAAGGTTTCGATGATTTTTCGTCATTTTTCGATCGATCGATTCTCGAACCCCGCTAACCGCGAACCTCCCATCTTCCAGGCCGAAAAACAAGTACATCCGCATCACCAAGGACGACCGATTCAAGCCCGACGAGCACGTGCTGTCTCACGCCCCCGCCAAATCCGAAGCGGCTTGTTCGTACGACCTCGACGAGAGCGACGCCGCCTGGCTGCGCATCCTGAACGCGGAGCGCGCGTCGGCCGGGCTGGGGCGCGTCGGCGAGGACCAGCTCGAGCGCGCCATCGAGCGGCTGGAGCTCGGCTGCTGGGAGCGCATCCAGCAGATCCTGCGCGACGAGGAGGGCGTCGGCATCGAGTACGACGAGAACGTCATCTGCGACGTGTGCCGGTCGCCCGATTCGGAGGAGGGGAACGAGATGGTCTTCTGCGACAGCTGCAACATCTGCGTGCATCAGGTTGGTGGTTGTTGAAAAGAGAAAATCAAAGTCCGAAACTGTTGACCAAGGAAACTTATTCACTAATGGTGTGACTAGTTTTGGCTTTTCACCATATTCAGGCATAAAATGTTTGAGAAGGTACCATTAGGGATTTGTGTAAATTAAATGAAATCGATCAAAATATCAAACAAATGTCACTAAGGATTTCTATATATTTATTTTCAACGAGATTCAAAAAAATATTTCAATAGCTAGAAAGGAACCGCATGGAAATGATGCACTTTGAAATTTGTTATACTTGTTAAAATGGAGCAAATAAATAATGCAGTCACAAAGCATAAGTCAGCTAATGCTTGTGTTTTGCTGTTTTCATAAGTCACTACTGAAATTCAGCTGGAATTAGATTCAGACTACAGATGCGGACTCTCTCTCATCACTGGATATGCAAAAGGCATTAAATACAACCAATTGCGAAATTTTACTGAAGAAATTGGATTGGGAAATTGAAAAATTTCCAAATGATATCATGATATTTGGAGGAAAAAATAATTATATTATTTTTGAATAGATATTCATAATAGTTTACTCAACAGAATATAATCTGTCGGTCAGTTATTGTCGCAATTAGTAACAATTCCAAAACTGATATATGCAGTATCCAATAGTCATAGAGAAAAAATTGGTTATATCAAAGACCTAGCTCATCAGTAAAGTATCTACCTAAATATTAGGGTCTATCTGAAAACAGCTTGCCTGAATGTTTTGGATAGTTTTGTATTCTTCATATCATAAATAAAGGATGTGTTTTTGAGGAATATGAGAGAGATGTAGGGAATATGAGTTCAATAATAACCTTTATTATTCCCAAGAATAAGATGTAGATATTTATATCAGGAAACAGATAACATAAATAGGAACAGCAACAAAATATGTAACAATATTCATTAAATGTATAGAAAATTAATAACATAGTTAACAAAATCGATTTTCAGATTGTATAAATGGTGGCATGAAAGTACCTCAGACATTTTTCAGTTCTTTCTCGAATATTTTATGCTCATATTTTTTTTTTGAGTTTTGTAGGCAAGTCATTGTGAAATATTATTCCATTGTAATAAATGGATCTTAACCAATAATAATTTTAATGAGAGCAAACAAATCTGTTGAATCTGAATGTTTGTCACCATCTATGTATATGTTTGTTACCATAGTGTTAGTTTAATATCTATCTCATCTATCGCAGGCGTGTTACGGTATCACGCGCATCCCCGACGGCCAATGGTTGTGCTGCACGTGCAACCTGGGCAAGAGGCCGGAGTGCGTGCTGTGCCCGAACAAGGGGGGCGCCATGAAGTGCCTGCGGACGGGGAAGAAGTGGGCGCACGTGTCGTGCGCGCTGTGGATACCGGAGGTGAGCATCGGCTGCGTGGAGAAGATGGAGCCGATCACCAAGGTGTCGAGCATACCGCAGAGCAGGTAAATTGATTGACAATTTTTTCTTCTACTCACGAATGTTGGATATGCTGTGCTACTCGGAAGATAAAGTTTGAGCACTAATAATTTATCTTCTGCTGATATCAATTTGACATATTTGTCATCTTCAAAGGATGTGGTCTTCTAACTCATCAAAAAATAAATGTGATTCAGTTCGAATATCATAACAATACAAATCAAAAATACACTAAAATGTCATATCACTTCACGAAATCAAAACATTTAGACCACAAAACTACAGTTTTGAACAGATTTTCAAAACATCTAATGGGCGATTGGCCGATTTTTTTTTTCACAATAAAGGGTATCCCACTAAGGTCAGCTTGCAACTGTATCACTCATCACAATTTCATTTTCAATTCCTTTTATTTAATTATTTAGCCTGCAACTACATTAAGATGAATTTGTAATGGAAATATCATGAATCATGATGAAATTTTCAAATGGAATTAACTCACAAACGTTGCATCTAGTCAGAATGAATCGAGCACCTTTCCTTAGGAATATTTTTTAATCAAATTCCAAAAACTTGCAGATTACCTTTTTGATAGCCTGCTTCTGAATGAAATTTACAAATTATTTTATAGCACATTCATCACAATGAATTAACCACTGTGTGAAATTTTATTATGTCATCTCAGTTCGTTTCGGGCATATTCAGGAAAATCTTCAGGACCATACAAAAAACCTCTTTTTAGTAGTTATCTTCCGACCTATGTTCATATTGACTCCTCTTATTATTTCCAAAAGAAGACGCGTCCCTTTTAAATAGTGCACACTAATTTCGGGAAACCTGTATCCAAAATTGATGTTTTAGCACTCAATACAATAATTTTTTTTTTATTTTTATTCTATTTTCATTCTATTTTTATTATTTTTATTTAAAATTAATAAAAACAAACTCACTTCTGATATTCATCAGGGTTGTCCAACTGCAATAATTTGACATGACAATCAACTTGACAGCATCGTGACTTATGTCGAAACTATAAATGCAAAACACTTTCTTTTGTTGAAAACTATATCAACGAGAATCACCGAATCGTCCTCTAAGCTGTTTGAACATGTAACCTATTGATTGATATCCATTTTTTTTTTGTTCAACTAACAGATTTCACATAATATCAGCTTGAAAATACGCCACGATGTATGATCGTTTCCATGATTTCCTATTATCTGTCAGTATCTTCATCTCTCAAAACGACTTTTCTCTTTTTCCTCCTGCCTCTATTATTTTTTGCATCCATTTCTTCCGTGGTCTTCTTATTTTTTATGTTTCTTGCTTCATGCAACTCCTTTGTTATTCTGCTTAAATCCATTCTCATAATGTGTCCATTCCAATTTAATTGTCTCTTCGTTATTTTGTTGGTTATTGATTCTTGCTTTAAAGTTTCTCCCATTGTTTCGTTCCTAATTCTGTCGTAACTTTGTTTTTCCATCTATTACGTTCATTTCACTCTGTGTTTCTTTTGTACTGTCCAGTTTTCACTAGCGTATAGCAGGGATCGTTCGATCATTTCAACGTGACCATAACTCCATGATTTCATCCTCCAGGTGGGCCCTGATCTGCGTGCTGTGCCGCGAACGCGTCGGCGCGTGCATCCAGTGCTCGGTGAAGACCTGCAAGACGGCGTACCACGTGACGTGCGCGTTCAAGCACGGCCTCGAGATGCGCGCGATCATCGAGGACGAGAACGCCGACGACGGCGTCAAGTTGCGCTCGTACTGCGAGAAGCACAGCAAGTCCAGCAAGAAGGAGAAGAGCTCGTGCTCGGGCTCGGAGAACGACGACGACTCCAAGCGCAAGAAACGCAAGGAGATGACGTCGGAGGAGAAGAACCAGGCGAGGGCGGTGCGGCTGCAGGAAATCGAAGCGGAGTTCTTCAAGCACGTCACCATCAAGGACGTGTCCGCGCATCTCAACTTGGACGCCGACGCGCTGCAATACATCTACAACTACTGGAAGCTGAAGAGGAAAGCCGGGTTCAACAAGCCGCTGCTGCCGCCCAAGTCGGAGGACGTGGACGTGCTGTCGCAGAAACGCGAGCAGGCCGATCTGGAGAAGATGAAGATGTTCGTGCAGCTGCGGCAGGACCTGGAGCGCGTGCGGAATCTGTGCTATATGGTCAGCAGGCGGGAGAAGTTGTCCAGGTCGTTTTTCCGCATGCGCGAACAGACGTTCCACAAGCAGGTGGCTGTGCTGGAAACGTCGAATTCGCTCCAATCGACGGTGGTGGAGGCCGTCATTGAGGCCAACCACGGGCCGTCGATATACGACAGGCTGTATTCGCATAACGGGGCGGAAGATCACACCGACAATTTCGACACTATTTTGGCGAGGATAGCGGGCTTGAAGTCGCCGACGCATTCGGGAGACGAATCCAAGTCGGAGGTGAACGGGCTGTTCAAAGACGTCAAGAACAATCCGTACAAGAAGATCTACTACAACGGTTCTTCGAAACGGCGCAGCACCAGCATTTACGGCAGCAGTATGTCCAGCGCCAGCAGCGAGGACGAAAAGCCCAAAGACGACAAAGAAAATAGGTTGCACTCGAGTTCCGAAGAAGAGAAACCGTCGTTATCTAGCTTAACGAAGAAAAAGACGCCCTCCCCACACAAAACCAACAACATAAGCAGAGTGCTGGAGAAGAAGAAGAAGAGAACCATAGTGGAGAGCAGCAGTGAAGAGGAGGTGAAACCTAGTAAAAAGGACTTGGGCCACTATTCCAAGTCCAGGTTGAGTCAAATCGAGAAGGAACTCGGCGAAACGGGTTCCGAGAGTGACGAATTGATGCCGATCCGATCATCGCCCAACAAAGGCGACAATAATTCTAAGAACATCAAATCCATGTCTTCTATTTATTCCGATAGCGATAGTTCTGACGAATCGACGAGGAACGATGGCAAATCCTCGAACGCAACGAAAGACGAGAGGAAACCACGGACGAAGGCGGCCGTGAAAGATTTCTCGCACAAACCTTCCGCGAAAGGTGGCAGCAGCAAAGAGAGTCCCGAAACGAAGAAGAAAAACAAGAGCGAGGAAGTCAAGGCGGAAAGTGTATTTAAGAAGAACGATTACGTACAGAACGACCTCATAGTGCCGCAAAGACAAGCGGCGAAAAAGGCGACCGAGAATTTGAAAATCACGAACGTTTCCAGAACGAAAGATCACGTGCCTCCTCCTGCTGCCGAAGAACCAGCCAAGGCGGAAGAAAAAGAAAAGCCCAAACAAAAGTCCAAGTGCAAACCTGGCAAAGAGATAAAAGAGGTGCCAAAAGAAGAAGAGAAGGTGAAGGAAAAGGACGTTCGGGAAGGAAAAGAAACGCTCAAAGACAAGAAAAAAGAGGTGAAGCTTTCTTCCGATGTTGATACGGAGAAGGAGACGGAGAAAGTCGAACTGCAAGAAATTCTAGCGTACGTCCCCCAGAGGCAAGCCGCCAAAAAGGCTGCCGAGCACATCAAAAGTGGACTGGGCAGCAAACCGACGGCCCCTGTTGCGGAGCCTTCGCCGACGGACAATGACAAACCACCGCCCAAGAAAGATGTAGACAGTAAAGCTAAGAAAGAGCCGGTCGAAGCTAAGAAAGCCGAGACGAAAAAGGAAACCGAACCGGCCAAAGTCGCCAAACCGCCTGAACGCAAAAGAAAGTCTTCCATCAATTCCTCCAGCAGTTCGTCGTCCTCGTCGAGCAGCTCTTCGGACTCCTCGGGCAGTTCGAGCTCGGAGAGCGACGAAGAAGAAGAAGAAGAGCCGGTCAAGCCGCCGCCACCGCGAACGGAGAGCCTTTTCTCGAGCCCCGGCAGGGAAACGGCCAAGCGGTCCGCCCCGGACTGGCCCTTTCTTGACAAGGGACCCAGGCCCGCGGCGACCTCTGGTTCCTCCAGCTCGAGCGATTCCAGCGCCTCCTCCTCCCCTAGAAAATTATCCCCCTCGCCACCCCATCCCAAGGCAGACTCTGCATCGCGAGCCGCAACACCGAAACCAACAGTACGAAACAACAACAAGAAGCAGCCGAGTCGAACACGCGCCGGCAGGAACCGCGCCAGGCCATCCCCCGATGCTGGTGATCGGGTCGGACATGCTGATGTCGGGCCTGGAGATCTGCCTGATGGCCGACGTGTCGGTGTGGAGGGAGAACAGCGAGGTCGAGCCAGGAAGGGAAAACAACAAACGCCCAGAAACAGCCTGGACGACAAGGTCGACGAAGAGACCGTCAGAGTTTCCTCGCCAGTTGGGAAAGCGGATAAGAAGTTGAGCCAGGAGCTAGAGAAGGAGATACTGGAGAGGAAAGCCGACAAAGAGGCGGGGAAGAAGAGTAGAACGCTGTCGACTCTCGACCGACTCTTCGGAACGCAGGAGAAAAGTAGAGAGGAGAAAACGGAGAGAACTGGTAAGTCCGAGAAGGCTGGGCAAATCAAAAGGCTCGACCAAAAGGTTGACAAACCCAAGGAAATCGAAAAGTCACAAGCAGCTGAAAGAAGCACCAGAGACTCGTTCGAAAAGCATACCAGGTCAGAGAAACCTCTGATAGCTCCAGAAAAATTGATAATACCGGATAAAGTACCTACAGAAAAAGCTACAAAACTACCCGACATCGAAAGGTTGGTAGGAACATCAGAAATACCAATAGAACCTTCTGAAAACATTCGAAAAGAAGATTCCTTCGACAAAGTTCCTGAGATGCCTCCACGACAAGATGACGCTCTCAAGGTCCGGTCCATATCGCCTCATAAAGATTTCAAAGAGCACATAGAAAAGAAAACAGAACTAAAGGAAGATAAGAAATCGGCAAATAAGAAACTGCAATCTAAAAGTAAAAGCATCGATGACATTTTGGCTAATAAGCTGCTGAGCAGCGATACAAAAGAAAATAAGATTGATTTGAAGAAACCACCAACGCCTAAACAGCCGTCAAAACCAACGGATGAAATCACGATAGCTGATAAAATTGTGGAAGACCATTTGCAAAGTCATAAGGCAAACGATTTCTACAATCGACAACCAGATATTCAAGAAATAATTCACGCGCAACCTGATATAACCAAGAACTTCCTCAACGAACTGGACTCCGATAAGAAGAATAATCTGAAACCGACAGGATTCACCGTTCAAGTTCTACAAAATCGGTCGATATTTTCTCCCCAACCCCATATTAAAGAAGCCACTGACTTCCTGGACCTGGTCAACTTCGATGATGACATGGGCATATCCAAAGACGATGATGACATCTCCAAAGGACCACTAACGTGGAACTTCAGCAACACCAATATGATCAGAGAAGACACCAAGGAGGAGAGCGCCAGAGAAACATTGAACTTGGTCGAAAAGCTACGTATGGGATTGTCGAAAAAGTCGACAGTCGGCGAAGTCAGTGACACAACGACCGGCAGCGAGATGGAGAACGAGAAAACTGATTTTATGGAACAAGTTGTACCAGTGAGTTTATCGGAACCCTCCAACAAAGATTGCACTATAGAATCGCAAAGTACATGCCACAACGATTTGCAACCTAAAGTACAAGTCACCAATGTGGAAGAGCCGCAACCGTTCGAGGATATCGATAAACAGTCCGCTGAACAGCAGCCGCATCCCGGTTATCCCTACTTGAACGCGGAAAACAACTCGTCCGTAGAACCGCCGCAAAAAAGCATGCCTATCCCTCAACACGAAACCCTCACCGACCATACAGCGCCTATGGAAGGAGACGAGAGATGGGTGCCTCCTAGCGGCACCTTCCCCAACATACCAACAAACTACCTGTCAGAACCCGCCCAACAAGCCCTCTACTTGGAAGCGTACGTCAACGCGGCCACCCAAGACCATCACAAGAAACAGCCGCCGAGCGCCATCCCCCCTCAACTGGACGTGCGGTTGCACGACGACCCGCTCAAAAGCCGATCGCCCTCGCTGCCCGAACGGATCGACCGAAGGATCTCGCAAACGCCGCTCATCGATCCCGCCTCCATGGACTGCATGAACAGCCCGATGCCTTACGCCAACATCCATCCGCAGGCCAAATGGGCGGACTGCGAGATCATCCCGAACCGCCGGTCGTCGTCCAGCTCGGCCGCCTCTTCGTCCAGCTCGGGCTCCAGGCGGGACGACGAGGAGGCCGTCCGCACGGTCAACCACGCGTCGCTGGACTGCGCCGCCGCGTACCTACCTCCGCCCTATCCGCCCGACAACTTCGGCGGGTTCTCGGACGGCACGTCGTGCTACCCGGTTAGCCTGTTCCCGCCGCCCTCTCTCAATACTCAACTACCTTTTCCTCCGTCAGGTCCGGCAGCTTTGTTCCCGCCCGCCTTCGGCGCTCCCTTCCCCACTCCTCATTCCGCTCCCCCGATCCCCAAGCCCGTGGAGGAGGCGATGCCGCCGTTCTCGGCCAGCTGCACGGCGGCATTCACCTCATCCGAGCACAATATGGCTCTGACGGCGGCGATGGTGAATCTGCCGCCGACGACGTCGTTGGCGCCACAGGAGGACTTGCTGCGGCCGGCGCCAGCTACGGCGGAGAAGGTGGAGCCGGCGCCCGTGGCGAGTACGACGCCGACTACCGCAAACAGTACGCTGCCGTCGCCTAGTACGTCGTTGAAGTCGAATAGTTCGACGGGCAAAAAGTCGCCGAGCAAGCCGACGAGGACGTCGGCCAGGGTGACGTCCCAGATGATGAACAAGTCGCCGGCGAAGAGTCCAGGTAAGAATCTTGAATGTTTGCTTATACACAGCCTGGTACGGTCTATCTAATTTTAAAGACAAATTGATAATTTACATAGTAGATTCAATATAAAGATGTCCTGAATTTTCAAACTCAAATGAATATTTTTATCCAAAGAAAAGCATCAACGTTTAGAAACCTTTGTGTTTCTTCGACATTTTTCCAGCTGGTATCACGGTGGAAGTTTTTTGATATAGGAAGTGACAACGGAGTATATAAAAGGGAGAGGAAGCAGAAATAGAGAGATAGAATCTTCCACCAACTTCAGTAATATCAAATCGACCATAGAGGATAGTTCAGAATATGTCAGACGAAAATTCCGAACTTTTTCATAAGTATTAAAAGGAATATGACTCTTGACAAGCCATGTATATTTTCTATTGATCACACCATATAAAAAACAATGAGACGCAATGCCTTATTTCGTTACATGACACTATCAACTATAAAATCACATTTCAAGAGGGAAAAAAAATTGAAAACGTACAAAACTCGCTACTTTCATAGGAAAAAATACACAGTGGCGGTTCTCACATACAGAACTTTCTCTAATACTAAAGAAAATCAACTTCGACAAAACTTTTTCATACTAGTATCATGCTATTGACTGACTAAATATTGATGAAAATATGTTTTTCTTAAAGGAAATGAAAATACGGCTTCATAGTTCCCAAATCCCATGTTTGAAATTTTTTATTGAAGGAATTTACTTAATTCTTTTTGGTATCTTGTGCAAGGTAATTATAGTTGAGATTTATGGTTTGATATTTAATTTGAGGCATATACTCAGAGAAAAACTGCTTGTCCTAAGTGAAAACAATATACTTTTGTCGTTTGACAGCTCATTCAAGTGAAATACCGACAAAACCTCAATAAAGCTCGGTCATATGTTGAGACAATTGATTTAGCAGATCGGAAGCACTAGAGGCAACTGAATCGCTATATCTATTCAGTTGATAATATCGCGAGGAGCGTGAAAACACCTACAATAAAAAAATATTTATATTTTCAGAATTGACTAGATAATAAATTGCAATTTTTCTCCAGGTAAAAGTCCCAGACAAGAAACAGCACTCAAGCAAAGCGGCCCCGGCCGGGGCAAGGGAGACAGCAAGAGAGGCTCCGGCAAGTCCGGCTTTGCCAGAGGAGCAGCGAATCTCCGAGGCAGAGGCAGGGGGCGAGGTCGCGGCAAGGGCAGCCACCATGCGGATTACGACTTCGTCGGCATCGGAACGATCCACAACAAACTGGCGGGCACCGTTTACGACTTGGACTTCGAGGACGACATCTGCAACGACAACATGGCCGACTTGAAGTCGATGCGCGAGAGGAGAAAGTCCGTGGACATTCACGAGCGCAAGTTCGATTCCTTCGGGTCCGCCAGGAGTACCTCCAGATCGCCGAAGTTCTCCAGTCCGTCCCAAGCATCACACAAAAATCGAAATTACAGCACGGATCTGAGGGAGTTGAGGCCGCCGACGCCGATCGAGGATAGCCGATCCAAAACCGATGTATCTCTGGCTAGTTCCGACACCGACAACGCTCAAGTCTTCCCCGACGTCACGCCGCCTCTGCCCGGCCCCGTCGACATGCGCACCTACAACAGCAGCTTCGATCACGACCAGCAGACCTACAACGAGCAGAACCTGCTCAGCGCCTTCGCCAGCGGCACCACCGAGACGCAAGTCCAGGAAATCGACGAGGACTTCGAGAAAGAGCTGCAAACCGTGTTGAGCGTGAAGAAGCCGGTGGAGACGCCTTCGCGCGACATGGCTAGCAACATAAAGGTGTCGCTCTCGGATTCTCGCAACCAGCTCAAGGTTAAGATCAAGGGCCCGATCGCCAACTACACGTCGACGGTGGCACCGCTGCCAGCCGCCACCGTCGACCCGATCATCGTCACCAACGTGAGTTCCGCCATGAACAACGTCATGTCGGGAGGAATGTCCTCGGGCGGTCCTTCCAGCTTGCGCAGGATGCGGAAGAAGGAGCTGCTGCGGCAGTACTGGACGCAGGACATGAACATGGACGAGCCGGCCGGCAACGCGGGGTACACCGCGCCGACAGCGCCTCCTATCAGGAGCACCATCATCACGATCCCGAAGGCGGTGGCGTCCATGACTAGCATACCCACCAAGGAGGACTACCGGGACTACCGCACCGATACGGACGATTTCGTCGAGAGCAAGCACCACCGCAAGGAGTCCAAGGCCCGGCAGGCTTTGTCGAGGGAACTGAGGCAACTGGACCTGCCGGCCGACTACGACGGGCACATGGAGAAGCGTAGGAGCTCGCTGGGCGGCAGCAACAACGCCGGCTTGTCGGTCGGCTCGGAGCCGAACGGGGCGAACAACAAGCGCAGGGGTAGACCGCCGAGGCCGTCGCAGCAGCAGCTGACGCCGAAGCTGACCATCAAAATCGGCGCCGGCACCAACAGCATAGTGGGCCAGGACGAGAAGAGGGACAGGATAAGGCCGCCCAAGAAGCGGCTGATGTCCGTCCTCAGCAAGCCCTCGGTGGAAGACTTGAAGCGCGAGAGCATGAAGTTCAGGAAGATGATAAGGAAGGATCTGAAGACGAAGAAGCAGAAAAAGCGGGACAAGAGCGAGAAGAAGAAAAAGAAGAAGCTCGAGTCCGAGATTCAGATAATACCGAATCAGAGCGACAACCAGATCAAGATGACCATCAGGATCGGCAAGAAGAGCGACAACGACGGCGAGAGGCGGAGTAGCGGGGAAACGACGAATCACCAACGGAACGAGAGCGACGCCGTGAGAGGCGTGAAACGACTGGCGGAGGTCGCGTCGGATTTCGCGCGGGAAGAGAAGATGCTGAAGGTGACGCCGATCAAGCTGAAGCTGTCTCGGTGCCACGAGGGGTCGGGGTACATGATGAAGCCGGCGATAGCGAGCTGCGAGAAGGAGGCGGAGGAGCGCAGCGTGCAGCCTGGGCAGCCTCCGCCCGAGCCGGGGCAGCCGCCGCCCGAAGCTCTCGTGCCGCCCCCGCCCGCCGCGATCAATGACTGCGAAGTTAGATGATAATTATTGTCGCGATGCGTAACTCGAGTCGACTTGTAATATATTGTAATATAGTCGAAGGCGACCAGTGAGGCTGACTTGTACAGACTGGGCTAGCTGAGTTGGCCCGTCGCGATCCATATTGTTAAGTGGTGTCTAGTGAATGTGTAGGCTAAGCGAGCACATCGTGTACGTCGTTGGTTATTTCAGTGTACAAAGTCAATTACGGCCACAGACGTGTAATCATATTTTTGTATATATTGTAAGTTATTATGGTAATTGTGAATATTACAGAACAGTACTAATTTATATATTTCATTTAAAATGATTAACTCGTGTTGACAATTTTGATAGCTAGACTCGTTATAGAATTTCTTGAATTATAACAGAACAAATGGCTTGAGTGCAATTTTATTAGTTGTTGATTTCAGAGCCATTTCAATTTTATTGTACAGATTTATTAATTAACTCGTACAGTATGAAATACTTAAAGAATTTTATAGATTGTATAGTAATATTTTATTTTTTTATATCTTGATGTTTTTTTATTGATGTACGTGTTGTGTATATTTTTTACTGCAAGTATTAAAGCACAAGCCATTTGTTGTTTCATGTTACATGATGCAAGATATAATAAAATATGAACTATGAACAACTCGACCATTTTCTATAAAGCGATCGGAAACCTGTTTAATCCATACCACTGTACTATGGAAGCACAACAAAACTCATGTTATTTAATTTGTACATTTTGTTTATAAGCTGAACTTGTAAGATTCATGTGTATTGTTCAAACATGTACACAAAGTTGATTCATAAATTATATTCAGTTTTATACAAAAATCTGTGTTATTATTCAAGTTTCTCAATTGGACAAAGTGATCTACTTTGTATTCAATTATCAGGATTCTGACAATCTAAAAAAAAACACTTTGGAAATAAACATGTATTTGAAGTCTCACTGAAATTCGAATAATCTTACTGATTATCGAATGAATCAGTACCTACGAACAAACATGAATTAAACTTTTTCGACAATTCAATCGGCAGTATTATTCATTTATCCGAATTCTACCACCATTATATTTATATATCATTATTATTATTATCACTGGCGCTATAAATATAGCGCCAGTGATATAATAGACCAGTAATTCATTTCACGTTTTGTGGTTAGATAACGACTAGCTTGAAAATATAATAAGGATATTGATATAAAATATGGTAGGGCATATACAGGGTGTAAGTGACGTATCCCTGAGACAATTTTTTAAACTCGGAACTCTGAATTTGTCAATCGAGAGTTGAAAATGTGACAGCAAACTTCTATTTTAATGAACAAACATTCATAGCCTACTCCATTTAATTAACTTAATTTGCAAGCGGAGAGTGACAAAAATTATTGAAATCAAATTTGGCTACACTGATTGATAATGCTCAGTTCAGAAGAAGTCTGTCCGGGTATACTGAGTATACATTTTGATTAAAATAAGAGCAGTTGCAAATAACTTATGACGAAAACCAACCATGTTTTGGAAAATTTCAACCATCTGTATCTCGAAAACAATAGTTATTTGTTTAACTAGGCAGCAAACATGTATCATGCAGCACACTTGATTGCGCGAAGAACTTTTGAAAACTATGAGCGTGCTTATTGGCTTAAGGGTTCGACCAATCAACTCCATGGTGACGGCAATTTCAAGGTATTTTGTTCGTGTGACTTAGGTACGGTGAACGGTGATTTTATGGCCAAGTTTATGAGGAAATTGCAATTGACCACTTTGTCAAGGTTATCTTCTCTTCAGAGAAGAGGGATAATGTCCTCTTTGTTCTCTTCTCTTCTTGCCTTGCTTCTCGCCAAGAAACATTCTTGGGTTATGTTTATGTTTGAGTATCGTTCCACGATATCAGCTTGAATTCTGTTGAAAAAAAGTATGTACTGATATTTACGAGATGCCGAAAAGAAAAATCGATTCAGACAATGAAGAAACAGAAACTAAATTACCTAATAAAGGACACTGGTCTTTGGGACTGTTGAAGTCAGTGGAGGACCCCGAACGGATTGTTTCTTCTGATGATCTGGTTACAGTAATTAAAGATGCATATCCTAAAGCGGAATTTCATTATTTAGTTCTGCCCAAAGAGAATATCAGCAGCTTAAAAGTGTTGAAGAAGAAACATGTGCCACTGCTGAAACATATGGAGGATGTAGCTGAAAAACTTACTGATGAAGAGAAGCACAAGCATCGAAATTTCAAGATAGGGTATCATGCTGAACCAAGCATGTCACAATTACATTTACATGTTATTAGTGATGATATGAATTCTCCTTGTGTTAAAACTAAGAAGCATTGGAATAGCTTCAATACCAGCTTCTTTGTTGACTCTTCAGGTACTGATCAACTTCTGCAACCTATATTACATTCAAACAATCATTATTTTTCAGATGTATGTGAAAGCTTGGAGAAAAATGGAAAAGTAACATTGCCTTCTAAGGAAACATGTATGGAGTTGATGAATACTCCTTTGAAGTGCCATAAGTGTGATTATAAGCCAAAACATTGTCCAGATTTGAAAGTACATATTTTGAGCCACATTTAGTGGTTTCAAGAAGTAGGTCAGTTAAATTTACCTAGTATATCCCTCCTCTGTGTGATAACTCAAATCTAACCACAAAATCAGATATGTATTCAAATACATATTTATCTAAGAGATTAGTCAATTTATTTGAAGCTGTTCTGAAGCTATGCATACCTATTTTTCAGTATTGAAATCTGGATGCAATTACATGTAAAAAGGTCTAAGTGCACAAGCTTACTGGAAGCACATGAATATGAAACTGTGAGTCCCAACAGAGATATTATTAAATTGGAATGAATTCCTGAAGGGTTCGAAAGAATCAAAGTGGCCCTCTTGTGGTAGATTCAGGATTTTTTAGTGGTATAATTTGATGAAACTTGTTTGTGTGAATCACAAGAATGATAAAAACGCACCTTATTTATGTTTCTATAAAATATCCTTGCAAATACACTGCAAACATAAAATTAATAAAAATGAAACAAACATCGTTCATTAGTTTGAATCTGAGGTCATCTGTGAGCATGACACTAACAGTTATAGTATCATGTTCTGTGAGTATGGCTCAAAGTCGGTCCTACTTTCGAATGCTATCAGATTTTGTTGACATTTACTGCGGCGTAGAAGAAGAATGGACCTTGCTGGACGCCGACACTGGACAAGAAACGAGGAAGAAGAACGGATATTTTCATAAATATTTTGTTTACGATTTCTATAATATAAAATACCTATTATTTCAAAGAACTAATATAATGGGACACGATTTAGAATTTGTAAATGTTGCGATAAGGATCAAACCATTAGTTGACGAAACCATTCCAAAGTGTATAGAAATCATCAGTCAAGACCCCCCAGTAAGGATTTTTTTTCAGAAGTTTCATAATCATAACAAAACAAGGACTATTGCAGGTTTTATTACTCAATGAGAGGTCAATTACTTTTAATTTTGATCATATTTATACAGAAGATGCCACGCAAAAAACAATTTACGATCAAATGGTGCAACCTTTGGTTGAATATGTTAAAAAAGGATTCGACTGTACAGTTTTTGCTAATGGGCAGACAGGCACAGGAAAAACCTTTACAATTGGTACCGACCCACATGTAAGAGACCAGAAATTCATTTTGTTTTCATCTATGGACTCACTGAAAATAATTTCAGGTTACAAATGAAGAGGAGTATGGATTGATCCCCAGAACTCTGAATGAGCTTTTTAAATATGAAGATGATGATGAATTTGAAATGGAAATTTCGTTATCTTTCATTGAAATCTATAATGAAAAAGTTTTTGATTTATTACTGAATGATAAACCTGATGAAAAACCTTTACAAATGAAAGGTAAGTAATAATCTTCAGCTTATTTAGAGAATACCATTAGTATCATCATTTCCTCATTATAGGGCTCAAAGCACATGGCTTTTGCCAGGAAAAAGTCTTCAATTTCCAAGAAGCAAAACATTTTCTGAAAATGGGCAATAAAAACAGACATACTGCTGAAACAAAACAAAATGCCAAGAGCTCAAGATCCCATGCAATTTTTACAATTTACTGCAATGTCAAGAATAAGTGAGTATTCTCATTTCCTACAGTCTTAGCAGTTCAGACTCATATTGGAAAAAATTTTAGAGACAATAGTACTTCTGCAAAGCTCAATCTGGTTGACTTGGCTGGCTCAGAAAGCATAAAAAAAACAGGAAACCAAGGCAGTACTTTTCAGGAAGGTGTCAACATCAACAAAGGCCTCCTTGCTATTGGTCAAGTGATGACTGCACTTTCAACTAATGCACCCCATGTGCCATACAGGCAATCAATCATTACCTCTGTTCTCCAAGACTCTTTGAACACACGTAATTTTGTATCTCTCATAGCCTGTGTGAGTTCTTCTGCAGAGGACTCTACAGAAACCTCACAGACTTTAGAATTTGCCCAGAGAGTGAAGAATATGAAGAACAAGCCCGAAGTGAATGAAGTGATATGGAAATATAAAAAGGAAAATCCCACTCTGTTTCCTCAGTCAAGCACTGGAACACCATTTAAGAGGCCAGCACCCATGCCAACACCCAGAAATGCCAAGAAGAGAGCATTACCCCTAACTACAATAGATGAACCATCTACAAATCATATCAAGTGAGTTAAATGGTTTAAATTTTTTTTCTGACAAATTTCAGTGGGCTTTATAGAATTATTTTATTTTTCAGTGTGTTATTATCAAGTCACAATTCTACTCCACATAGCTCATTATCTTCTAGTGGTGCCTCATCAATTTCAAATGCAAATGTGAACTCTTCATGTATTGATTCAACTTCACACAATTTGAGTCCAGTCATTAAAAAGTATTTGAGTGCAATGGAGTCTTCAATGATGGACAAACTAGAATTGATGATCAAAAGTACACTGAAGAGGCCAACTAGGGTTGACGATGTAAAGCAACATCTTGAAAATATCGAGAATACACCTTGGTAAGTTTTTCAATAATACACATTTGCTCATTCAATAAATTATTCTCATTAATTCCCTACATTTTGAAAATACTTGTAGATGCCAATAATTAATACTTATATCTAAGTTTTACAACTTTTAATGAAGAAAAAAGGGGTAAACTACATTGTTGATAAGCTTTCTTTGTTATTGAATAGTTTTTCAAGTGTCTATTTGGATCACCAAATAATGTACTTCTGTTCCAATGGTAATTATATTAGGTAGAGGGGAGGATATCTTAAATTATCATTATTATTCATGACCTGCTGTAATTTATAGTGTGCCTTGGAATAAAATACAAAATGAAGTATCCAAGTTAGTTAGAACTGAACTGGCACAATTTACTGCCAAAGGTACTAGAGCTACAAGTAGTCCAATAGAGGAGCATCTGACAAAGATAAGAAAAGTCTTGGTAAATAGTTTAAAATTGTTTTCTACCCATTTCTGAAGAGTATATGCTCTGTTTCAGAGTTATGGTAGTCCATTCACCACAGAAATTGATTCCCTCTTGACTGAAAATATAGGAAATTCCCTACAACTTTTGCCAACGGAGAAGGTTGAATTCAAAGTCCCAGACATACCTCTGGAGAAGAAGGTTAGTTTAAAGGCCAAACGCACCCCTTCAATCTCACCCATCGAAATTTCCGACAAGAAGCAACCAAGACGCAGTGTGAGACTCTCAATGAAGAAATCTAAAAAGAATTCCGATGATTTCTACTGGTCTCCATCTACTAGTGAAAAATCTAATTTATTGAAGAGCATGTTGAAAACTGATGATTCTCTAGACGAGCTTGAGTGCTCCAGGACTAAAACTAGTAGGAATGTAAGCTTGAAGAATAGGATGAATTTGCAAAATACAATCAATACAAAGACAAAGCAATCCAACAAATTGACAGTGGCAGATACACCAGTTGGAAAGCGACTAATAGGGCAAACTAGGTAAATTTCAATAGGGAGAGATCCAGTATCACTGGTATTGACTATTTCAATAATAAGAACAAATCTTAGGTCTGCTGAATTTTTTTAATCTGAAATGTTTCAAAAATTCTACTGATGGAATCCAAATATAAACTGAACACTCTGACAATACTTATCTAGTCAAATATGGAATTGAAAGAAAAAACAACTGCTTTTGTGTTGGAATTTCTCTACCTACTCTTCTTCTATTGTATTATGTGACACCCCTGTGTGTTTCAGACTGGATAGTCCAAGCACAACTCAGGCGAAGAAAGTACTGAAAATCCTCAACACTGGGAATCTGAAACAATTAGAAACATTACAAACCATTGGTGCAAAAACAGCACAACAAATAATTTTGTTCAGGTAGCTCATCAAAATTCTATTCAGTTGAGTCAGTCAGTCATTTTTTTTTTTCTAGGAATATCAGGGGAACGTTGAGAAGGATATCAGATCTCTCTGAATTGCCTGGATGGGGCACAAAGAAATTTGATAGGTTTGTAGAACAAAACTTCATCAAGAAAGAACTGTTTTGAGTAATCCATGAAAAGCTCAAAATTTTTTATCCCAAAGATTACTCATTTTTAGTACTATAAGCATGTTCACTTTCAATTCTGATGTGGAAATGAAAGTAAAAATAAGTTTTATAAGATATGATTATTAACTATATGAAAGAGAGTACATTAATTTATTATATATCAGAATCTTCAACATCCATCATGTAGAAAACAATGAAATATGTTGACATTTATATTCATTATTATCAATAAAATGCAGATATGGAAAAATTTGTATGAAATGTCTTTGGTTCTGGAAATGTTTTACACACTGTAAGATCAAAAATCTGAAAATTTTACTAAATCAAGTCAGTAAATGAATTTATGACATGACACTTGATGCAAAAGTTGATTTTTGAAATTCAGTATGAATGGGAAATTGGGTATCAAATCAAAAGTACTACATTCACTAAGATATCGACATAGATTCATTAGGAGAAAAATAAAGCAAGAAAGATCAAGTACACCACAAAGATGGTCCAGAAGATTGAGATTCTTACCACCAGTTCCAATCAGTATACTGGAAACTAGTAAAAAGATTAAAAAGAGCAAATCTGTCATTGAAACTGGAAAAAGTATCCCAAAAATAACTGTGAAGCCTTCCAGAAGGAGAATGTATGATTTTTTTCATTTTGTGGTAGTTGCAAGGTGAATATCTTCATACTTCACTTTCAGGGATGCTGTTGGGGGAGACAAAGAAGTTCAGGTTTTTTATAAAAATACTGCACCTGAAGATACAGATTTAGAAGCCCTAAGAATAGTTCCAGTTGTAGTTTATGTCAAAAATAAGACATCTAGATTCCAATCGTAAGTTCATCAACCTAATTTATTCAATCAAATACAAATTTTTCCAAAGGCTTTCAGAAGATATTGAAATCCAGATAAGAAAGAAATGTAGTTCACACACATTTAATAAGACATTACAAGAAAATTTACTTCACAAAAAAATCAAGCAAGAATGCTCAAGTATGGAGAGAAGATGGTCAAAGAGGCTCAGAACCAGTGATACAAAACCTTGTAAGAAATGAAAAATATTCTCAATATACCATGTGTCCAACAAAATAAATTCACAGTCAACAAATTGTTCATTAAATCATAATATTTCAACAAACACATTGAATAAGTATCAGTACAGGTACCTGATTTTCCTTGGACCTGGAGAAATTTCTTGATTGGCTTTATTGGTATGTTTATGACATTTTCCACTTTCTGTAGAGTCCAGCTGTGTGATCAAACAATATAGGGTTCCTAAATTCACCTTTCATATCAAGAAGGTAATGCAAATAATGCCCCTTGACTTTGATAGCAAGGTAAGACTGTGACACCTTTCTGGAATCTCTACAACTCAAGTTTTCTAGACCAACTGTGAACATTCTATTGGTAGCTGTAGGAGTATATGTCACAATTGTAACTTGTTGGCCACCTTTTCGTAGGATAAGATATCTCACTGAGCGTAATGAATACATCCATGAAATGGAGAGAATGCCGAATCCTGAAATTATTCACTCACTTCATATTGAAAAAAAATATGACTTTAGGTGCATACCAACAAGAAAAGACATTATGGAGATACCATTTCTGTATTTGTTTTCGCCAAGATTCATCTTCTCCCACCAATGTGTTGCTGTCGTGTGATCGACTGGAGCGTCCCGTAAAGTTTTGTATGATACTATTGATAGATACGACCAGAAACCAAATTGACAAAAAGCAAAAATATTCATGATCTTGAAGAATTTGGGGCTATCATACTTATACAATATGACATCTTTAACTACATTGGTGTTCACGTTTAACGCTGTACTACAATAATTCCTTCCAACACTATAGGTCTTTGTGGGGCTGTATTTGCTGAATGTGTTGAAAAAGTTCCATTTTTGAGAAACTTTCAGTAAACCTAACATTTCTTCTGAAAATTCTAACCTTACAATCTTTTTTTGGTTTCTTGCGGCATCTTCTCTTTTCGTCCTACCTAACCAACAATCTAAATGTTGATTACTGGCAGATTTAAAACCTTAATTGAAAGCAAATTTCATGTCATGAAGAGAATCCAACCTTATTTTTATGAATAAGAGTTCGTTGCTCAATTTGAGATTGTGATATATTGATATGGGTTCTGAAATGCAACAAGGCGAACCACAAACTAAAAAACGACGATCTCTATTTGAGTTCGAGCCTAGCGATCCCAAAGACGTTACATTTAAATTTCCACAACAAACAAATGGAATCTCATATCCTACTGAATATATTGAAAAAGTGAAATCTGAAATAGAAGAATGGAAGTTGCGAATCACTGAAGCTCTGGAAGAGAAGGAGTCTTTCAAGAAGGCTAAGTCTGAATTTGAGAAGAAAGTGTACAATGAAAGTGTCTTATCTGAAGAGCAATTGACTTTCTTGAGCTGTGATGATTACTTGGAAAGGGTGTACGACTTCTGCAATCAATTAGTCATCTTGAGAAAAAAGTTCAATAGACAAGATCAATTGAATGAACTGAGAACACGGTGTGTAGATACTCAGAAGAAAATTGATGATATCATGTTTCCAAAAGTATGAAATAGTATTTGAACCTGTCAACTTCCCTAGTATGTAAATAAGTACCAAATTTGGTGAATGACTCTCATCACATATCACTTAATGTCCCATGTTTTATTTTACTAGACTTTGGCAGGAACATAGCTTCAGTGCTTACACACAAGGAGACAAATAATTATCTTGGCAATCACCATAATATGGACTTACCAGATAGGTGCCATTAAAATGTTTTTAGCTATTTTCTTCCATGGTAATTCCAGCTTTAAATTAGTCTCTTGAAAGTTGTAGGTAAGGAAATGATAAGAAATAAAAATGTAATACTAATATTTCATATTTTTGTGTCATAAATAAGTACATGGTACCTGATTTCAAATCATGTTTCAACAATATATACATACTAATTTTACAAAACAATTGATAGTGATTTATGTAAGTATATTTATATGAGACAACAAAAATGTGTATGATCTGTAAACATCACTATAGTACAATATAAATGTTTTTTGCAAATATGTAATAACTTTATGTTCTTTATAATCTGGCGTCTTCTAGTTATCCAGTTGTTACAAATAATTAAAATAATTAGTGGTTGAGATAATAATCACAACTTTCACATTAAATGAGTGAAGCAACAGACTTTCCATTTGTACATATTCATTCGTTAGAACCTTAAATGGTTTGCAATTTGACAAAAGTGTTATGGTATAAAGAAAAAATCTTTGCAAGCAGCTATTTGAAATTTCCAAACTGATGGGTTCCAAAACTCGCCCATCCCTCAAACAACAGAAAATTTAGATATTTATTTTAATCAACTAATATAGAACTGAATAATCACCATTTCAGTTATCATTCTCAACCCAAAATACATAATAAAAACATCTCAGTGTTCATCCTCTGAATTGGATGCATAGACCTTTGACCAAAGACGATTGAATGGCTAACAAGTTTATGAAAAAAGTGATATGGTCATCATTTCAGGTCACAGAGTTGCGAAAAAGCGCGAATAATAATAAAACAAAATAAGCAATTTCTAGCTCATATGAAAGGTTTCAAACCACCAACATAACTCATTTTTTGTAAATAAGTCAGGAAACTTGATGCAAAAATGCGATACTCCAGTCCAATACATGTTTCACCCAAATGTATCATTTCAAAATTAAAATCATATCCTTAAAAAATATTCTACTTATAATGTAACATATGCATTATAAATCAGTGCTTTTGTTTCATTGTCTCCATCTCAGATATAGCAATGGAATCGATACAACAGATATATTGTGTCGCTTAACTCCACAATATAACATCATTATCGATTATTTAAATGAAGAAGGATTAGAAGAATATATAATTCATTGTCATCAAAAATTAGTAATTCAGTGAACTCTTTGAATTAGTAGTTGATCGAGAATGATTTAACATAAACTCATGTTCGGGCATAAAGAAAAGATATAAATTCAGAGATTTGATTTATATTTCATAGCTATATGTGGGATAGAATGAACTAAAAGTACTGTATATTACATAAATAAATACACAACTCAAAGAGTTTAAGACACAGACGGTTATTAATAAATCACAGTTCTATCACAGATTCCGTCCATGTTAAAAACTCATAACACTTCTAAAAATTCATTATCAGTGATGCAATAATTATCGCAAGTCATTTTGCATAGTGGGTTTTTGCATTACATAAGACTAGACCAAATCTCTGATTGTGAAGAGAAACTTTGAGGCACACTTGCCAAATTTCATAAACTAAGCTTCTCTCAAAGCACATAAGTTTCAAAGTTTCTCTTCAAACAGCCGGAATTAATCCAAGAGAACGTCTTCGTTCAGCGACGAGTGTCTTGCGACAGTCCCAACTCTACTGTGATCCGTGAACGTAGTGGGCTAACGCCATCAAATTCGGTTTCCGGGCACCTAAACACTGGGGACTCTCAATTTTCTATCTCAGCGGCGACGAAGAAAAAACAGTTGGAAAATTCATTGAAAAAGATCATCCAGAAAGATGAGAATAATTCAGTGATTTTGCTTTCATGTACTTTTATTATCTGAGATTGAAATTAACATTGTACGTTCTAGTAATGGTTTTGTGAAATTTCAGTTAGTTCATTTGTAATCAGTATTTGCAGTGCAATTGAATTTTGATACCTCTCCTTTTGATGCTGTTCAATTATTTTCATCAGTATTTGATATACACATCTGAGAAAACTAATCTTTTATTTGGAAAACCGTATAATAAAGTGAATACAAATAGAAATATTTGCAAGTCAGAGTGTGACACAGATGATTGGAATGTTGGATGGGAAACAATTAAGCATTTGCCTGACGCAAACAATAATCCTCTTTGCTGAGCTCTTCATCTCAGTTACTAACAAAAATCCATTATAATATTCATTCTCCCGATAATGAAAAATCAAAATTTTCAAAATAGTGGGAAATAATTGTATGAAAAATGGTGCCAAATCAATGGTGATATATTCACATCAACACTGCGAGAAACACGGAATAAAGAAATTAAAGTTTTGGGGTTGGATAGTCAATCCACAGTTCTATCCATTTGGTTGTGTAGTTTGGAGAAGGATATATCAAATTATAAACATTATGGCAAAGTTCTGCAATTGTCACCAGATCACAAGAAGTGGGGAATCGGCGTCGATAGCTAAACTACTTCCACACTTCAACAATAATATTCATCGACTGAAGAAAATAATTCAATAATCGAAATAATTTGACTCATGACTCTACTATCTGCGTTCTAAACATGTTTTCCAGAGGTCGTGACATCATTGAGTTACACTATAATGCCGACGGATGTCGATAATTACGAGATCTCAAGTTGACAACATTCTAACTATCCGTTTCACACTCCGATCCGCAATAATCTCTATGCATATTCACTTATAACGTGAAATTTCTACACTGACAGAACTACACTGTTTTGTAATGATGTCTGGTCCCTTTCACAATCACACAGCTAAGTTGGAACTGTCGCGAAACGCTGCTGGTCATCAGTGTCCAAGACACCCGAACTCCTTATAGGAACCAGTAAAGTCACGTCATTTTGGCAAGCGTCCACACTTCCACTTTGAAAATCTCGGTGGCCACTGATTTGGTATACGCTGCAGGCTGAGATGGTTGGAAAAATCCCATTTCTCTCCAAACAGGACTTCAGCTGAGAAGAAGTCACAGAACAACGAATTCCGTCGACGCGCTCTGGAAATGAAAATTGAAACGTTCGTCACGAAGAGCGACTCTAAGCGACCCTACTGGTTCGTATAGGATAATAATGCGTTTTTACTTGATGATTCAATGATATAAGAACTACTAGGGTATGCACTGTGTCCAAGATAAGGATGCAAAGCATGGGGATCTCGAAAACGATGGGATATACAAATTTGTTCAAATGGGACAGAAATTATTTATAGTTTTTCAGTCATGTCGAAAAAAGTGAATTTGTCAAAAATCTATTTTATATTTTTTTAACGTTATTTTCTGGGTGATTCAACGCGATATCTTTCGTGAAACCATCATCAAGGCCTTCATTATGTTCCGCAGATTCTGAAAGCTTTCTTCATTCTGGGTACACACATTCATTATATATGATAATTTGAATGTGCATTTGAATTTCGATCAAATCAATCATTTGACCAAATTAGTATCTCCCAACCTCATCCTTATCTTGGAAACAGTGTATTAGGATTGTTAGGAGTGTTATGATTGTTTCTATAATAATATATAGTGACCTGAAGTAACGCTCAACAAAGCCAAACAGAAATTCAACTCTTCTCAATATTGAAATTATCAACAGTGTGCATTAATCTAGGTCACTATACAGGGTCTCTCACAGTAGCGGTTTGTTAGAAGTTTTCGTGGTTAGAAATAACGTGGAATGATGAATTTTTGGACATCAGGGTTATTCAACACTCTATTTCATTTAAAAATATCTTCAAGGTCATACCACTTCTAACTGCACCGCGTGTCACCATCAACTTTCTTATTTCAAATGGAATACCACGAATACTATTTAATTTTTGAATTCATGAGGAAATTTCTTGATAAGTTCCATCAAGTTTTCTCTTACCCATTTTCAACTAGTTCAACTGTTGATGGCGACATCCGGTATAACAGGAAGTGGTATGATCTTGAAAATATTTTGAAATTAAAGAGAATGTTGAATATCCCCAATGCCCAAAAATTCAGGATTCCAAGTTATTTCTAACCATGAAAACTTCTAACGAACGGTTACTGTGTATAATAACATTATACAGGGTGTTCGGAAATTGTGCGCAAAAATTCAAGAGTATAGTATTCGAAAAAATATTGCTCAAGGTTCCTACACGATTTTTTTGGAAACTCACTTATAAGGAAGTTATGGGACTTCCTAAATGAATATTTTTCTGTAACTTTTCTTCTAGTCAATGGATGTTTATAAATTTGGCACACTGTTGTTGCTCTGTATCTTTAACAGTCCTTGACCTTCGAATAAATATTTCCTTTATAAATTTTGAAGAAGTCATATTTAGTGCAAGCAAATCGAAACCGTTTTTCTCGAGATGAAACAAGAAGAGCCTTCTCGATTATTTTTGCATGATCTTCAATTCTACGTCTTCAAAATCATACAAAAAAATGATGAGAGGAAAGTTATGGGCTTTTTCGGAGCTCAAGGACAGTTAAGGCACTTTGCCTTTCGAGGAATTCGAGTTGCATTTGGTCCAAGAATGCAGAGCAACAACAGTACTGAGCGTGCCAAATTTGAAAAGCAGTCCAGAGACTAGAATAAAAGTTATAAGAAAATATTCACTCAAGGAAATCAACTTAATAATGATAATAATAATCGTCGTCATTATTCCGAAAGAAAAAAAAACAAAATTATAAAATTATTAAAATTCATAAATGTTTGGAAATAGAGGGCGAAGTTTATTTTTATCCTTATTTTTATTGTATCCTTATCTTTTGCGCACAATTTCCAGACACCCTGTAGAAACAATCCCAACAACCTCCTCTCGAGATCAGGAGCAATTGAGCTCGCAACACAGCTCACATCACATCCTCTCCTTCCTTCACTCGTCCGCCTGCGGATCCTCGTTGTCCAGCTTGGCGTTGGAGCCGTTGCAGAGGCGGCACTTGCAGCACACGATGCACGGGGCGGCCAGCAGCAGGAGCGGCGAGGCGATCAGCAGGAGGATGCCGAAGCCGGCGAAGATGCCGATCACCTGCGTCCGGTGCCAGATGACGGAGGCGCGCGAATGTCCGAGCTTGTTCTTGCACGGGCCTTTGTCGTAGTGGCGCAGCAGGAAGTCGTCCTGCACAGGGAACAAGGTGTTTCGTGAGGACGATGGATGGATTTTTATCGAAATCGAAAAGAGGCACTGTAGAGACAAGGGTCCGGACCTCAGACCAATGAAAAACATAATGGTAATGAGAAGGAGTTCCGAATGTTACACAGGGAACAAGGTGTTTTCAAGAGGACGATGGATGGATTTTTATCAAAATCGAAAAGAGGCACTGTTACACGATTATCTACATTTTCCTGATCGGTTTGTCATCGTTCACCTTCATTATAAATGAAATTTAGAAATAGATTTACCAAAAGGCATGTATACCTTTAGAGAAGGGTCCGGACCTCACACAAATGAAAAACATGATATCAATAATAAGAAGTTTCGAATTTTACACGATTATCTACATTTTCCTGATCGGTTTGTCATCGTTCACCTTCATTATAAATGAAATTTAGAAATAGGTTTACCAAAAGGCATGTATACCTTTAGAGAAGGGTCCGGACCTCACACCAATGAAAAACATGATATCAATAATAAGAGATTTCGAATTTCACACATTTCTCTACATTTTCTTATTCGATTTGTGATAGTTCACCTCTATTAGGAATGAAATCATGGAAAAGGTTTACCAAAAGGCATGTTCACCTTTACACAAGGGTCCGGACCTCACACCAATGAAAAACATAACAATAATAATAATAAGTTCGGAATGTTACATGATTATCTACATTTTCCTGTTTGGTTTGTGATCGCTCACCTCCATTATGAATGAAATTATGGAAAAGGTTTACCAAAAGGCATGTATACCTCTGGACAAGGGTCCGGATATAATCATAATAAGTAACTTAGACAATAAATGCAATTCGGATATTATCAACAACAAAGTTTTAAAAAATGTGTTTGATGTTATTGGTCCTGTTATTTTGAACTTTGTCAATACCTCTCTGGAAACCGGAGTTTTCCCGCAACAACTCAAGAATAGCACAGTTGTCCCAGTACCCAAAATTGCAAATAATAGTGAAGCTATTAATTTTCGACCAATTAATACATTACCATGCTTGGAAAAAGTACTTGAACTAACCGTTTACAGTCAGCTTTTAGACTATATTAATGAAAATAAACTCCTAATGGAATATCAATCTGGTTTCCGATCTAGTTATTCCTGTGAAACTGCCCTACAAGTAACATTGTCAAAATGGAAAATAGATATTGATTCAAACAAATATGTAGTAGCAGTATTCCTGGATTTCAAGAGAGCCTTTGAAACCATAGATATTTCTATTTTACTCTTGAAACTTCAATATTATGGATTAACCGATGGTCCTTACAGCTGGTTCAAAAGCTATTTGGAAAATAGGTCGCAATGTACCAAAATAAATAATTCATTTTCAACTAATAAAGTCATCAATACCGGTGTTCCGCAAGGGAGTGTACTGGGACCACTGTTGTTCATTTTATACTTGAATGATATCAATTATATTCAGGAATGTGAATTTATTAATCTTTTCGCTGATGACACCCTACTAACAGCAAGTGATGTTGATCTACCAAATGCTATCCAAAAAATGAATAGAACACTCGGCAAAATCTCAGAATTTCTCACAATTAATAAACTGAAACTCAACATAAAGAAAACAAAATCAATGATTATAACCACTCAGCATAAAAACAATTTGTTGGATAAAAACTTTATAAAAATTGAAATCTATGGTGAAACAATTGAATTGGTAGAAGAATTTAAATATCTTGGATTTATGATAGACAACACACTAAACCTAAAAAAACACTTTCAATATATTAACAAAAAAATTGGCAAAAAATTATTTTTTTTCACACGAATCAGCAGATATATGTCATTTCAAACCTCCTTAACGGTTTATAATACGATAATCAAACCTCACTTTGATTACTGTCCTTCCTTATTATTTCTTCTCAATTCAAACTGTATCTCATCATTGCAGAAACTGCAAAATAGAGGAATGAGAATATTGTTGAAATGTAACAGATACACTCCCATAATATATATGCTGCAGGTTCTTGATTGGTTATCAGTTAAGGACAGAGTGTTTTATTATTCTATGATTTTTATTTTCAAAATAATATCAGGAAAACTACCAACCTACTTTAATCAATTTATCATTTATCAAAATGAAATTCATGATTACCCTACAAGAGGTAACATGAATTTTTATGTGACAAGAACAAATTACACAAGATCAATGAATTCACTATTTCACCGTGGTCTCATAGAATATAACAAGCTTCCAAAAGACATTACGAGTAGCAGTTCTATAATACATTTCAAAAAATTACTTATAGATTACCTGAAATCAAAATATATTTAAATCAGTTTAATGTTTATTTACCATATTTACACCATTTCATTTGTTTAGGACTATAAGATATGTAAAATAATATAATTTTCATTTATTTTCTTTTTTTCCAATATCATTGCATATTCTTGCTTAGAGAATAATTTACTTCAATGTTATTATTGTTAAGATGTAACATTTATATTGTAACATTTATTTTTATATATTGTATATTAGGATACCTATATTAATAAACTTACTTACTTACTTACCTCACACCAATGAAAAACATGATATCAATAATAAGAGATTTCGAATTTCACACATTTCTCTACATTTTCTTATTCGATTTGTGATAGTTCACCTCTATTAGGAATGAAATCATGGAAAAGGTTTACCAAAAGGCATGTTCACCTTTACACAAGGGTCCGGACCTCACACCAATGAAAAACATAACAATAATATTAATAAGTTCGGAATGTTACATGATTATCTACATTTTCCTATTCAGTTTGTGATCGGTTACCTCCATTATGAATGAAATTATGAAATAGGTTTACCAAAAGGCATGTTTACCTTGACACAAGGGTCCGGACCTCACACCAATGAAAAACATAACGATAATAATAAGTTTGGAATGTTACACTATTATCTACATTTTCTTATTTGATTTGTGATAGTTTACCTCTATTATCAATAAAATTATGAAATAGGTGTCCCAAAAGGCACGTTTACAAAAGGGTCCGAACTAACACCAATGAAAAACAATAATAATAAGAAATGATGAGAAGTTAAAAAAATTATCAACCAAGGTGTTACTTTTCATTCGAGGAATCCTTTGAATAATGAGGATTTCTCAAGTTAGTAGCGGAAAGATTATCATCATTATCATATAGTGGACGAATAAAGACCGAGTTGATCCACTCACGTCGAGACTGGCGAGACAGTACCAGCAGAAGACGTGCTTGCACCTTTTGCACATCATCTGCGCGCAGCCCTCGTCCTTCTCGATGGGCACGTCGCACATCGGGCAGCACTTGATCGCCTCCGAGTCGAAGGGGATGCCCGACGGCCGCGCGCACGGCGCCCCCTCGTGCCACTCGAGCTTGCACTCGCTGCAGAAGTCGCGCGCGCACGTGGGACAGTGGACGGCCTGCGGCGAGCGCTTCTGCGGCGCCGACGCGCCGCGCACCGCGCACACCGTCTCGCAGCCGACGCGCGGGCACCACGTGCGCCTCTGGTCTAATTCTATTTCTGCAACCGAACAAAGAATCGGTAAGGATTTTCAACGGTGACGGGACGTCAGGCGGGGCTGTACCAGATTATTTGATGGAACGATATTTGGTAATTTTGCACTCATCATGCGATTTTTTTTCTTGGTACTTACGTATTTCGACCTCAGGAACCTGAATTTCACAATGAGAACGTGCACAAACTTGTATTTTTAGAGATATTCCAGGAAAAATTATGGAAATTACCCTTCTTGTTTCGGCCTGTTTTGGGTAGGCACCATAGCCGTTCGAAGTTTCATTCCTCACTTAAGATACTATATCTTCCTTATATATTCTAGAAGCTAAAAAGAAGGAGAAACATCCTCTAAGAAGTTTAATTTATCGTTTTCAGCATCTTTGATGGATCCTTCTTTCATATGCACAGCGCTGTCAAATGTCAATCTGTGATATTTTGACTCACAGAACTAGTGATTCTGACGTAGATTCTCATTTGACAGCGCCGTCCATATGAAAAATGCTGGATCCACCTTCCTCCAAGATGCTAAAGAACTTTGATTTAACAAATTCGAGGATGTTTTCCCTTCTTTCTAACTTCTTGAATGTTAAAGGAAGGTATAAATAGTATCCTGTGTGATAAAACAAACTCCATGCCTACCCTAAACCAGACGAAAAAAAGGTTAATTTTCATACTTTTTTTTTGGAATATCTCGATAAATATAAGTTTGCGCACGTTTTTATTGTGAAATTCGGGTTGCTGAGGTCGAGATACGTAAGTACCAAGAAAAAAAAAACCCATCGCATGATAAGTGCAAAATCACCAAAGAAGCTGAATAATTATTTGATGGAACGATTTTTTTTTTCAAAACTGATATCAATATTCGACGTTCATGTGGTAGGAGTATTATGTCACTGTTTTTTCAATACATTTTTTAAATATCATGCCAACGCATGATATTTAAAAGCGCACCTACTTTGAATTTCATGCATTGTTTAACGTTTGGATCAGCCAGCCGAGCGAAGTTGCATTGAAAATTACGAACTGATTCAGGACCTGTGACATTTGAGGTTTGTTCGCGTTCACTAAATAAAGGGTCCGAAACCGTCACAAGCATGCGCAGTTTCACAGAAGTGTTCGCGTTTTCTCAGGACTGTTTGGTATTCCACAGGTCATGTGTTTTCGTTCAAGTGGATTTAGTTCGTGATGGTTCGGGACAGTTTGAAATCGCTTCAAATGAGTACAAGCCTATAAGCAAAAACTGTTCATGACGTCGTCTGTGTACTATTCCGAATGCGCATGCGAATGTTATTCTTCTTGATTCGTGTGTTGATCGATTTGTTAACCTCAAACCTCAATGTGTGAATTATAATTGAGTCTTGAAACAGTGTAGTAATAATATTTCTCAATATTTATTACTTCAATCGGTGACCAAACTACCGAACATCAGATGGAATTATTTTTCATAGGCTAATGAATTATACTAATGAATGAAAATGATGAAATGTTGGTTGTGAAATATCGTCTGGGATTTCAGGAAAAAGACAAAGTTTCAAACATAACCTAAGTGAACTCGAACCTACTAAGAAGATCAGACCATAATAAAAGAGGACATGAAACGCGTTTTCGTTTTCGTGTTTTCCGGACTGTCATAGAACTATCTTGAATTGAATTTGACACGCATCTGGTTTCGCGCAATCCTTTCTGCTATATTGTGTCAAATTTCTGTCAACTATCAGAAACGAATCATTTCTGCCAGTCTGATTATTTTGCCGAAATTTCCCTAAATAATAATCGAATCATTTTATGAAAGAAATAGTATAATACAGCCGAATTGAAAGTTTTTTTTTTTTCATCGATATGATATGAATTATGAGAGTTCGGTATTCGTTTGATTTTTATGCATCGCAAACTCCAGAGAAACTCTCAACTCTCGTACGTGGATGAGATTCATTTTTTATCAACGCCCTTGAATTTCTACCCTGCAAATTTTGCATAAATACCTATTTTGTGATTCGCTTGAATTTCAAGAAATTCGTTCAAGCATGAACTAACCTTTCCGATTATTGTTGCTCTAAAAATAAACAGCTGGAATAATACCGGCTAACTAATTGCTCTTTGAATTTCACGGAAATTATCAAATGCGGGTCACAACCAATTTCATGTTTTTCAATAAAATGCAATTTAACGACCAATGGAAAAAATTAATGAATGACAGTGATACATGATTGAGAAGACAATTTCAAGGCAAACAGGATAATAGGAATATACAGGGTGACATTTAGATACAAAATTCTAGCGTTACTTTATGCTATTATTGATTGTGTGAAACTGAAAATTTTATATATTCAACAGTCTAGAAAGTAGACTAACAAATCTATTTATGAAGGACCGATCATGTTTTGTTAAAAATCCATATACATAAATATGTACATATTTATCAATATTCCCCAAAGATTAGCCTATAAAGCAATAAAGAATATATATTTATTGCTTACCTAATAAATATCTATTTAAAAGACGAATTCGCATTTTATAGATCGATTGATTACTCTCTTTACGATCCAGAATATGCATATTCCATTACACGTGTTCTCATATGATGAAAAAAGATACTTACAAAAAAAGTTTTTGTTGTTATATCGATCGAACCTTACCTCTATTTAGGCGATACATATTATGTTTCTCTAATAAATCACTTCCAGCCAGTCTTTTGATCTCTTCTTGTTGTAAAACTCCCTGAGATGGACAATGGGCGTCAGGGCACGAAATGTCATATGAACCCTCGCCTATTTCGAATTCTACGTAGGCCTTCATGCACTGAAATGAAATAAAACAACATCAGACGGTTCAAATTTTAATTTGATGCAATTTTATATGGAACAGTTTTCCAAAAATATGTCTTTGGTGGGAATATTTTTTGGACAACCCTGTATAATGGGCTAGTGATACGGGGATGACGTCACTGTTTTTTTATTGGCCTAAATTAATCTTTGCATACATCGCATGTTGAGAAAAATCGTGTGACAAATCAATAAAACCGGTTTTTAGCTCAAAAAAGTTCAACAGGTGCTGCGTTGATGTTTTTTTGCTGAATGTTCAACTGCCCAAAACGCTCTATTTAGGTTATGCTTGCATAACATCATAGGTTTCCCTTTCGTGTTGTCCACAGATAAAAAAAACACATATAAAAAAGTATGATAACTGTAACAACCCAAAGTAAAGTGATAAAATTAAGAAAATATCTAATTTTTGGAAGAATTCTGCCAGTAGGCTAATGACAACTCAGTATATACTCTCAGCCAACATTAAAAATCGCATTTGACTGGTAAACAAAACTCTTCAAAAACAGAAATCTTCCAAAGTAATTTTTCTCCAAACTTAGAATTTTGATAAATACTGTCTGTAAGAATTTTGAATTGTCACACTATTGTTCTCAACTCACGACATCTGAATGAGTCCTTTTTGCACATAAACTAATAAATATTAATTTGAGAGTACTATTCTATCTCAATCTCTGCTACTGGCCTATATTCGATCTTATCACTTTTACAAAACGACAGTGTATAAAGTTTTAAATTTCACCCCACTGACAACACAAAATATTAAATTATCAAGTTGATAATCAAATTTCGATTCATTTTTTTTAAATCTGAGATTCTTAGATGTATTCGGACATTTGGCGACTATGTAATCTTATTATCCGTTCCTTCTGACTATGGCGGAAAATATAGATCGTCTGAATAGTATTGTGACTAACTTATCGAGCAATCTTAAAATCGATGAGAAAAATAGCATTGGCAAGTATTTCAAGACATAAAAAAATAGTCCACACGCCTATTGGCTTCGACTTCAAGGCGCGATTATTAAAAATGGAACTAACTAATTTAAATAAATATATGAGACACAGGAAGGCTGAATTCCTATCATTTTTATTTGTAGAAAAATCATTTGATTGATAGAAGTGAATCGTAACAACGCAATATTTTCTTTTTCGTTGTGTGCTGAGAACATAATGTTATTAATTGCCATGACAGGAAGTCTTCGATTGTTAGCAGTTTGGATTATTAGGTATCAACAGTAAACAATTTATTCAATAAAATTTATTTAATTTTTCCTATCTGAAAAACTATGAATCATCGTTTTATCGAAATAACAGTTCATAGACAAGAATTATGACTAATTTCGATGATAATTTCATCCATATAATCACAAGAAATTTCATCATCACATAAAACGTTAATTATTTAGGTTGACAAATGGTTTTATCATTCCATTCAGTTCGATATGTGTCGTTGGACACGACAAATTTCCATTGTTCTTAATAGTCGGAATTACAAAATACCTACCAAAATAGGTACACGTATTTTCTAAATTACATTTCGAAACAGTTTCCATCAATCTTGTACAACTGATGTTTGATAACATACATTTTAAAATACAAACCTACCGAAATAATTGAATTGAATTACGGATTAGGAATTGCTGATAATAACAGTAATCAATGATACTTATACATTTTCGCATCACTCTGTATAAGTAACGGTTGATTACCTACAGGTGAGGATTCGAGTTGGAACACGATGTATATAAGTGTTTACTGAACAAAGTGCATCTTCAAAGTAATTAGAATGTCCAACAACGATGAAAAAACTAATTTGTTTATGCGGGAGCGTTCATTTCTGTAAATATTTTCAACAAACCACAAAAAATGTACTTTTAGACTATGACTAATATATGTGCAACAGTCGAGGTTGCCAGATTTTATTCATTCGATTGTCGAATGGATACAAAGTTGTGCTAGTTTTGTTGACTGAGGTTCATGTAGTTTTTGGTGCTGATTTCGAAAATGACAAATGTTTTTTTTTTCTATCACGTGAATGTTGTCCGCGAAATAAGGTGAAAATTTAAGAAAAAATAATGAAACAAAAGTTTCCAGTTACTTCGATTTTACTATTTGTTCAGTTGGCGCTCAGCCCCCACTTGAAACTTTTTGAAACTTTAAGCTATTTTTCCATAAAAAAGTAGGTGTTCATATATGAAAAACCTTCCAAATTTCGTTCCGACATAGCAGATAGTTCGAAAATTACAGGAGGGGGACGGTCTTCAGACGGTCACTAAAATACTAAAAAACACACTGAAGTTTACGTATGCCTGAAAAGCTTTGAAATCTTGAATTTAATGTGCGACAATTTTATCCTAAGTAAGACTGAGATTCTGTTGTCATGAAAATGTGGGTATGAATTAACTATTTTTTTCAAGAACTCTCATCAACTCGCAGTTGTTTTGGTATGAAAAATGTAATTTAAACTTGATATCGCACAAGGTGTTGTTTAAATTTCCACCTGCTTGTTGAACATTTTGTGGACCGACCTACAAGTATGAGTATTAATGAAACACGAAAGGCAATTACGATGAATAAATATTCGTCATAAAAACATTTAAATTATTGAATTACCATACATTTTGTGATGATTATCACAACCTTCTCATACAACGACCGCCATGTTAACTTTCGGATTGGTTAACATCAAAAACTGTCAAACAATAATCATAAAAATGGAGGCCTGTCCTGGGAATTGATATAAAATATCTAGGTTGATGATCGAAATAACAGTTACAGTTAACAGCGATATTTATATCCATTGGTAAGTATCAATGAAATTACCATGAAATCGTACTAAATTCGAAGGAATTGTACTACCAGGTTGGCAACAAATGATTCAGACACTTTTTTTGATCGGTTTCTACAATGTCATACAGAGTTATTTGAAATTCGAGCAGTAAATGAATAGAACGACAATTATTGTCACATCACTTGACTAATTTAGCTTAGATTGAAAACTGAACAACGTGTTCAATCCTCGATCCATTCGGTAAATAACTCAGTTGTCTTTGGAGATGGAAAGAACCGATTTTTACAGTTTTGCCCTATTTTTTTTTTGTGAAACTAACAAAGCCTCAAACAGAACTTCTACAGCCTCCCATATTTTCGAGATTTTGAACAGTATTTATAACTACCAGAATAAAATCTTGAATTGAAGTATTGACAATAAAAAATGTCAACTAGGTCGAACTGTAAGGGTATATCATGGAGAAACGTGAGAAGTGTATGAATTCAATATATCCCTCACACAGAGTGTTTGGGAAAAAACCTCCGACATTTTTTTTTCAATCATATCAGAATTATACAAGATGATACGTATTCGAGTAAAAGTAATATTTGCAGTTTTTTTTTCAGATGGAAACCCCTGTATTTCATTCCATATTCGGATAGGGATTTTCATTACTAGTTCAACTATGATATGACTGGAAAAAAATGCGTCATCAAAGAACATGATCGACGTGTCTGAGGTTTTTCACTATTTTAAAAAGAGCACCGTAAAAGATTTCACATCCATCTTAACCAGTAGGTTGAAAGGAAGCCAAAATACGATCGGTGCTTAAAAAATGATGAAAAATAATTTCGTCCTGTATTTCAAACATGGAGGGCAAGGAATCCAGACTTATTTCCCTGAATTTAGACTATTTTATTATTATTCATTATTATTATTATTAATTACTTCCCCCTTCTATATCTACGAAGTCATTGTTATCATTATGAAGTATTTGCCTCGCTTGTCCTGTTTTTCAGTTCCTCGCCTGTTTCGACAATGAAGGTTTTTTTTGTACAACTGTCAAAAAAAAACTGGACATTTCTGCATTGCTATTGGTGCGTGAATATTTACTTTTTTCACTGCCAAAATAATTCACAAATGAATGTAGAATATCACTTTTTGAAGGATTTATTTTCAACAGAGTCAATTATTAATTGATTATTCATCAAAAAACAATTTCATTTATTGAAAATATAATTGATAGTAAAGTTTGAACAATTATTGCTTTCAACAGAAATTTCCAAAGATGTCCCATGTTGGTGGTGATCAGAAGAGTTAGATATTTCTTGAAGAGTCGATTCCAAAATTCTATCAGATATTTTAATTCGTTTGGAAGAAGATGGACAATTTAGTATTTTGTTAGAAATCTCAATTTTGTTATTCAAACTATCTTTTATATATGCTTCTACTAGGGAGTCAGTTCTCCATTCACAGTTGTACGAAAAATGTTTGTATTTCGTGTATAAATTCGTGTTTTCATATAGCAAAAAAAAATTAGCACTCTCATGTGCCATTGAAAAAATACTCATTTCACGCGCTCGATACAAAATTACAAATTTCTCAAAACTGACACGAAAATCGCCGGATCCGGTGATGAATCGAATCACCGTCAGCGTTGGCCTTCGATCATTGAACAGACTAGATAAGTAATCCACACCCCTGGCAATACAGTTTGTTTGGAAGCAACATCTATAGTATCTATCTTTCTCTAAACAAGGATAGCAGGAGCTGATTCTCCCAGCACCTTATTGTCAGAGGGGGTCGAATTTATTATTAATTCATGATGAAATCAAATTGGAAATCCGTAACAATTTCAGTGGTACTTTTTAGCATTTCTTGGTGGGAAAATGAACATCTTTATACTTCCTTCACATTGTTACGTGAAATTCGAATACTATGGTGATTTTTGTAACTTGCTTGTAATCAATAAACTTATTATGACCACGTCACAAGAAAAGTTCAATTCTCAACGCCATATGAAACAATATACTTACTATTCAGTATACAGTTGTCTACTTATACTTTATCATAAATAACGTTCAATTTCAATAATGAACATTTATATCTTTGGCGATCAGTGACAGTGCATGTAATTATATTTACGATTTCAAAGTTCAGTACCTACTAGTGGAAATAATTTTCAAAAAAGTGAAAAACTCGTTTTCAAGGCAAATAGATATGATTGCATATTTGAATGTAATTTTCAAATCTGAAGATAAAACTTTTTTATATCATTTCACGATATCGTCAAAAATGAAGGAGGTTTCATCTTGAGCAGAATAATATATTTTGACGTAAAAAATAAATGTCTGATTATTTCATTTCATGTAGATAGATGGAACTCGATAATGAATATGTATCATGTAGAAATGTTATATCAACAATAAAATCATGAATCATGTAAAGATGTAACAAATAGCAGTGTTTTTTATTCAAAATAGGACTGAAATGAAAAACAACAATGGATAATCACACAAATAATTTATTGATTTTTGAATAGGATGGTTCTTGTTAACATACTTCTTACTCTAACTTTCGTTGAATCTTTCAATTCATTTGCCTCATGATGGAGTCTTACAGTGAAATATTTCTCCAAATTAGTTTGACTAGTTCCAAAAACAGTCAACGGTAAATTTCTCATTGTTGTGTGTACACAACAATGTATGTAAAGCAATATCCTTATATTTTTTTATCAAAAATATTAATTGAGTTCATCATTATGCTCAGTGATTTTTCAGCAGCTCCGCATATTTTGACTACAAATAAGAAAGCATTTATCAGTGCTACATATTTTACCACAAGACACTGTCGCAGCTGACCTATGGGTATAATCAAAATAATCTAATCAATTCAATTTGAATTCATTTTTATCCATTCCGTTTGGGGAATTGCTTCAAAATCTCGAATGATACGACAATGGTAACTCACCTATGAAATGACGTGTTTTGATCGCCAGTTCAAATTGTCTTTAACACACCTTACAACGTCTCACCATTATATCAAATCACCAAAACAGGAAATAAACTGAGTTTCTGATGAATTCTGAGTACACAAAACTGAACACAAGTTGAATAATATCGATAAATCAAAACGTAAATGATGACAGATATCAAACAAAGGAATAATCGCCGTCGACTGTCAATATCAAATTGCGGTGTTGCAACGTTGAGCAAAAAGTATTCACGATACCCATGCTGGTCCTCGAGCCCCCAAGAAAGTAAAATTGCTAAGTCTCAGAATAATGTAGCAATCTTCTTTTAATCAGAACTGGTTCATAATCGTCATGACCCAAATTTATTATCATATTTGTGCATCGAACTACATGAATTCATAGAGGACTTTAAATATTATTCTAGTGGGTTTGTTGTTCGGAGGCGTTGGCAGAGACTCACCTCCGTGCAAAAGGCGCAGCCGCAGTCGGAGATGCGCCACAGGCCGCCCCTCGGCACTTCGACGAGGCACAGCTTGCAGAGCACGGCGGGCGGCGGGGCGGGCACGAAGCCGCCCCCCGCGCTCGAGTTGAGCGAGTAGCGCGAGCCGGACGCGAGCGTCAGCAGGCTGCTGCAGCGTGAGCACGTGCGCGACGTCGACGCCAGCGTCGCGGCGCGCAGCCGGTTCACGGGGCGCAGCGGCTCGATGCTGCTCGACGACGAAGACGATCTGCAACGGGAAATATTGGAAAATTAAATGAATTGATGGATGGATTTTTTTTTTCGAGGAACATCGTGTTAGCCAGCGGCGGAATTCTGGGAGAGAAGGAAGGTGCTGGAATTTTTCTTGATGAAAGTTTGGAGGTTGTAAGCATCAGGAAAGACTTCACTAGGCAAAGAATTGCACGACTTTGCCGTTCTATTGATGAATGATGCTTGGTATAGCGATGTTCGACAGGTCTCGAGCCTGACAGTGTAGGAGTGTCCAGCTTGAGCTCGTCTGGTTTGTCTACTAGGAATCGCGCGTGGTGGCATAATAGATGATATTTCCGTTGAGCACCGACCGTGAAAGTACCTATAAAAAAGGCAGAGATCGCCGACCTTTCTACGATGATCTAGAGAGGTCAATGATTTGGTGAGTGTTGTATCATCGACTAGGCGAATAGCTCTCTTCTGAATTGAATCTAAGAGCTTAAGCGTATGTTTGGAGGCTGAGCTCCAAACATGTGAACAGTACTCCAGGACAGGTCGAATTCGTGCTTTGTAGATCTTAAGCAGTTGATCGGATGTGAAGTATCTATCTCTTCGCACGGAATAGAATACCAAGTTTTTGTGAAGCAGTTTTCGCAATGGACCTCACATGATCGTCCCATGAGAGAGCACTGTTGGTGGTGACACCCAGCATGGATATTGACGACCTCATAGGAACAGTGGTACCCGACATCATCAAATTGGGGATTGTGTGATCATACAAGCTCGAGTTTTAGTTGCATTGAACTGTACTAGATTCTCAGATCCCCATTTCAGAATTCTTGTCACATCCTCATTCAAAGCATCAACCTGTCTTCGCCTTGCACCTCTGGCCTCGTTGGATGATATGATATGATTGGATATGTGATGAAATTTTCGATTTATAAGGTGGTAATTAGATATGCATTGACAAAGAATTGAATAGACGATTCTTGGGGGGTGATTTTGAGACGAACACTTCATATATTCAACCATCTCTCCTAAACATACAGTGAATGTTGTAGGTATGTAGGTTAATCGAGGAGGTGGTACATAATACATGAATAATAATAATTTTGCAATATATTTGTAGTTAGAACAGATTCATGATCAGGCACAAAAAGTCACTCTGGCTCGAAATTTAACCTTCAGGTACCTGAAGAGAAATTCTATTTTGAATGAAAAGAACGATATTTATGAAAATTTGCAGGTGAGTGCAATGGAACGAAATGCCTCTGATGTATATTTTTTTGTTAATATCATACTTCCGGTTTAACCGGAAATGCCAACAACTTCTTCAATTTAAATGAGACACCCTATATATTTTTACAGATTTTGAAAGAGCTTGTTATTTTGGATTCATACATACTGAGTTTAGTGTGAAAAAATTCGTGAAAACGAGGAATATAGCACTTTAATAAACCTCCTTTGAGTTTTTTGCGTAGAGCAAAAATCTATTTAGATAAACTAATTGATGTTGTTTGTACGCATAGTAATAAATAAACGAGTACTCTTTTGTTCTCCAAGTTTCAAATTCTAATTGACGGAAATAATTTTCACAATCACCACAACCAATCATCATTAAAATTTCAATACGCTCTTTTTCACTCAATTAAACCATTCTAAATTGTACAATTTGTGAATCGTACGTTTATTTATTACTATGCATACAAACAATATCAATTTATTCAGTTTATTTAAATAGTTTTTTGCACTGATCCAAAAAAACTCGAAGGAGGTTGAATGTGCTATATTCCTCGTTTTTACAATTCATTCTACACTAAACTCAGTATGTATAAATTCAAAATAACAAGATCTTTCGAAATCTGTAAATAATATAGGGTGTCCCATTCAAATTAAAGGAGTTGATGGCATTTCCAGTTAAACCGGAAGTATATTATCCATTGTTCCATTGCACTCACCTGCAAATTTTCATAAATATCGTTCTTTTCGTTTAAAAGATATTAACTTCGTTCCAAACTTTATCCCAACCCTGTATGAAAAATTCTACTGATCATAGTGAATACATACTGTCTGTAAGTTCTTCGAGGAGGTGGTACATTCATTTTTCAGTTTTTTATGGGATTTTCTCTCCTCGTTTCTAAAAAATAGAGTAGAAGTTATTAAAAATTATTGCAATATATTTGTAGTAAGGACAGATTTTGTGATCTGCCCCAAAATGTCACTGCGCTTGAAATTAAACCTTTAGATACCTAAAAGAGAAATTCTCTATTGGTCAGTGACACCTTGTTTTTGAAAAAAATTTGGAAATACAAATATATTTAATAATAATAAAAAAAACCTCTACTTATCTTGGTGGACGTTTCGGGAACGAATCTGTGTTGTTGTGTTGAGAACGGGAGCAGATTCGTTCCCGAAACGTCCACCAAGATAAGTAGAGGTTTTTTTTATTATTATTAAATATATTTGTATTTCCAAATTTTTTTCAAAAACAAGGTGTCACTGACCAATAGAGAATTTCTCTTTTAGGTATCTAAAGGTTTAATTTCAAGCGCAGTGGCATTTTGGGACAGATCCTAAATCTGTCCTTACTACAAATATATTGCAATAATTTTTAATAACTTCTACTCTATTTTTTAGAAACGAGGAGAGAAAATCCCATAAAAAACTGAAAAATGAACATAGTGAATACAAATAGAATTTCTTTGTTAGGTATCTGTGTTATCGGTCGGTCCTTACTACAAATATATTGAAATGATTATTATAATTTCCATTTCCTTTTTTAGGAAGGAGAAGAGAAAATCTTGAAAAATTAATAATATTCATGTTTCAATATAACGTTCTAGTATTTTTTTTAAATATTTTGTTTTTGTCAAGATCACACTTTTCGTGTGATCTTCAAAATACATTCTTCGGTTTAAAATGTGAATATTGAAGACATGGACAGAGAGTTTTTAGTTACACTTAGATACCTCGAGCAACAAAAAACAACATGACCAGATGTCCTGGTTTGACTGATTGATTCCAATACATCCATTCATTGGGTTCGTGTGTATATACAACTAAGTGTAATAAAGTCGATATTTCTCTTATCCTATGTCGCACTTTATTATTTAAAAAGCTGTATGCAACCCAACTATTTACGACTTATCTACCACACGAATGATTCGAATAGCTGTCAAGTTATCTTAATTTATACTGAAATTCAAAGATTTCATTATTTGTGCAATTTTTGTTATTTTCGTTATCTCACGATGCGACAAGTAACATCGACATAATCCACATATATATTCGTATACCAACCACGCATCGTTTCGCGAGGTTCCAGACAGACTAAATAAAGTGAGCGAAGACTTTCACCTTGATAAACAAAGCGAAAGGAAAGTGTTGATTCTGACTGCCTAATATCCCATTCGAAAAACAATTAAAATATATCAACACTTTTACGGTCGGCCAGCTTGATGATATCGCTATCTGTCAGTTTACTCATTATTTTTTTGGAATAACAAAATGACACCTACCAAGAAGAGCGAATTTGTGATGCGCCCAAAATGAGCCAGAAGCAATACGTCATTTCAACTGCTTACAGAATCGAAAGTATAAATTGCTTTCTTATATCAGAAATTATTTTAATTTAGCGGAAGATAAAATATCTCGAAGAAAGTAGAGATTTATATTGACGCCCTCGTTCCGTTGCGTTCAATTTACGTAATCAATAACCAATTTACGTTGGGAATTTCACGAATGAGTATTTCTGAAGGACATCGAACAAAACATTTTCAATTGCATCGAATTGGATTTTGCTCATGATCTTGCAAACCAAAAGAACTAATGAATGATAAAAATAGTAATCTAGCCAGTGAGGTATTCGAAAGAAGTTCTGTAAATTCTTGAATCAACCACAATCAAAATATGTAACTCCCCCCATTTATGTGAATAGCAATGGTATGGCATGCTTGATAATATGCATGATGATCTACCAAGGATATTGAAAATCAACAAAAAACATTCAGTTTCCACGCCAACGTAGCGGCCAACCTTCGGTTCATCTTGTACATACTGGGTGGCACAATGAATACGAAACAAGGCCGATTTGACATAGTTATAGTTCTCAGAAAAAAAACGCTCGAACCAGTCGATTTTCATTTCGAGGGAGAAATATTTTGCGCATGTTTTCAACTTTTTCAGATCAAACCCCTCGGAGGGGTGAGCTCCAACCGTTGAATCTCAAATGGGATGAGGGGTCAAGTGATACATCATTTTGAAAGTAATCGATATCTCTTACCAACGCTTCCTCGTTTTTGGAATTCAATGCAGTAGTTCTCGAGAAACACGTTTATGAAAATTGTCGGCTAGTTATGGAAAGTAGCGCTTTTTTACCTTTCATCACTATTTCTCATCTTGTAGTTAGAACGATGTTCATCGAAAAAGTGCCTTATGTGTTTTTTTTTCAAATCCTGTCCTATCCAACATTTCATAAAGAATCATTCATTTTAATGACAGTTCCTTGATCTTTCAGTAAAATGCATACCTTGTTTCGTTTTCATTGGGTCACCCTGTATATTTGTGGGACACTCTGATTATCTGAGATATTCGGGTCGCTAATGTCAAATTGATAATTCCATCAACCTATTTGAGACTATGAAAGAAGCGAACTGGAAATTTGGTTTGTTTTGAGACATTCCAATTCATATTTAGACAGAAAATTATCATCGTACCAATCATTTTGAGCAAGATTCAAAAGGAGACTCACCATATTCTGTCTGTCATATTCAGTTCGGATAACATGGAGGTTGTTACGTAAAATCTTGGTATACCAATAAAATGCTTGGTATGAATGAACACTGCTTCATGAGTACCCACAATATATAGCAGTGCAAAACATTGGACATATTTTCATATTCCACGAAAAATGTTTTTTTTTTGACATATCCTACGAATAATCGTTGAGATGCGTCATTAGACTTACACTGCTTGTTTCCGTTGCCGAATATCCATGAAAAACGTGTCTACAGTTGAAAGCTCGTAAATGTCATCGTGAAATTTGCTTGAAATAGGAAAAATTCACCAAGGCACGTGATTCACGTTGCTCGACAAATGCAGGAGATAAGGATATCGCCATTATTTATTGCCCATATGATTGTAAATATCGTTCATTACTGGTATTTATATCATAAAATATGTAAACAACGCATTTTTGCATATACAGGGTACCAAACCCATAACTGTAATACCTTCGGAACGTTAGTTCAGTGGTTTAAATGGAACTGATGAGACAGAATATTGCCTTATTGCAGAAAAGTCCTTAGGAAGAGGCAATCAATTACAGGGTACATCAAAAAAACAATATCAGGGTGATTGTTCACTTCTCAATAATTCACTTGTTTTTATTTAACCTAGAAGGGAAACCTAAAACAGTCCCTCCCACTATCCTCTGACTATCCTATGCCAAAGTTATCACAAGTGCAAGAATCTACTTCATTGGTCAACTTTTGAGGTTATACTCATGTTATGGCATATTTTTGTTAATTTTCGGAGGACTTGAATTCACGATTCGCTTTCGTGATTAGTTTCAGGCATGAGAGATAAATGTTAGCAAATTTTGGACCTGAACTTGCAACTAAAACTTCCTTACGAAACTTATCACTAAAAACTGCTGAACTGCCGTATAAACTAGGAGTGTACGATATTGAAAAGTTTCTATAATTTCGTTTCCTTTCCTATATCCCCTCTTAAGGGAGATATGATATATAACACTCTGTATAAAAAGGGCTGAGAAAATAAATTTCGAAGGCTTGACCCTCAAATTAAAAAAAGTACTCGTGTTCGTGATAAAATGAATAGTTTTCGAGAAAACAATTGAAATCATGGTCCTTTCATCAAGAATAAAACATTGATTTGTTTATAATTCTTTTCCTCGGAAACGATTCATTTCATCGACAATAAGCAAGAGTACCTGTTTTCAGTTCAAGGTTCAAGCTATCCAAAGTAATTTTTTCTTATGTCTTTATAACACAGGGTGTTGAAATAATCAACAATACATATAATAAATAATGATAAACTTAGAGAGCTAAATATGTTTCGAGGACACTATTTTAACTGGTACTTACTAGTGTCCCTCATATTGAATTTTTATTGATTGAGTACTAGCGCAGTCAAAAATATTCTTCCACTTAACCGACAAAAATAACAGAGACGTGTTTAATTTACATCAATTAAATAGAACTAATTAGCTGAAAGTATAAATATAACTAATTAGCTAAACGTATAAAGTTTAAGTTATTGTAAATGCATCCATAATAGAATTCTTATTGCAAAATAAAAGATGTTGCTCGATATATCTATATTTCTCCGAGTTAAAACCTTTGCTGACTTATGAGGACCATCGAAACGAACATGAGAAAAGGAAAGAGCTATCGATTCGTCTGGGCGTGCAACAAAGAAAGGTGCAATTTTGCCAACAGTCAGCTGATCACTGCTGGTTGGCTCTCTCTCATTCGCTGTTTTCATTGGTTGGATTCCTCTGCCTTCTTTTAGGCGCGAACTATTTGAAATTTGTTCGACATTAGACAATAACTCAGGAAATGATAAATTGTGTTTTTCTTGTAATCTATTAGAACAGTCATAGGCTGAACAGGACAACAACATATCGAACAAAGTTTTAGAGTCCTTCCTTGACTTGATGGGCTGAAACGTCCGAGCCAACTAGAATTATTTCTCAATTTTTAATATTCAAACAACAAGTAAAACTGAGTCTCTTCGTTTTAACACACTTATGGATTGATAAACTTGGCTAAACAAAGATTTGAGTGAATAATCCCACACTATTGACTCGATTCGAATAAAAATAACTGAAAAAATGCCAACGTCATGTGATTTGTCATCGCTACGTTTCTATCTTATGGTCGCTTCAATTCCCCCCTCTCTCTCTCTAAGCTCGATCTAGTAGAGAATATATAATATCATATCTTTGGTATAAACCCAACATTGATTCATCTCGTTTGAATTTCCTGCTCTTTGTCTGTCCAACCGATCTGTTAAGCTGCCTATAACTAGTAGAATTATTCATCAAGCAAACTATCTTGACTCGTCACCTTCGAAAATTACAATACAAAGGGTTGTGTTGTTTGTTTTTGATCATCGAACAATGTGGCGAATGTATGAATGTAATCGGACGGTTCACAAATAGCGAACAACACTGTGATCGGGAAAGTAGCGTTTATGGAATCCATAAAAAAGGCTAATCTCGTTATGCTGGGGATTATTCGAGGTCGAGCCAGAGATAATTATTATCGTATTGATCGATTATTGCTGGGATCGAAAGCACGAGCTATTCACGAATTTAGAACAGAAAACCTGCAGGAAATCGTACACTGTACAAGGTCTTTACGTATATTCAACACCCCCTCTGAAGTAATTTAATTTTGGAAGCTTTCGAGAGTATACAGTTCACAAATATCGACAGATCCAATGAAAAAAAAAACTATTATTAGTGAGACATTTGACAAGATAGCACTCCTACTTTAATTATACTACCTATTTAGGTATAGTTTTATGAACCAAAAAGACCAACAGTCACTTTGGTGCTGAGAAATTGAAAAAAATAAATAAATAATCTTGAAAATATTAGCATCTTTTCTCTATATTTTTCTAGATATCGCTTTCATTTGAGTTTCTGATATTTCTTTCGAAATCTGCAGCAGTTGTCCTATTAATGAAGTATAGCAGATTGTACAGATTCCTATTCTGTTAATATTTCTAGCTATCTCATAGTTTGGGAACTGTCAAATATTATTGCTTCGTCATTAGTCTCAACTGAGGTCTCAACTATATAAACAAGTAAGTAATCAAGTACCTGCCTATACGTTATGAGTTGCATTCCTATTTTTTCAATTGTACTTGAATTGAAAGAAAATTATCTGGTGATGGCCATTGCTAATATTTTTGAATACTGTCTGTAAGTTTTTCGAGGAGGTGGTACATTCATTTTCCAGCTTTTTGTCGGATTTTTTCTCCTCGTCTCTGAAAAATAGAGTAGAAGTTATTAAAAATTATTTCAATATATTTGTAATAAGGACAGATTTTGTGATCTGCCCCAAAATGTCACAGCGCTTGAAATTAAACTATTAGATACCTAAAAGGGAAATTCTCCATTTGTCAGTGACACCTTGTTTTTGAAATATTTGGAAATACAAATATATTTAATAAGAATAAAACCTCTACTTATCTTGGTAGACGTTTCGGGAACGAATCTGCTCCCGTTCTCAACACAATTAAAATATTTTTCTCTTCGCAGAATTTTTCAATATGTTTTCGGTTTTGACACTGAAAAGTGGCAATTTGGAAGACGGAGGAATTCTCATTTTATTTTATTTTATTTTATTAAATGATTATTTAATAAAATAATAATAACAAGGTGTTACTGACAAATAGATAATTTCTCTCTCAGGTATATGAAGGTTTAATTTCAAGCGCACTGACATTTTGGGGCAGATCACAAAATCTGTCGTTACTACAAATATATTGAAATAACTTTTAATAACTTCTACTCTATTTTTTAGAAACGAGGAAAGAAAATCCCACAAAAAGCTGGAAAATGCTAATATTTTTGTTTACTATTTTTAAATATTGTTTCAAGATTGTTTCAATGATTTTGCAGCGTGAATTAGTACCATTTTTAGGTTATTCTTCCACTTCCTGCTTAGTTTATCATTGATCTCGGGTAGCAAGAGTCACACAGCCATGTTTGAACTGTCGATTATCATATATTCATAATATGCAGGCATACCAATCTTTGAGAAACCCAAAACAAAAACACCCAAAAATCGTGGGTGAATGGAGCTCATCAATACACGAAAAATCGTACATCATTAACGAGACCATCAAGGTGCCGAAACAGTGAAAAGACTTACCTGAGATACCCCGTCAAAGCGAGCGCGGTCTCGCACTTGCGCAGGCTCGCCAGGCTGGCGGCCGGCCGGACGCCGGCGAGGGGGGCGGCGACGATCTCGGGCGCAGTGCCGCCGCGCCGACTCGCCACCAGCGGCGAGTCGGCGCGGTCGGAGCCGCCGGACGGGTCGGCGGGCCGCCGCCGGCCGCCCAGCACCGCCCTGATGCCCGGCATCGCGAACAGCGACTCGACCCTCGAGCGGCGCGGCTGCGGCGGCGAGGGGACGGGGGCGGCGGCGGTCACTGGGCGGCTTGCGCGCGGGTCCAGCAAGGCGGTCTGGTCGGCCACTTTTCCTGAGAAGGAAAAAAAACAGGAAATAAACGACAATTCGTCGAATTGAAACTCGTATTGTGATAACTCCGTTGGCGCCCCACGTTGGGCGCCAATACTCACTCGATCTCAGGAGGTTCTTACTCGAAAATAACACATGAATGCGGTCTCCTGGTCGTGTAGCGGCACGACAGAACAGTATTATCACATACAAAGACACCCTGAAATGGAGATATTTGGCTGCAACTTGGCGCCCCACGTTGGGCGCCATTTCTTGATCACAGAAAGTTTTCACTCGAATAAATGCCCATCAATGATAATAGGGTACCTATACCATACTATATAAATTCAGAACTAATTATGTTAATTATGTTACTTCCTAGCTAGTAGCTGTAGACGGCAGTGATCTAACCTTTCTCCTTGTGAAATGCGGCCTCCTGGTTGTGCAGCGACACGACAGGACATTCAAAAACACCCTGAAAAGATTTTTCGTTGGAACTTGGCGCCCCACGTTGGGCGCCATTTCTTGATCTCGGAAAAATTTCACATGAATGGTAGGGCAACTATACCAAGCTGAATGAATTCCGAACTACTTATGACATAATTATTACTTCCTAGCTAGTAGCTGTAAACGGCAGTGATCTAACCTTTCTTCTTGTTTTTTGCGGCCTCCTGGTCGTGCAGCAACACGACAGGACATTCAAAAACACCCTAAATAAAGAGTTTTCGCTGGAACTTGGCGCCCCACGTTGGGCGCCATTTCTTGATCTCGAGAAAATTTCACATAAATGGTATACCAAGCTGAATGAATTCCGAACTACTCATGACATAATTGTTACTTCCTAGCTAGTAGGTGTAGAGGGCAGTGATCTAACCTTTCTTCTTGTTTGATGCGGCCTCCTGGTCGTGCAGCGGCACCAACGGGCACTCGTCCCGTTCGGACAGCGTCCCGTAGCCGTACCCCGCCGACCACGAGCACACGGCGCGTCGGCGCTCGCGCCGGCTGCCGACTGGCGGATCGGCCCACGCGGCGCTAAGGCACGCCGGCCGGCGTCTGCCGGCGGAGGCGCGGGCGCGCACCGGCGCGACGACGGGCGGCGCCGGCCTAGCGCCGCCGCATGGCGGCCGGGCGGGCGGCGTCATCGGCCGACTGCGAGTTAGCGGGGCCGGGGGGTCGCCCTTGTGCGCCCTGAAACGGAAACAGGCGTATATAGGGTTAGTGAGCTGACTGCGCGACATGGCATATCAGGGAGAAATAGTATATTACACAACAAGTGTGGATAATGACTTGTTTCGCACGGGTTGATATTCAGCACGAGCCGCATAGCGGCGAGTGCGGAAATACACTCGAGTTAAGTACACTATTTTTCCTACGATCATTAATTATTGAATCATTGTTATTCCATGTTCTATCCATGTCCATTGTCATCCATTGAAACTTCTCGAGAGACGCCTACTCCAATTCAAGAGTTGTTCATCGTCGACAACTACCACTCAATCCAAGATACAGTAGTCAGAAACGAGAAAGTTGTCGATTTCATGAAAATAAATGTGTACGCCAATGAATTCCCGATATTTCAGCTACAAATCTTTGGTAACCAACTTCAGTCGACGTCAACGTTATTTCGTTGTTTATCATTGTCATTCAGAATCAGATCGAAATCATAATAGGGAGGAGATGATGGTCTCATTACCAGACGCATCTCGAAGAAGGAACGAATGCGTATAGAAATTAAAAAAAATATTTTATTCGCATAGATAGCTTATGAGAAATTATCAGACACATTGCCAGTCAAGTTGAAATATGTTTTATCACTCATAATTCAAATATATCAATAAATATGCATGTGGATAATCATCCACATATTTGCATAAAATAATCACACAAGTAAGCGAAAAAATTCATATTTCGTTCAAATCATAACGTACTCAGTGTCAACGTCAAGTTTTTGACAGAAGAATTTTCATAACTATTTGCCTAGGGTAATTACCTGAAGAACACAAAAACATGTATTCATATGAGTATTATCACAGGAGGAAATATAAATATAAATAATCTGCTGCCTTCGAACGAAACATTGAAGTTGCTTTATTCTATAAGAGGTTTTTTTCTTCTGATTCTTAGTTGGACAATCTTTTTTGGAATTCACCCTTCTTTATAGTATCAAGCCATGTCACTGAGAATTGGCAACAAGGCATGTCAGTCCTAGTTAGGTCATTTACTCAATGTGACCTCTATGGTAGGGAACAGGAAGTAATATCCGCGTTCGTTTTTCAACGTTATTTCCAACAAATTGATTATAGATATTAACAGATAATGATTCATTTTCATTGCCAGATGGATGAATTGAAGAAAAATTATAAAGACCACAACTGGTGAAAACTATAGCTCCTTCCAATTTTTCCAAATTTTCCAAAATATATAAGTATCTTCAAAAGCCTAAGACATCATCAAGAACGAATCCTGATGAAACACGTCAGAAATGTTTTGATGTCCATAATAGCAATCTATACTTTTTGTCGAACTTGAGGAATTTCCCATTGGTAAAAAGAAAAAATAATAATGATTCGGCTCTCAACTCTTGAAAATTTCATTTATTTCCTTGATCAAACAATACAAGACGGTGTTGCTTTCATGAGTAGGGCGTGCGACGTTGCGTTTCTTTCACCACGGCTCTGAAGTTATAGATGGCCGTGGCCAAATTCAACTGGCTCAACTTCAAAATCGACACAGTGGGCTTATTACGCCTGTTGAATTGAACATTTTTCCTCAGGAAATAATATTTAAATAGGTCGATGAATCAGAACGCAAGGTGTATCATTATCGACGGAATTAGTTGGATAATTTACCCGAACGAAATAGACACACGTAGATATAGTTCGCACGATTTTAGCATATTTTCCAAACGAGTTATCTTATATATGACATGAGCTCATAAATAACACAAAGTTATTATTCAGGAAATATAGTATGTGCCCGTTATATTTTCAAGGACAAATATCGCGTTTTTAGTGAAACTATTCTGGTGAAAAATGGATACGGGACAATTGATTTTTTTTTTGTTTCCAAACAGCTTACGTATTTCTGAGTGAGCTTGTTATTTAGTGATGATCTGACGAAATCAATATTCTACCACCTTACAGCCATTGCGGGAATTTAGTGTCAAATGAAGTTTTTCCAGTCGTACAGCAATTTTGATGATTTATTGGTTAATTATTGCAACTAGAACTTTTTCATTACGCCAATTATCGAAATGATCGAAATTGCGCAGTTTATTAGCGAGAAAGCGGAAAATCTTTAGCTGTAAAATAATCAATTTATGAAATTATTATGCGCTCAGTCCAGCGTCTCTCAAACTGTGGGACATGCCCCCCCCCCTTCCCCCTGGGGAGTGCCATAACTTGGACAGAATGAAAAAATCACATGAAAATGATAATTACTATTATATAATTATTATTTTTATATGAAAATGAGGGGTATAAAAAATGTTATCGGAAAATGGGTCCCAGATACTGGAAGGTTGAGAAAAAAGTGACAAATTGAAAATATGAAAATAAAATGGAATATATATTTTTCAGATTATTTATATTGACGAATTGCTCCACATCATAAACTCTACCGTCAACTCTGATAATATATACGTATTGATATTTAATCGAGTATTTAATAGAGTTCAATGTATCATTGATTTTTTTTTTATAAAATACACGATTCCCTCATTTCATTTGATACAGGAGGAACAAATGTGCATAGTTCGTTCAATTTCCAGAACTATTTTCATATTTTATACTGAAATTGTACACGACCAAAAAAAAATGGAATGATTGATGTGAGAAAACCCGACGATAGAAAAATACGAAATATCGGAAAAAGAGAAAATTCCGTTGAGAACTGCATGATTATAAGCCAGAATGGAGAATAAAACAGTGAATCATAGTTATTATGAAATCAATATGAAGTAATCAAAATAGGCGACCTGGTTGACTGACTAATTCATAATATTATTTTTCATTTAGTCAAACCAGAAAATAGTTTTAAACAACATCATGAACTAATGTGATTTCAAACAAGTAGATGTTAATAACCCTTCATTATCTATAAGTCATTAGTAAGTTGGTCAGTTTTTAATTGAATAGTTCGTCAATATCAACAGGACAAATTTATTTACTTTCTTTTGCCACTTTTACATAATCTAATTGAAGCATGAAAACGAAAACAGATTCGCATGGAAACTTCGAGTTTATCTCGATTTGGACGAAATCTGGTGAAACACTACGTTCGAGAACTATCAACTTTTTTGTTAAAACAACAATGAATTAACCATTATACGTGCGAACGAAAATACGCAGTTTCACAATTCTTTCTCTCAATCTGTTCTTTGAACGAATTCACCCTTCTTATTTCCCTAGATCATTTATTTCCGGAAATTTTTTGAAGTACCAAGACCATTTGGAACCATAGAGTTGAATTGGTGAGATCATGTAAGGGACATCGTAGTAGGCTGTTAGTGTCTGTCGCCTAAGCACTGCGAAATTTTCAAATATAAATTGACCTCCAGAGGTATTACAAGTGAAAAAATATCTTGGGACATGCTGTATAGGAGGATAAAAATTAATAAGGCAATGAAGTAGCTATGATTGATATGAAATATGAATTATCTTCTTTTACTTAACCCAAATTGCTTCCAGAATAGAGATAATTGTTGTAAAAATAGAAGTTACGAATAATTGAAAAAAAATCAAACAGAGAAGGACCAGAGTATGGTAAATATTGTTTTTGGTTGGGTAAATATAACGAACAAATGATAATTTTTAATTATTTATAAGTATCACTCTAGGACAGTTTTGCAAATGAAAAAAATTCGTATTGAAATATTTATGTGCCATTTACTTCTTCACTAGATGATAATATCATCAACAAATATTAGCTGTTGATGACGTCGTAAAACTTCTACGTCAAATCATGATCGGAGATATGAAATATAATCAACAAATATGAATATAGCTTCTGGATGCGTCCAAAATAATATACATGGAGATAAATATAGAGAACATATTTCATTGTAGAGAAATAACACCATCTTCCGAGATAAAGTATGTTCTCATTAGCTAACTTTCAACATAAAAATCTCTCTCTTTCTCAGGTTCATTTCGCTTTCTCTCTCAGTCTCTCTCTGCTTTTACACCAGGTGTTCAAATCAACAGTGACTATATCTGAATGACCATCCAACTGTTGGACTAAAATAACGTGCTCTCCTAATAGCACAGTTTGTATAGCAAGGATTGATTCAAAGCATTTTGTGGAGCAACGTGAGGTTGACTCCTGCTTGGTTACGTCAAGTTACGTACACCAGCATGTGTTCCATAATGGTCTTCGATTTGTTTTTACATAATCAGATTCTGCAGGGACATGCATATACTTTCCTTCTGGTAAAGAACTTTTTTACCAGTAATTTCGATCATAATATTTCTCTCACATTGTTTGTTATCCAATGTTTACGCATATGGTAGGAGTAACACAATTATCTTTTATCTATTATACATTTTCAAGTTTACAAGTTTCAAAGACGTTATTTCGGAACACAACGAGCAAAGCGAGGAGTGATGGGGTATCTGATGATTCAAAATGTTTTGATTTGATTTATATTTTGATTCATATCTTCATAGATACACTGTTCAGCACGGATATCGTATCAGTCGACCTAATTCGATAAAGCTACACAATCTACAGGGTTGAACATCAACTAGGTATGGACCACTCCGTACATTGTTCCTACGATACAAATAGTACGTTGTCATTCAATTTTTTATCTAACTCATTGGAACACCAATTGCCTACGTCGTATTTCGAATATTTATAAAGTAATTCCTCGTTTTCCTCATAATGGGTTGTTTGTTATTTTGGGAATTATGATTCATGTTTTTACATCGGGTTTTCAGTGTTTTTAATTGCAACTTGTAAACGAGTTGGTAATAGCTATGTTTTTCTGTTGAAATCTCGGTTGAAATCCTCAATATCATCGAATGTTCATTGATCGTTATTCTTGTCGTATCTAAAAATACTGTTTTTAGCATAGTAATCGAACATATTATCTCCATCAAGGTAGCAAAATCACCAGGGAAAACTCATTTTTCTTTCATTGGCCAGAATATAAGGCTAATTCATTACCCTTTTGCTGATCTGATGATTATATTGCTCTTCTTATGCGAAAAACCGGAATTGAAAAACAATAAGTATTTGAGAGATTTGATTACCCTTCGAGGCTAATCATCCTAGACTATCAAATAAATCATCGATGTATTGAATAATAATATACAGGATGTTTCGTAATATGTGGGACGCACTGCTAGGGGTGATAGAGCGTCTCGAAAAAAATTATTAAAGTTCCCATAAACATATGTCCAAAAGTATTTTGTTTGAGTTACAGAGTGTTGAGATTTCAAGACTTTTTTTTGTTATTTCCTGATATCTTCTTCAGTTTTCGAAATATTCAGCTCAAATTCGGAATAGGGGTTGCACTGTAGAGCTCACAATATACAGGAAGATAATTTTCGAGGGGTCACAACCCCTTTTTTCACCCCGAACATTTTTGTGGTGGGCCTCTGGGGGATTCAATGAAACAATGTGCAATCTGTGGTTCGTTCAGTTTTTCCGAATCTGCGATCATTATTTAGAGGAGAAATATTAACAATAATATTCGTATTTTCAAATTTTGACTACGCACGGAAGGAAAGAAATAAACCTATCTCCAAATCTCATGGGAAAATGAACCTATGCCTGATATATCTTACACTCTGTAACTTGGAAAGTTTCATCACTTCCACAATTTCATTCCATTCAATTTCATCATTTTTTGAGCAGCCCTATTACCCCTAGGAGTGCGTCCTACATATTATGAAACACCCTGTATATATCTCTTCATCTAGCTGAGAAAAAATGATTCGAACACATATAAATCCCTCCCACAATCAACATACACCCACAACAATCATCTCTTTTTTTTTATCTGTGGACAACACGAAAGGGAAACCTATAATGTTCGAGTAACATCGTGTTAGCCAGCGGTGGAATTTTGGGAGAGTAGGAAGGTGTTGGAATTTTTCTTGAAAGTTTGGAGGTTGTAAGCATCAGGAAAGACTTCACTAGACAAAGAATTCCACAACTTTGCAGTTCTATTGATGAATGATGCTTGGTATAGCGATGTTCGACAGGTCTCGAGCCTGACAGTGTGACCAGACATCATCAAATTGGGCATTGTGCGATCAGCCTTCTTGGTGAACATACAAGCTCGAGTTTTTGTTGCATTGGACTGTACTAGATTCTCAGATCCAGATTTTAAAAGATGAGATTTGGTAGGTAGATCAGATGACACCCTGCTTAATTTTTAATAACATTATTCTCAACAGATAGCAGGTACCCATGTTTACCTCAATCCTACACATATTGTATCCACTCATATGTAGCGCATGTCGAAATTATATGAGATAAAATTCAATAATAAGTGAGATTAATCCATGAAACAATTGAATTTTTATATTAATTCGACGAGACCTAAAAATGGTGCGACCTTGTATAAGGTCAACAATAATATAAACAATACAGTGCGTACAAAAGCGTGATCCATTATATGCAGGAAACCTCAATGCATTTTTAATGCTATTTTTCTCGATTGTAGAACACAAAACCACAGTTTACGAAATATACTGAGTGCCCGTTTTTCGATACTAGTAGGGATCTCGGTTAACTTGACAGATATGATGTTGGTTAAATTAGGACAGTGTAGAAAGACATTTGCTATCGCATGAAAATTTGGAATTCTAATTATTATTTTTCCAACGTTCAACCCAGCAAATTAGCCATTTCTAAACTAAACATCGAGTAATAATAATTCTTGTCGAAGAGTTCGAAAATATCAGATATATGATAAGATTCCTTCTAACATTTATGAAAGCAAAGTCCTTTGAATGCTAGAATGAATAAAATATTATTCTCGAATTTCTTGACAACACTACTGTTACAATATTTCTGACAATATTTAGACAAACGTTCCATTTTTTTGCGCTATCTTTGAAAAACTATTCATGACAGGTTGTGAGATGGAAAGTATTGGAATTTTTCTTTAAAGTTTGGAGGTCTCGAAAAAAAGATGAAGTGAGGATCACTCCAGGTGGAGTGGAGGTTGGTTGGCAAGTTTTTGGGGATTTTTTGTAATTATTGAGGACTAGCCTTATGGTTGGATGGAACTGACATACATAATCTGAATCTTAGATTGAAAAATCATTTTTCTATACCATCATCTAAAACCACACTATATTGCGTCTCTTGCAATATTGCCTGGCTATGAAATTGACTCCCGAATTTCATTAAAACTTTATCGATCTCAAATAAATACATACCTATTCTTGTTTATGTAGTAGGTAAAGGCAGTGGGACCACACTGCGCATTTTTTAAAATTTATTTCTATTAAAATATTTCTGTTAGTTTTTTTTCTCTGTGTGGAATGGAAGAGCAAGTTCATGTTGTGGCACCTGATACGTGTCATGATTTGAACTCAAATTCTGCCTTTTGAAAGGTATAATACATACATTTATTGTAATTATTGTGAATTTATTGATTTTGTAATTCTACCTGTCAATAAATCTATCATCATTATTATTGATATAACATGCTATTCCTACCCTATATTCAGATATTATATCGAATCAATTGATATCCATGTCGTGATGATAAATCGAATGATATCTATCTGTGAAACATACTCGTCGGATCGATCAAGGTCCAACACACTTATCGCGGATTTTAACAAGACAAAAAGAGAAAAAAATACAGTAACGTTGGTACTTCATACTTTCGAACAACATGAACAAATTTGCATGAAACATGCCATCCAACCGTTATCCAGTATGTTAAATAGAATTGGATTGAAGCAAGTGCAAAAAAAAATGTTTTCTAGAGCTCGTCAGGTACTCACCATTGTATTCATAGCCAACGTCGAAAATTCCAAGGTGATCCTGAAACAAAGAGGCTTGGATGTAGTGGAGAATAATTTGCATAATGTTTGAAATTCAGAACGCCTGTTCGCATTGATTCTCATTATCATGCCGATGTCGGTTCATCGAGTGATTCGAATCGACAGTTGGATTGATATTATATATTCTCCATACTAGACCGAGCTTTCAGAGAGAATTGAAACAACCATAGGGAAGAGACGCAGCTATTAAAAATCAGCTGACTGTTGGCAAAACATTTTGATTTGCCATGTCACTGTATTGAGAAATAGTAAATAGTGTGAGATTATTCACTCAAATCTCTCAAATTTCTAATGAACGGCTTACGTGATAAACCCTGTATAATCTTTTCAACCATTGATAAGTCTATGAAATTACCCCCCGAGGTCAGTTGACTACATCGATACCTTGCCCATAAGATCTGAATTTTCTTCGCTTTTTTTTATTATGAACGGAACTTTGGATTGAATAAATCATCACTATTATAACGAAACTGCTTATTATGTAATGAAATATAATCTTGGGACCAGATCTATGAAATTTTAGAAATCAATAACTTTAATTTGTGAATTAAAAACCGGAATATCTATTTCGCATTTTACCCACTCACCATCAATCCGAATTTGATAAACAAGATAGATAAATATACATATACAGTTTTCACTTTCGTTGTAGAGAAATCGGATTACTCAAAAAACTTTTCAGTGGTTATATATATATTAATAGATAGATAATTTATTTATTTGTTTAAAATATACAAAGTATAAAAGTATATTACACATTGCCATATATAACAAAGAAAACGTCACAAAACAGAATAGAATGTTAGATAAATTAGTCACTATAATAAAAAAATAAGACATACATGTGTATATAGAACACAACAACGAATATGAGTTAAAATACCACTAGTTGTCAGCGAGCGAAACACTTAGTGATCCACTAAACTCGTTTATCTTGTAGGGAACCATGTTGATAAGATTTTTCCTGATTTTATTTTTGAAAGAATTTAGTGGTAGTTCCCTCGTTTCACGAGAGAGCAAATTGAAAAGGGGGATATCTATAGATTTACTTATATACTATATCCACATAATACCATACTGTGTGTCGGCCCGTACCTGTACAGGGTGTCTGGAAATCATCAGAATAGCCATCTCCCAAAAGATACTTGAGGTTTATTCTCAATCCAATCGTAGTCTTGTAATAATATTATTATTCTGTATATTTTGGAGTGACCGTCATCAACTTGTTATCAACTTGATATATAAGCGACCACAAGTTATGCGATTCATTCTCATCATAACCACATTGCATACACATAAACAGCAAAGAAATCATTGAATTAATAAAAATAAATGGTTCTTCAACCCTCATTGGAAAATAAAAGAATTAAAATATTGTCTTGACAACAAATATTGTAGTATTTGAACTTTCAACTACGAAGGAAACTATAAAATATTATAATGTATCTGTAATATACACCCGAGATGAGAACTACTTGAAAAGATAAGTACCTGTTTTTTTTTTAGAAAAAAAAAATGATAACTTTTGTACGGAGCTCAGTATGGAATTCATTCGTTTTACATGAATATTTGGAACCTTATATAGATACACAGTTAGATACTAGTGTTTTTTTTTCGAAAATGTCCAGTGCATTCAAACTTAATACATAAAAGATATACAAGATACAATTGAATCAGCGTGACGAAATACATTATTAGAGATAATCGAGGTGTTTCCTTGAACAAAGAAAATATTTCAATTAGGTACCCATTATTCTTCAAATTATTCATTCAAATAACTTTCTTTATATGAGTCGATATAAAGATTATTATAATATAATCAATCAATTCTGCTGCTGCATGTTTTTAGAATCAATCTTTGTGCAACCAATAATCGTTTCGTTAGAAATTTGATACAATAGGATATTATTAATCACGATTGTTACAATGAAACGCATCATTTATCAGGGTGACCAGACGGAAATAGTTTATAAAAAAAAAAAAAAATAGAGTGGCACACATTTTATTATGATCACACGAAAGTTTAGTGCTACATAGGAATAGTAGCACCTGACATGATCATATTGGGCATTGTGTGATCTGCCTTCTTGGTGAACATACAAGCTTGAGTTTTTGTTGCATTGAACTCTACAGGATGTCCAGATCCCAATTCCAAAATTCATCATTTACAGTATCGAATTACCTGCGTCTTACCTCTCTGGCTTCATTAGATAGTACAATGAAGATACAGCTCATTTTTGTATCCATACGTTCAAAATTAGAGTAAGGGTGAATGTTTCATCAAGTGTAATTGAAAAGCTACATTTCCTGAAGCTGAACATCTAGAAACTTTTTTGTTGCTGTTGCTTTCGTTTCCGAAAATGTTCCAAAATGTTTCTTAAAGTTTCTCAAAAGTTCCTTCTGTTTCGACAACAAATGTATGGCAACAAAAGTTTCTACCCATGGGAACAAACATGAACATTAAGCAACAAAAAAAGTTCCTCCGGTACGAAGTGAATCTATGTGGTATTATATTAGTATAACCGCATATTACGTAGTAGACTTCCTTGATAGGAAAAAGGTATTTATTTTGCAATAATCAATATATCTATCATTTTGCATTAGATATGATGCATTATTCATGCAAGAATGTTATGCGGTTTCCAGCTGAATATATCAATTAATTAGCATCAGCTTCTCGAATCATTATAGTTGGGAAAACACGACCATTTAGCTCGACGATGATCGATATAAAAACTAGTTTAAAAATAACCGATATCTCTCCCTGGGTTCTTCTTGTTTCGTTTATATACTATTCATCACCTCCGGCGATTAAAAATAGACGGATATTTCAGTGAAACGAAAATAAAAGTGGAAATAAATAATAATTTCCCAAGTTTATAGCAGTCAAAACCTCGGGAGATTCCTCAAACCTGCATTTGCCTTCGATCCGCGAATCTTCTTACGGGTAATGTAACTGATGGTGATGTTCATATTCCACGAAATTTCTCTCAATCAGTAAACCATGACTGAACGCAGATCAAAGAGATGTCTCACTCTGACACTTCGAATCTTCTGATTCTTATCGAGACTGAACAAATCGCTCTTGGATTCTGGCTTGTCGAAGATGATAGATCGAGGAAATAATGTCCGATTTGTTGAGATCGAATCCCTAAGTCTATCAATACGTCTCTCGAATCTGTGAGCCTTCTGACAATTCTCGAAAGTACTGTCACAGTTTTTAAAATCCGAGCACGAATTCTCAACGATATCTCTTCCTCACTTCAGTGCCGTGGCATATGATATACTATTTTCTCTACTTCTATTTTTTTTACCCACATACCCATTTCGAATTTGGTAGAATTTTAATGGAATATTTTCCTCACTTCAAGACCATTGAATCAACTGTTCATTGAATTTAATTTTTCAACATCATCTTCCTCTAATTTGAATGAACTTTATTTCATCGAATAAACATATCTATCGTCGCAAATAAAGTATTTGCTTGAGTGGGGTAGTATAGGTATGCAATCACCTTTTATTTTCAAAAACATTATCAAACAAGTAGATAAGAAGTTGTATGAGTATTCCTCAGTTAAATCCAAAAAAATGGTAATAAAATATATAATTCATCAAACTTTCGTCTTCTGATTTTTTTTTTCATTCAAACAAAAAATATCCAAATCAGTTGATTCGAAGATTATGATATGTATATCCCAGAAACTCCATAATATTCAGATTTATTTCAACCTAAAAATATATTGTGAAAACTAACCTAGCCAATTCATTGCAAATGTTATAAATTTTGAGATAAACAGGAATTTAAACATAACAATAAATTATATAAGCGAATCAACAGCAAGACCTATACAACAACAGAATAATAAATCAAACTAAAATATGGAATAATTTTAAATTCTCGTGTGTCCACCATAATATATTATTTAATGCAAAGTATTTATGGGAATTCCTTGATGATAGTAGTGGAACTTTTTCAAATCTGAAAATGAAAATTCTATAAGGGGTAAATTTTCCTACTCCTATCTGAGTCGTTCATTTTCAGTCACGTATTTTGTAATATACGATCAAAACTTGATACCTTCAAAAGGAACGCATTTTTTTTGTATGGATGCCATTTTTCGTTATGTGGCATATCCGTATTTTCGAGGAATAAAAGAGATTTCATTGTGAATTGTGAGTAGACCAAAAAATGCGCAACTGAAAAAGAAAATCGACCTGTCTGAGCTTTTTTCCCAACGGCCATATCAAGCTTTCGGAAAGTTTGTTCCAACCTTCACGAATAATATTACTGTATATTAATTTGTACTTAGCTGACTTTTTAGCTCGTGAAAATTGAGAAATCCTGAATTAGATCAGATCATGAGTTAGTTTATGGACATGGGTATGATTACAGAAATATTGGAGATGTTTAGGAAGACTAAGAAATGATTGAAAAGTATCCCAAATGGTAATGAAAGAATTATTTCTCATTGTGCGTGCAAAATTGAATCCCGAAGACATTGAAGTATAATATGTGTTTCATGTGTCACAAGATTTAAAATATCCACAAGCGAATATAGGATGAATAAAAGGAATTCTGCTGGAACACGTCCAGAAGGTAAATATATAAAAGCTTCGTAAATATTAGGTAGGTAGTCAAACTCAATGAACTTATCTTGGCGATTGTGTTCCTTTGTTATCTACCGTTATCAACACATTACACGTATCTGGTAGCTTGGGAACTGATGATTTGATTTTGATCATGATTAAATATTGTTTTCCAAGAACAATGCACGGATGCGATCATTATTTATTCTATTTTCTACGAGATTTTCTACCTATTTATCCTTAAACTACGTGATTTGCTTCATGCACAATGCACAGAAAGAACATCCGCATGTTACACAATCTTGTATTTCTATAATAAATATATATAGCCAATTTGTACATTTTCAAGTCCAAATCTATGGGGATCAAGTCATAATAAGCTGCAAAAGTTATGTTGTTGACCTAACTATTGATTTGACATTTCACAGACGGGATTTCAATACTTCTTCAATAATAATAATTTATTATTCAACTTTGATGAATGCCTACGATGCCGAAAAAAGTTTCGATTGCATTGTGGTTTCATAAAACCACACAATGTTTTTTTTTCGATTGATAGGATATTCGATTTCAATGAACCTTTGTCGAAAGAAATTTCTTTTGGCGTCCAAACATGCTGTAACTTCCTCTTTCCGCCAATATGTTTCAGTCGTGTGATAAGACGAACTGTCAAAAACGATAACTGCATTTTCAGGATCTTCAGCTGATATTTTGCTCCACCATCATTCGAAGACAACAGCAAAAAATCCAGGCATACACCCAGATATCCGCATGAAAAGGTGCCGACAAGAATAGTCTAGATTTTTTGGTTCAATGACAAATGCGTCCGACATTTTTTCATTTCTACCCTAAGAAATGATTTAAAGCACGCCCTTGACGTGCACATTCCATTACTTCGTCTTCGCCAAACGGACATAATAGGAATCCATACAAGATGTTTGCAAAATTGATGTTGATACACTATAATGGTATTTTTCCAAAAAAATAGTGTTCATGGTTTTACTACTTCCACCAGAACGCACCTTGTTTTCTGGCATCTTGTAGCATATCGAAAGGATATAAATGCTGATACAATTCATTAACTCTTTATATCGTAATATCCTTTCGAATATTAATCATAATATTTTGCAAACAAAACCTCGGCCAACAATCTTTCAATGCCAGTTGATTTTTCAATTCCTCATCGTCATTCGAAACGGAAAAAATACGAGTTTATGATTGCATGTTGTTTGAATAGCCAACGAATTGATCGATTTTCAATGTAGATCTATGTATGCTGACCTCAATCGAGTCTGTTAGAAATTCGAATGAAACAATATTTTTCTTCACTCAACGCGAAAAATCCTGATGACTGCAGATAGTTGTAATAGACTGAGTTATATGAAGATGCGGGAGGGAAATATTGTCTTCTCGAGGGTGATTCAATAATATTGTGTGATTTAGTCTTCGATGGTATATCATTTTTCGAGACAACATGAAAATTCGATTTTTTCAATGTGAGAATATTGTTCCCTTAATGATTCATCTTCAATTGCCTATTATTTGTGCAAATTGCATTCATGGAGTGAATATTTTTTATAGTCTTTGTAATATAGGTAGCACAAACATCAAATTGCAATGTTTTTCATTAATTTACCTAACACAAAGTTTGAATGTGTTAGAGGAAATATGAAATTCAAAAATCATAGGTTAGGATAAATCTGAGGATAAAACACCCATCATTTCACGAACGTTTTCACGATCCACATTCATTGTCGTGTAGAATCGATGACAAAAAAATCAAACGAAAATACTCTCTACGTATCGCAACAAAGGCACAGAATAAAAACGATAAGAAGGTATCCAATGTCAGAACCTTTGATGAATTGAAATGTTTTAACCACTTCCACGATAGATTCAATAATTACAAATGTAGATAAAGCATAGTATAATTTTGGTCCTTGGTGTATAAATGACCATTTGCACTAGTTACACAAATAACCATTTTTTATTTCTACCATTATTAGTAGATATCACCAATCTTCCTTAGTGGACAGACCTAAGTACACCTTCAATTCACTATGCATATACAGGGTGTTCCGATGATCATGTTACAAACTCCTAGGGTAGATAAAACACACGAAAATAAGAAAAAAAGTTCATGTGAACATGGGTCCGGAAACGCTTCTTCAGGGAGCTAGGGCCCTTCGAAGATGACCTTCAAAAACTACTTTTCGTCTTATAGCTTCGGTACTACTGCAGCTATCGCAACCAATTTTGGGACATGAAATCTAGTTCGTAGGTTCATCAGTTTGAGCCTTCCGGATTTTGTCACCTTCAACCAGGGGCGTACAAACCAGGGGGGTATTTGGGTAAATTTGACCCTACTTCTCTTAGGCTTTAATTTCTTACCATCAATTTATTATTGATTGGATTTAGCCATTTTCGGAGGAAACGGTGACAGATAGCGATTTTTACAAGAGTACTTTTTTTATGTAAAAGGCATTGGAGAATCATAATCAGATATAAAAATGGTAAGAAATTGAAGCCTAAGAGGAGTTGGGTCAAATTTACCCAAATACCCCCCTGGTTTGTACGCCCCTGATTAAAGGTGACAAAATCCGGAAGGCTCAAATTGATGAACCTACGAACTAGATTTCATGTCCCGAAATTGGTTGCGATAGCTGCAGTAGTACCGAAGCTATAAAACGAAAAGTAGTTTTTGGAGGTCATCTTCGAAGGGCCCTAGCTCCCTGAAGAAGCGTTTCCGGACCCATGTTCACATGAACTTTTTTTCTTATTTTCGTGTGTTTTATCTACCCTAGAAGTTTGTAACATGATCATCGGAACACCCTGTATATTCACTTCTTCAGGTTTTACCAATAAAGAAACCGATGTCAATAAGTGTTCCAACTTTCACCAGACCGTTTCGGACAAACTGTCATGTTATCCCTTCATTCCGGAGTGGAAAATTTTTCGTACAGAAATAAGAACACTGACTGACTCAACCACTCGAGATAAACGAGACTTTCACCGAACGTTTCATTGTGATACAAGTACCACTTCATCCGATATATCTGCTACAGTTAACCGTACGAGGGGAACATCAAGAGTAGTATACGGTGTGTCCGAGATAGATGATGCAGAGCATGGGGAGTTCGAGAACTGTGGGAGATACAAATTCGGTTAAATGGGAGAAAAGTTGCAAATTCCAACAGACTTAGAACATTTTCAAAATCATTCACAGTTTATTGGTTATATCGGAAAGAATTTTTAAAAAAACTGTTTCATCATTTTTCTAACGTTATTATGAGAAATAGAGAAGAACTGTGAATATTTCTTTCTATCTATATCTTTATTATTACTTATTCATCTATATTATCTTTCAATCTCTTCCTAGCAAGATAGAATTTCTATAATAGTACTGTCTGTGAGTTTTTCGAGTTAGTGGTACATTCATTTTTCAGCTTTTTATGGGATTTCCTCTCCTCGTTTCTAAAAAAGTAGAAGTTATAAAAATTATTTCAATATATTTGTAGTGAGGACAGATTGTGTGATCTGCCCCAAAATGTCACTGCGCTTGAAATTAAACCTTCAGACACCTAAAAGAAAAATTCTCTTCAATGCAAAAAATAGTCATGCCAATTTATTATTTGTACTAGAATACAGAGTGAAATATCGATTTGTTTAACACCACTTTCAACAAAGGTTGATATTCTAGTACAAACGAAGTTTTTGGACTGAAATATTATTTGAGTTTATGAGGGAGGCGTCTGAGGATGAGTATTTTGAGATTAGTACTCGATCTCTATGAGGCCAGAACCATAAAAATGATAGATGTAATCTCAAATCTGAATGTTGTATCCAGTTCTCAACAACTCCTCTCAATAAACTTTTTTCACAATGTCGAAAATAAGGGTAATTCGATTGAAATTCCTAATTTCCTCAAGTTATTTGCTATGCACCAATGTATAACAAGAATGAAATTTTCTGACAAATGGATAGTGAGAAAGTTTTGAAACTCACTGTTCATCAACGAAAATCATATTATCCAATTCCTGGGACAATCCAATTCCTCGCCAGACTGAACGTGAATGCTTTTCGTAAAACCATAAAATCGGTTCGGTCAAGGTTGGGGCCGTATGTACTTATTTTGAAACATCGTGTTGTTTAACTTGCAAAATGAGAAAAATCAACAAGCCAACAACAAATGCGAAAACCAGTTTGGATCAAAGTCATTTTAGGATTGGCTTCGCGACTCGTTATAAATTCAAACTCATTGTCAAATTATTCAAATGAGCACAAAATCGCTAGCGAAATCGTGAACAATTGGAAACCTTCAAATAACAAGCCATTACAATGTTTATGAACTAGATTGGAATGATCGAAAATAACATTTTTCTCTATCTTTCGTTTGCCTTTTTTCAATAAGATTCACATTACATGGAACATCTAGTATAATCTTCCCAATCACAGATGAGACAGTTCTCATTTTTATATCTGATACGAGGGTTCATCAATTTGCAACACATTTGTTGCATAGTCCCTGGTATACAGTCCACGAAGACTTGATAATATTGCTGTTCCAAAATAACATCGAACTACAAAAGTTTTGAGCGACTTTTCAGGCTATACTTGAAGTTATTTTGGATTGATTTGTCCGCTCAAATCATTCGAACAGAAAACTTGCAGTCACGTCGATTTTATTCTGAAAATATAATACGTTGATTGGCTTCGAGTTACTGGTTCAATTTAGAATTCAGAAAATTTCTCCTTTCCTGGTGTTCTCGTGAACAGTTTTGCAGTTTCTGAAGAGAGAAGAAGATCAAAGGCGAACGGTAAATTTAAATATCAATTAGTGTCTCAAGGGCGAGAATAATAGTTTTCCGGAGCCCGAATCTGTGAAGAGAACCCGTCAGCTAACTAAAATCAGCCGTGCTACAATTTTCAGAATTATTGAAACCGGAGATTTTGCAAACTCAAGAAACTTGCCGTTCGTCGAATTGTGTATAGATTTTTTAATTAGAATGAGGTGCCAACATCGGAAAATATCAATTTCAAGTCGAAAGAATATCCTTTCTATAATTGGACAATATATAAATGTACGCCGCTGGCAAACAAAAGAACCGTCTGGTCGCTAGCTATCTTAGTTTTTTTCGACGTCTCAACTGACTTTGGGACGCTTTGGGAAAACTATACCAAAGTATACAAATCAAACTGTGACTATACCTACACGAAAATCCTCTCAAGTATATTCACCTCCCTATTTAATATTATTCCTCAATGATTGAATTCGAAATACAAATATCATTTGTCATTGGATCCTGAGTGAAAATCCGATTGGAATATACCATCAGAGATGAAATGAAACAACCCTCGTATTCGAGACACCTTGACCGATTTGATTTTAATTTTTTTTCAACAGCAGTTTACAGTCCTCTGATCTCTATCTGATTTTGTTTTTCATAGCTCTCCATGGTCTAATACTAGATAACTGGGGTTTAGTTATTAGAAATTTATACCTACCGCTTTCATTTCTTATACCAAAGACTACAGAATCTATATCAAGATTCTGTAATTTTTTGTTCGTTGATGTTAGATCTAGAATAAAAATAACTGTCCTCTTTTATGATTGGAAAAATATAAATATATGTTCTATTTCATTCACCCGTTTCCGAAATATAAACATTCAAATACTTTGAAGAATGCGTCCAAAAATAGAGTAACAAGTGCCATTCTTGTTTTTCACCTTTCGAATGTCAATTTTCTTTATGAACTGTTGAAACTTCTTCATCATAATCGAGTTTTTCTTGTCCAGAATAGATTCTAAAAAACTTCATTCATCACGATAATAGAAATTTTCATCGGTTATGTTGTTCTAGATTGTCTTAGAACTTACTAGTGGTACCTACTAATATTATGCCCAATGTATGCATCATTATCGTTATCATTGTTCTAGTCTTCAAATGAGATAATATATAATTGTTTCGAATGCAAAAATTATAGTTGGCTATATCTCTTTTAGACACATTTTCTTCTGATTTCAACGGTTTGTAATTATCATGATGGGTTCGAAAACTGTACAGCCACTGATTTCTTTCAATTCACCCCAAAGTATCGTGAGATTAAACTTCTCATTTCCAAACGAGAGTTATGAAAATTGAAGAGTCCATCAAAAATTGTTTCATGAAAGTGAAAAACGAGATGAAAAATGATGTTCAGTTTTACTGGTTATAGTATTGATATGGATCAATATTTCCAAAACACACTCCGTCGTCTCAATGAAACAACGTGACTTTCGACATTTCGAAAAATACAGGTCCAAATTTGAATAGTCCTGTAATTGTGAATAGGAAGAAAAATTGTTTATCCTAATCAATACCCTGATGTTCACCCAAGTATCTCTATATCAATAACTAATAAGGGTAGCGGCCATTTTCATCTTGAGCTTTCACTGAGATTTTAAGTGTCTTTGAGGCCTCATTTCAGACAGTTCTTGAATCATTTGCGGAAATAGCCAATGAAGGTGATTGGATCAATGAGTGGTCTCTCAATAAAATAAAGTCATGCGTCGACAACCTCGGAACTAGTCGCAAATACCTCTTCTACTATGAAAACGAAGCAAGGTATGCATTCTACTTAGAGATCAAGGAACTGACATTAAAATACATGATTCTTTATGAAATGTTGGATGGGACAGGATTTGAAAAAAATCACATAAGGCACTTCTAAGATGAACATCGTTCTAACTACAAAATGAGAAATAATGATGAAAGGTAAAAGAGAACTACTGCATTGAATTCCAAAAACGAGGAAGCGTTGGTAAGAGATTTCGATTACCTTCAAAATGATGTATCACTTGACCCCTTATCCCATTCGAGATTCAAGGGTTGGAGCTCAATCCTCCGAGGCGTTTGGAGTGAAAAAGTTGAAAACACGCACAAAATATTTCCCCCTCGAAATAAAAATCGACCGGTTCGATCGTTTTTATTCTGTGAACGATAACTATGTCAAATTGGCCTTGTTTCGTTTTCTTTGGGCCACCCAGTATAACTGGTGGGCGCATTCCTATCGAATGCAATGTTAAAAAAATAAATCAAAGTTGCTTTTCTTGTAGGAGTCAGTAGTTCTCCTGAAGAGGGCACTATTAACTCTAGGGTGGCAGAACTGAAAACTGCAGTTCTACCAAATTTGCAATAAAACAAAATTGAAACATAGATAGACTTTTGCGCATTGAGAAGAATCAAATTGTTGTATGTTTGATGAAGTCCTGATGGAATGATTCAAATGAGTGAAATCGAAACATTTGTTAGACACCATTTCATTAGAAACGTAAAATAGTTGTAAAATAATGGCGCCATCTTCTGGAAAATGCGACTCCTAAATCAACTGGAGTAAATGTGATTGGTATAAACAAAAGCACGTCAATGCATTCACTATTCTTATTTCATCATGCACATAACTTAAAAGGCTTATTGAAAATCTGGTAGGTATTAAAAATATTAGAAACGTCACGATGGCAACACTTTTTATTTAACGTCATCACCATGGCAACATAATTCCATTGAGCAGTTGTTTAATCATTTCATGTCTTTAGGCATTTCGAGGGTTATTTGGATATTGACACAGTAGAAAAAGTATGGTACTGATACATAGTGCTATAGGGCTCAATGTGGCAACTATCCCATTCTCGGCTTCATTATAATAGTGAGATTTGATGAATTGAGTGTTAGTAGTTACTTTCATAACGACAACCAGAAGTGAACGAAAGAAACGCTGCTCTGTCCCGCAATTGATCGATCGAGATTAGGTCCGGAGACCTAGCTGGCCAACCTACCAGACCTTATCAACCACAAGTTCGAACAGTTCAATATTAATTTCTCACAATCAATTATTGTTTTCTAAGATATGAATAATAGGTGTGAATTCCATATTGATGTCATTGTAGACAATGCGAGAGACATTGTTTATAGTCCATTAAGGTACGAAAGTGCATTTTTTTAAAATGGCGCATAATTTCAGGAATTATCATTTTGAGAACTCGATTCAGATAATAGATATGCTAGCGCCAGCTATCAAAATGAACAATATTTATTCGACTTTTAGTTCAATACCATTTCAAAACTTGGGGAAAACGTAATAAATACTTCACAGAGCCAAAGTAGGTATACAGAATATTGACCTGTGTGAATTTTGTGTTCATAATTCATATACCTATAGTTAATGAAACTTTTCACATTATGCATCTTGAACGAAACACCTTCACGGTTGTATTATTGATTGCAATATCAAGAATCTGATCAGTTTTATTGAAGCCAAGGAGGCAATAAATTCAGCAAGAGATTATTACTTTAACTTAAACATCAAAAATGTTTAAAAACCCTTGTGAGTATACCTGAAGGTATAGGAATGGTTCGTATTGACAAATTTAATGATGCACTTGCTCACAAAGCAAACCTTTGGAGAGTTTCATAACATGAAATTTTAAACCAAGATTGTATTCAACTAACAAAGGTGGAATAATATTTGTGAATTGGTCTGAAAAGGAAAATGTTGATTAGCTACCTACCAATCTGCCTACTTGAAATCGACTAGGTATGGTGACAATTATTTCACACCAACCTACTTGTTCGTCGTCATTTCGTTCTCACCTGTTATAACTTACTTTTATAACGAGAAATCAAAATATTTTTCGAGATATTTGAAACAGATAAGTAACTGAAGTTAGCGATACGTTGAAGGAAGGCTCACCCTCGGATATACCTGAGGATACCTGCACATAAACCTCGGGTATTACTTCTACGCAAATCATATTAATACAAACAATTAATAGTCACAGGCACGTTATAATTTCCAATATAAAATTCATGCACGGACTTTATTGCTTCTAAAAGTGTTCAAAACAACTAACACGTAGTGTTTGGTAGTTTGGCATAATATTATAATAGGCCGATTTTATTGCCAAATAGAAAGTCAAAGAAATAAAATAGGCGAATTGGACACAATGGGTATGGAAGGAACATAAATATAAAAATGTTACTTGACGGTGAGTAAAAGCTACATGACGATACGAAAGGTGAAATGTGAGATATACATACCTACCTAGGAAATGTAATCTAGAAATTGCAATACAAACAGAAAGGCGTCCATTATATCTACGTGAAGGTATCATTGCATTGCATTATAATTTCTGCGAGTATGTATGTCGAACAGACAACGAAACGACTGAATCTCACTCATATTTGTGTTAATTTCAATTAAAAATAGAACGATTCGCTGAGGAAATCATGTTTATTTACCTGATTTGGAAACTTCAACCTACTAAAATGAAAATTCTTCACTGGCACAGCAACAGTTGATATACAGTTATCAAGCACTGGTCACAAAATTTCATAAACCGCTACTGAGATATAGTATTTTTGACACTATATAGGTTTATCTACCGTGAAATAATGTATTATTAATTTGCACTACAGACGAATAATTATCAACATACTATTGCCACGACGTTCGCTCTTCTAAACAAATTTGTTGGAGTCGAGTTACCACACACACTCATACACAACAAATCGCTCGGCGCTCCACAAGTTGGGTGTTCGATGTTCGGAACATCTGTCATACGCCACAAAATAACAAGAACTGCTGTGGCGATAGATATGCAACTAATGATACACCATTTAATCATCACAAATTACCATGATACTATAACGAGTACGAATATAACGTACCAGATGATCACGTCTTTTAGAAATGCCGATATAATTCAGCCTCCTTCCTATATAGCCGAAGGATCGAAGATCACTTAGGTAAAGGATGCCCAAAGAGACAACAAGTTGAGTAGAAAGTTAGCCACAGCCACAGTATATTCATGATCCATGAGATATGTCAATAAAGTGTCAACTTGCAATAACATGTTCAGCTTCTGAGCTCATCGTTCAGCTTGATGTAGCAAGCGTATCAAGCTTCAGAAAGAAAGTTCAATAGATATTATCTTCGTAGTACTTTGAACTTTTAGTGTTTGTTGATGGAAGCAAGAAAGTTTCTTCTACTACGTACTACTTCCGAGGTATGTTTTTATCAAATCATAATAAATTATACTCATACGCTATATTTATAGAGGTAGGTACCTTCATCTTTAATATTTGTTTTCTCATTCACGATTCAGATTTATTAAAAAGTGCATCGTTATGATATTCATTATATGGGATTAAAGAGTGTCATACCTCTCTGAGATATTGGATGCCAACAGAGTGCGTAGGTATGTACCTACCTAGCATGCCGATTTTTTTTTCTTAGAATTAGGCACCGATTCACTTCTTTCCCTAACACATGTTTTGAAACCAGCATCCAGGAAATCGATTTGTAAGCTTGATCTAGACATTCTAGACTCCCTTGAATTTGATGACACACTACTGAATCAGGCAATCGCCTGATTATATGAACCATATACCTATTCTTTTAAACTATTTTCGGACACTTAAAATTTTTTTTTGATAATTCAGTTTGTATATTTCTTCTCCACTCATAAAGTTTACTTGATTGGTAAATTGAATAGAATTTCTCGAGAATTTCGAATGTTTGTCATGCGGAATCTTCATCCTAAGAACAACCTAATAAATTGACACCTAACAGGGAATATGAATTGAAACTGGGTGGTATTAGAAACACCTGCTAGTACTACAATAATGCCCTAATGTTTGTTTCTCTGTTTGTCTTTGGACAAGGTTTAATCACACATTCGACCACCCGGAAAAGGCGATTTGATATTATGACTAAGACTGACGTACAAAAGCGGTCTTGTTATTCTTCCTTATTGCTTTGTAATGTGTTCTGTTTACGGTTAATTCACCTTTTGTGTTATCGCGAACTATTTCTGACTTGGTATATACACGTACCTGTGAGTATTTGTTAGTAAGTAGTTTATAGATAATAAGAATATGAAAATATCATTTTGCAGCTTCATCAATATTTTCTGTAGAAGGTTTTGATCAAACCAATATGTCAATAATTGACTGTGCGAAAAGTATTTCAAATATGGAGCGAGCATACTGAATTTCGAAATATATTTTTATACGATGAAGAATACACTCAAATGTCCACTACGTAGAACTTTGAATATCATAAAGATAGCATGAAGTTTTTGTCATTTCTATCAGTAAATATCTGGCGGATTTGGACGGACTTACAGAAATATACCATGCAATTCGGTTAATTAAGAACTCCACTCCTAATACTGATTTGCAATGTGGATAGATAAAATTGAGTAAAATATCAGGCAGAATCATGCACGAATTTCATACTTTCAACCTAGCTCAATTTGGCACTTTCTCGAAAGAATCGAGGTGTTATCATTGGCACTAGCGATTATTCACTTTTTCACCGCGAAATCCTCCCATGGATGGGTACAGCCGGAGTTTTGAAAAATACTTACGGTTATGCCAAATCCGCCCATTTTCCGTAGAACTGATGTGCATGGATGGGTCCCTATTGTCACCAAAACTTTTTTTATAAGCGCCCGGGAATTCGTCCTTGCTTGCCTGCGGAATACTGCCCACACGTCGATGTGTTTTCTTTTTCGAGACGTCTCGGTGGCGCCGCGACGCTCCAGATGCAGTGTTGCCAATCGGTTTATACGAACTTCCACAAAAAGTTATCCGTGTTTGACCCTCCACCATATTTATATAACCCAATACTTTAACAGAATAGGGACATCTCATCAGTTCTAATACAGACACAATTGGGTGATTTCCACTCCCTCTCTTCCTATATTCCCTAAACTCATTTGCTATAGATGTCGACGGAATCACCAATGAGAAATAACTATTATTATTATTTATTTGTTTGGTATTTCTCGAGGTATTTCTCATTATTGTGTATCTATCTACTAACACCTATACTGCTGTTCCAACTGTCAAAATGACTCAGAATTTTTGTTATACAGAGAACTCATATATTTTATATTAGTTTTTCATAATTAACTGAATTGTCTAACATGTCTAACAGTTCGAGGGAAGACTTTGAGAATAAGTGATACTTAAGTTTAGTAAGTGTTGTGTTAATTGTGTGGAAAACTCTTGCTTATTAACTACATATTTACTCTTCAATAACCAATGGAAATCATGGAATGAGGTCAGTGTCAAGAAAGATGCAGCAAATAATCAAAACGAAAACCAAAATTAGAAAAATGTAGCATTCTGAGTAAAAATATGACAGTTTTGTTCGTCACATCTTCTATAACAATTATAAAACAATGCGTAATAATGAAAACGTAATCGAGTTGTCAATGTCAAAATTGACAACTCTTCTGTTGCCACCCGAAATTCAAAACATAGATCTGCCATAATAATTCTCAAATCGCTGAACTACCCGATATTACCGGAACAAAAGACGGAAATATCGTTATTTCGTGTAATTACGCGCCAACCGACAACACTGTCCAAAACCGACGTTTTACCGCACCGATCGATAAATGCAGTCGGAAGCATTCGTCCCCATGTAGCAACTATTATATTATAGTAACTTACTGCGCCTCACACTATATGGCGATATAGTCACTAGCACAACAACTTTCATGGTTATTCTGTTCAGGGTATTTTGCATGCTGATGCAAATTTTTTTCTGAAACTGCCAGGAGAGATCAAGAACCTATTTAGCCTTAGCCGCACTCTCTAACCTCTAATTTATGCTCTTTCGAACGACATGGGAATGAACAAATGACCAATGAATTTGAAAAACTCTGCAGTTGTTGAATTATGTATTGCACATACACATAGGTTTCTATATTTGGTATGAATATACAATAACTAGTCATTTTTTTCTGTTGGATATAGCAGCTAAACTGGTTGAGTTCTTATAAATACATAAATCCATGAAACTAATAACTAGCAGAAGAGCTTGTCCCAGCAATTCTTTAGTAGGTGAGGTTCTAGAAATGAAAGCATTTTTTAGCTGATCTTCTATGGTGATTGGTGTACATGGTAAACTGAATGGCATGCTTTCTCCATTGTTTTCTACTAATTCTGTTATTGTTGTCACTGCCGCAACTTTTTCATTTCCCACCAGAGTCTTGAACAACCTGAAAACAAGTAAGACAAAGGCTATGTTTATTGTACCATCATCCATCAGATATCCTAATAAGTCCAGAAACTCTCGCTTCGCGCTAAAAATAATGAGTTCTATTGATTGTACTTGATAACTAATGATGGTTGACATTTGACAATGACAAATGGTTTCCTCTTACTAATTTTATTGAAAATGCAGATAGACTACTTCAAAAGAGCATTACCTATCTTTTCTATTACCTATCAATAATATCTTATTTGTACAGGATTTTTTTATTGAAATAAGTAATCTATCTCCTTGAAACTTCATTCACATGCTTCCAACAAATCTTCATGCTTAAGAATTTGTGATATAAGCATAATAGGTATTGGCATGCCTATCAATTTAAATATACATAACTGCTCCAGTTGGGTTTTCCATCAATACAAATAGGTGATATAGGCGTTCACTGAATAATGTTTAAATACTTCATCAATCCATATTTCATTTAATTTGTTGGTACCTGGTACTGTTTGTAATACCTAATATGCAACCCAAATAAATAAATTTCCAAATATGGTCAGGTGAACATTTTATCAATGCTCCCTGAAGAAAAACAGTGTGCACATTGTTAATGACAGGTGGAAAAAATCGCCATCTTTTCAAGTGTTTCAGAGGAGTTGCCTGACTTAGGATATCTATGGATGATATATGCCATGAGAAGTATCAGTAAATTTGCAATTCCTCAGAATAGTCGTACTTTTTCTATTGAATGTTCATTTGAATATTCTCTATCCAAAGGTACATCTCATTCTATATTTTAATAGTATCTTGTTGAAAGTACTATATATTGTTTTTTGACATATATCATCATATTGTCAGTATTACATATGTTTATAACAGGGTTGGACAAATTACTTCACTCCTTCATTACCTTGCTGGTAATTTTGACCTTAGGTAGAACACCCTGTTCTCAATGGTTGTCTGGTTTGATCTATCCTCACTCTGAACTTGAAGGGTCATATTGTGATTCACACTTGTGTTCAGTAGAGCTAATAGCATTGATGTCAACTCTTGTTTCTGAGTATATGATGAAACTGTGGCAGACTGATTTTGTCCTTGGGGAGTCAACTGATGGTTTGCTTCAAAAACATACACGTCGCTAGGTGGGATGTGTCGAACCAAGTTTAAAGCCTATAAAAAACTAAGTGAACATTTCTGTAAATAGTGAATTGAATATTATTGAATACATTATAAAAGTTGAGAAGTTTGATGATTATTAGTATTTTAGCAATATTTATTATTAATTTTTTTCATTACATGGAAATTAACTATAGATTAGTAAAACTATAGACCAAAATATCTAGTTACCTGATCAAATGTTTCTGTTGGTAGCATTTTCTGTGGTAGTGATGAGAACTTTTCAAAATTCCAATTTGTTAATTTATTTTTATCGCAAGAAAGTCTTGCCCAGCTAATACCTATTGGACTTAAATGTATTCCGGTAGCACTAGTAATGGTCTGGAAAAAAAATTAATCAATATTACTGTTTTTGGATTGTTCTTCCATTTCTTTCCTCAGTTGAGGAATTGATTATGGAAAGCAAATTACTTCCCAATACTGTTTGACTCACACTGACTAAATGTTCATGTAATGGCGGTGTTACTAATTGCTTTGTTCTCTTATTAACTGATTTTGATTTGTTGGTGACAGGATCTTCATTTGAATTATTAACTATATTTTCATAAAGCTTTCTCAGCATTTTTTCACTGAGTCCTTCAACATCCAGTACATCATCAAGCGTCCGGAACGGTCCTTTTATTTTCTTCCAGCATTCAAGTTTTTTAATTCTACTTTGAGATACACTCCACATGGATAGTTGTTCCTCCGATGAATCATTTAGAATGTTCAATATTTTTGTCGTCTCATCACTGGTGAAATTTGTCCTTAAAGTTGTGTCACTGGTGTCGGTTGTATTGATTGAATATCTGGCCTGAATTGAAAATGGCAAGATTAAAAATGTGTTAAAAAACGTACTCCTCTGTTGTACTATGATTATACTTACGATTTGTCTGATACTCGTTCGAGATTTCCTGAGGAAGGTTAACGCCATTCTGGTAAAAATTATCACAATCTTCTCATGTTATTGATAACAATTATATAATATTTTGATCACATTTCATTCATTTTCATCATTCTCCAGACCTAGGATTTAGGTTATCTTCTCAGATGTTGACTTCTTCCTCTTATAGAACTGGTAAATGACTTGACGGCGTTAGGTCAAATAATCTTCTTCTCTTCTTATTTCTTGAGTCAAATAGCGAATACAGCCAGTGAATACAGTAGCGTAGAGACATTGTTCTTTGCATATAATTTCTCATTTCTGAGTTTGTGGTGAATCTTGTTTTTCATCTCACCAGTAATATTCTAATTTAAGAACAAATCAAAAATAAGTCCGTGTACGATCAATAGGTCGAGTATGAGATCTCTATTGTGCATTATAATATCATTTGGGTATTGTGGTATATAATTTTTATGACGTTGGCTGTAAATATTGACCGATCGGCTATAGAATTACGTAATGAGTCCGGATATGGCAACTATCACCGGATAGTAGAGTTGATGCTGAAATGTCAGCCCTTCTGTTTGTTTTTCCGGTATACAGGAATGAACATAATAGACTTGAAAACAATTTTTTTTATCTCAACAAGGTAATTAAAAAATATATGTCACAAATACCGTCAACTATACTTGTTCATCACCTCATACTTGGCGTATAGTTAGTGTGGGAATAAGATGGGATATGTCACAATAAGCACGCATACATATTTACTAACAAAATTTATTGATAATTCAAAATTTTTATAAATACGAGTATATTTACTAATAATAGTCACTAAATAAATGGTTTCCCAAAATCGCAGCAGGAATAAGAATCGCCTCGTTCAAAAAATTCTAGAAAAAATTACAAAATATAAACATGAGCTCTTCAGCGCGATTCCTTACGCTTTCTCCAAAAGTGATATGTATTCCGATACATCGAAAATAAGTTGGGTGGGTACAACAACTATAATACAAAGTGTACACAAGTCTTATGGCACTGCCCCACGAAAATTGAAACAAATTTTCACAACAATCAAAGTCGTCGTGGGGGGAGAGGGGGAAGGGCAGTAGTCAACGTTAGTCAGCTTAGAAACATTTGCGGTGGACGATTCCAGGGCCGGACTCGTCGTATTCCTGCTTGGAGATCCACATCTGCTGGAAGGTGGACAGAGAAGCCAAGATGGATCCTCCGATCCAGACGGAGTACTTCCTTTCGGGTGGCGCGATGATCTTGATCTTGATCGTCGATGGGGCTAGAGCCGTGATTTCTTTTTGCATACGGTCAGCAATACCTGAAAGAAAAACGATCGGTTAGGCTCATAAGCCAAATAGGCTATTTGGGAGCGTTTAACACCCCCTACACTCAATTGGCAGTCAAATCGAAATTTTAATGATGAAGAGCTTCGAAAGATGCCGTTCGTCGATAGATTTCATAGTGGAGAATAAGGTGGTAACATTGGAAAATATTTGGGAGAAGTCGAAAAAATATATTAAATGTAGATTCTTCGCTAAGAATGTCATTCTATCACTACTTTAGGTAGTGAATAAACAATTTAGTTAGGCACAGACATCCTCATTGGCATTCACCCAAGTGGATCATAAACACACATTGGCATCCACCCAGTGGACGACACACACATTCTGCCAAAATTCATGTACTACCTATGAACTAGAGTAACTCAGGAATTTCATTCATTCCCAAAATACCTGAACATTAGGAATTTTCATTCATTTCATGAACATATGAATTGAAATACGTCGTGACCTTGTTGTTATATACCTTGACAACTTGAAGTTTTCGAAACTGAATGAAGCACTTATTATTATCCAATCTGAATATTGATAACGAACGCAACGTTATGATTTGCTCAATAACCTTGTACCCAGTTGACCAAAACATGCAGCAGCTTTATCACTTGGTTTATCTCAGAGATGCTCCAATCAGAGATACAGCCCAGATGAATGTCCGCCTCAAATGGAATCACAGGTTTATGTCAGACTTGTCAAATCATACTCAATCATGATGCATTCTCGAACAATAATAGTTGATTGAAATGATGAAAAGCATCACAAACTATACTTGAAACGAATGATAAATCGGTCGGTGTGGTCGCAAAATAAAGTATATAAAATCACTCTAGTTCACGATTGTACAATAATTTTCTATCTCAAAAATAGATCATATCCGTATTTAGGAATTTAGTGATGAAATTGAATTCGATTTCGTGTATCTTGGAAGACGTACCCTAAACAATTAATGATACCGATACCGATCATAAGATATCACGCTATGAAATTATGATATTTCGGAATGATAGTTTCGTGAACAGTTGTTGATTAGTGACTTCTGCACAACTTCTACATCGTAAGAATGATCAGAATTGAAGATTTTCTTGAATACATTAACTAGTTCTTTGAAGAATAGATTGTGTCTGCTAAGCTTCTACAACGCGTTCACCTATCAAAGTTTAGGAATGTTTTCTTTCGTGAATACGTTAGAGAAGTTCCTTTTGTAGATTTATTCGAAGTTTGGAGTTCGCAAATCTGTAGAGCTAATTCGATGGGAATTAGCCTCACACAGTCACACACATCCATACTCGCGTATACCTACATCACGTATCGTCGGTTGCCGCGGTCTTCGCATTCTCAGCTTAATCACCATGAATATCAATTGTCCTATGAATAAAAGTGATGATGATTATAATTATCACTCACCAGGGTACATGGTGGTACCTCCGGAGAGGACGGTGTTGGCGTACAAGTCCTTACGGATGTCGACGTCGCACTTCATGATCGAGTTGTAGACGGTCTCGTGGATGCCGCAGGACTCCATGCCCAAGAAGGAGGGCTGGAAGAGCGCCTCGGGGCACCGGAAGCGCTCGTTGCCGATGGTGATGACCTGCCCGTCGGGCAGCTCGTAGCTCTTCTCCAGCGAGGTCGAGTTGGCCGCCGTGGCCATCTCCTGTATTACGGTAAAATTTCTACTTTAGCAATGATAATGATAACGATATATTCGTTGATGAGCGTAAAATAGCAAATATGAGCGAGTAGAAGACTACATTTTCTCTACGACTTCCACAAAAATTTGACATCTAACGGCATCATTCGTTCTGGAAGGTGACTCACGTGCATTATTTTCTGACTCAAATTATAGCACTATCAGTTGAACTGGTAACATTGCGAACATTTGGCACGACCCTATTTTCTGAGAGAACAATAAGGATAACTTTCATCAACATTGCCTAACTACCCCGAAAACGAAAAAAATGCACGTCCTCCCCTATTAATTCTTGAACCAACTGGTATATCGCAACGAAATTTGGAGAGCTTTGATAGGAGATAAAAACCTACGTTTTCATGGAGAAGTCCCATCTAAAAGTTTCAAATTGGCGGCTGAGCACCATCTTTTATATTTTTTTCTAGATAGAACACCACATATCCCATTTTTACATGAATGAGTAGGTGCTCATCTCCTGTTGGAGCCCTACAAATTTCGTTGCGATATACCAGGTGGTTCAAAAATTAATAGGGGGTGGAAACAGACTTTAGACGGGCTCATAATGGATACGTATGTGGTGATAAATGAGGAATTTTGTCATGAATATTGATTTCTTACTCTAGCAGTTCATGTTTGGGAATTTAAACAATTAATCAGAAAAAATAGTACGAAGTAGCTAAGTTTAGGTGAATATTATCGAATGCTGATATATTTTTTTCTGCTAAATATTTTCCAAAAATACAAACGCAACAAAAAATCTGGCATCACCTGCTCGAAGTCCAGCGCGACGTAGCACAACTTCTCCTTGATGTCCCTCACGATCTCGCGCTCGGCGGTCGTGGTGAAGGAGTAACCGCGCTCGGTGAGGATCTTCATGAGGTAGTCGGTGAGGTCACGGCCGGCCAAGTCCAGACGCAGGATGGCGTGGGGCAAGGCGTACCCCTCGTAGATGGGGACGGTGTGCGACACGCCGTCGCCGGAGTCCAAGACGATACCTGGAATTGGGATTATTTTTATTTTATTTATTTTTTTTATTTTTTTTATGAGAGTCGATTCATGGTAGAGAATCTTGAAAAGTCGAAATTTCTGAAACAACGGCTATCTGGCTTGTGCCAATAATATAGACAGCCTATTCCATTCGGTCACAACTCAAATAATTCATGAAAAAAAAATAAGAAAAAATTACAAACTTCATCGAAAGAAATATATAAATATAAAAAATAAAAGTTGAGAAATTCATAAAATCATGAAAAAAATTTCAAGCAATGTCTAAAAGATGATATAGTGGTAGTTAGTTGATATACAGTGCGTCCATGTGTAATTTATAAATAATATGATAGCCGTCTGGCAATCGCCATGACGTCATCCGAAGGCGCACTGCTATTGGCCAGGAAAAAATGAGACAACCTTGTATATACGGACCTTGGTCGAATAGGAAAAATCTCTGCATCGATGGTGGATCTACGCAACAGTTTTAAGTCGTAAGTTTCAAGTAATAAGTCGTGAGAAGTTCAATCATTGGTTTTCAATATTCGCACTTGTACGCTTCTCGTTAGTTTTCAGTTTTAAGTCGCAAGATTTAAGTCACTAGAAAGTTGGCCAACTTTTAACTCTTACGACTAAAACTAAATACTGTTTGTATTGCGCATGCGTGTAAAATTTCGAATGCTGCGATTCGTGCAATTTTCATACATCAGCTGTCACTCAAAATTGACCAATGAGAAAATTCATCCTTATGGCATGACAGTCCTCAATAATTCCTGCATAAATGTTATGGTGGCTTTATAAAAAAAATTATCACCTAAGATTTATCACTTAACATTTAAGACTTTACATTTAAGACAGATGGAACATGGAAATACAATTGTTCATGCTATAAAACCATTTAAATTATTGTTAAATGGCCATAAATGAAAAAAGATGTGCGCATGTTCGCCTATGATTTACAGACAGTATTATTTTTCTCTTTACGATTTGAAGCCTATTACTTAAAACTAACGACTTGAAACTTATTACTTGAAATTGCTGCATAAATCCACCTGGGAGATCCACAGACGCGATATGTCACCTCCATGATGTAAATAAACTCCCTTTACCTAGCCACTAGAAAAAGTTGTAGACCTTCGCCTACTTGATTTTGTCGGATTTCAATACCTTACTAAGGCTTCCCAAGATCGAAACTAGGTGGCGTCACCTATGCCGATCTCGAAGGTTATCTTGGAAATGCTGGAAACACGATGTGGATTTGAAATTCAACATAAATGTAAAAACTGAACTGTTAGCTATCCATCACTGTCAGGTATCCGTCATTATCAGTAAAAGCGGATTTGACTTCACCGGATCGACGATCGTATCGCCATCTATACTGAAGTGGTGCGGCCTTAGTGAGGTCGTTTGACAGGTCTACATGTTTTGGAAAGAAACAATTGAAGAGTTATTTCACCATCCTATATCCACCTTGGTCACCTCCATGAGAGATCGATGGATTCGTGTCGAGTGTGAACTCACCGGTCGTACGTCCGGAAGCGTAGAGCGACAGCACAGCTTGGATGGCGACGTACATGGCGGGCGTGTTGAACGTCTCGAACATGATCTGCGTCATCTTCTCCCTGTTGGCCTTCGGGTTCAACGGCGCCTCGGTCAGCAAGATGGGGTGCTCCTCGGGCGCCACCCGCAGCTCATTGTAGAACGTGTGGTGCCAGATCTTCTCCATGTCGTCCCAGTTGGTGATGATGCCGTGCTCGATGGGGTACTTCAAGGTGAGGATACCTCGTTTGCTTTGGGCCTCGTCGCCGACGTACGAGTCCTTCTGGCCCATACCGACCATCACTCCCTGGTGGCGCGGTCGACCGACGATCGAGGGGAAGACGGCGCGGGGCGCGTCGTCTCCGGCGAAACCGGCCTTGCACATGCCGGAGCCGTTGTCCACGACCAAGGCGGCTACGTCGTCGTCGCACATTTTGGTTGGGTCTCGGTGAGCTTGGATCTCTTACTAGAACGGTTGGATGTCATTATTAGATATTATATATAGTCAGAATAAGACCAACAAATTCAGAATACAGATTCATGACCTCATTTCGAGGTGAAAAGTTTCTATCGAGATATGCCCTTAAATGCACCCATTCTGAGATAGAGGGTATCGAAAGTACGAAAAAAATTGAGAGTTTTTTGCAAATATTATTAATTTTATATATTAATTTGAGGCTGGGTTTGTTTGTCAGTTGATATTCCAGAACAATCATTACAAACAAATAAAATGTCGAATAAAAAATCTGAGTTTGTCGGTCTTATTCTGACTTACCATCATATATTTCGAATACTGCCAACATTCGACACAGGTCGACAAGAGGTCGACAATTTTTTTCTGTATGTTGTAAGAAATCATGCGATTATTGCACGCATGAAATTATATCACGACATATCTTCAGTTTTTCGCAAATTAATTCGCAATTTTCTTTTCTGCAAATAACTGAAATATCTGCTGGCCTGAAAGCTATAGGAAACTAGGTATATATGGGATCATTTTATGGTAGCAGTGGCGATGTCAAAAAGGTTTTCACAATACAGAAACGAGCTGTGAGAATAATATCAAATTTGAGTTCAAAGGAAACCTGTAGAGGAAAATTTTAAGGAAACTATAACAACTTGTGCAGTCTTCATACAAGAATGTTTGCTATGTTTTTTCAGAAATGAACAGATTTCTGATGATACTCTTTCGGGTTGTCAACAGATGAAAAAAATACCAGATCACTAATTAAATTGAAATAATTATCAACAAAATTATTGTAAAAAACATTATTTAATGCATCAATGGAAAAAAAAACATATACTATTTATGAATTTTTATCAGCCCTTTTTTATTTATTTTGTTATGATTATTTTACAACGTTCCTTGACATGAAGATTATTATTATTATTATTATTATTTTCATTATTCCGGTATTCATTTTAGTTCCACATGAACAACTTCCACAATTACTGTCATAATTTTTTTTTTTTTATCAATTGCGGGATTTGTTGTTTGATGAGTATAATTCAAAATATTCATTGGTACACTCAATATCATCTCTCTTCATCCGTCTCAAATATAGTGAACTTTATGCATATGAAGTTTCACCCTGTTAATTTTTCACACAAGAAAATGAAGAGTGGAATATCATTGAAGAACTTTCAAAAGGTTTTCGCTTTGGAAACTGCCGCTTTGATTTTTTTCTGTAATCACTGCCAGAAATAATGCATTTTTTCGATCTGACAACTACCACTACTAATTTTTCATTCACAAAAAACATCTATTTCCTTCTTAAACATAGTGCGTACACTTTCATGCTCGCGGATTTGTAACATAAGAGAAATTCAAAATCAACTACCCTTGTCGCAGATTATGATAACTTTCACAATTACTGTCATATTTTTTTTCTGTTATCAATTGCGCGAATTGTTGTTTGATGAGTATAATTCAAACTATTAAATCCGTTTATATATCCGTGTCAAACATAGTGAACCTTGTGCAGATGTATTTTGTTACACAAAAAACTGAAATAGCAGAACTTTAAAAAGGATTTCGCGTGATAAACAGTCGTTCTAATTTTTTTCTGATATCACTGCCATCAATTTTGTTCCGATTCGAAGTATCACCTCTCGTTTTCCACCCGTCCAAACGAAACACAACACTGAATTCCACCCCCACAACCCCCAAAACCAACACGGACGGATACCAACCTGTGAGGAACGCTACGGCGACTCGTCTGCGATCGGCGGAGGGACTGTACGAGTGCGCCTCCACCGCGACGCCAACTTTTTATAGCGACGCCGACGCGAGAGCGCGTCGCGGCCGCCCTTGTATGGGCACGGGGCGTCGCGAATCGCCCATATAAGGCGGCCCACTGATGGGCTGAGGAATGCCTCCGACTGGCGGGTCGAGGCCAGGGGCGTGCCGGCAGTTCGCGAATTTTTCCGAGGGGATTTCTCGTACCTCGAGTGTCTTCGACGATTGATTTTTAATGTCCTTTTCCAGCACCTTGAATATCCAGTTTATTAGCCTTTCGAGTCGAGTCGACTTTTGCTTTATCGTTGTGAGAACGTTCTTCTTTATTTCTTGTAACAAAGCTTTCACAAAATTGGAATATAAATGTACCGACCTTTCGTTCATTATTTGAATGATATTTAAGCTGACAATGGGAATGTTTAGCAAAATAAATTTCATTTCATCATTTGATAGTACACACAACTAGCTTACTGGCACAATCTGTTTTTCTCTAAGTACTTCCTACTTTTTTTAAATAGTTACGTCAAACCAAAGCAACCAATTCATCAAGAATCATATTTCGTCTTCGAGATCAACCGACGTAATAAATACATGTAGATACATTTCAATTTTCCCTTGATTTTGACCACATATCTTGTGCAGTACAAAAATAAAGTTTTTAAAAAGTCTCTTGCCGGTGTTTCGAAAATTACTAATTAATTTTTGTATTTTGGGAATTTCACAGTAGAAACAAACAAACAGATCTAGTGACGTCAATAGTTGACCCATTCGGCTACCACTCTCAAACAGATAAGATATGATATGATAACAGAAACTGATAGATTAACCACTGAAAATTATTGCGAAAGTTCTTAATTCAACACGACATACGTTTCGACTATATTTGCATGTCATCCTCAAAGTTTCTGACAGAGATAACAATTACTCTTGGATGAACACGGCTAGCTAGAAACGTCACGAAGCGTTGACAAGAGTCTAAGCGTCTAGCGGGAACACATGAAGAGGAAAGACAACAGCAGAATAATTACGTAACCTGTTTGAATGGGTTTTTGGATAGAGCTGTAACTTGAATTCAAATAAAGCAGAACGAATGAATAATAATATTTTTCTGCTATCTTGCAAGAAGTTAGTTGCCTATCTACTCGTATGAAATATGCTACTTTCCACACTAGTTATGTAATTTACTATTATTGCACTCATAGTTGCAGCAATTGACTCATTTCTTTTCACCAATTGAATAATACGCCACTGTTCAAGAGGCATGAAGTTTTTGGCCCTATATTTCGGTTCATACATGTGCATATTGTTTTATGAATAAACCGAAATAGACGACCATACGGGAAACATTTGGTATTTAGTTAGTTCGGTGTGGGTCGTTTCGGGATAATAATAGAATCGTTTCTGAAGGTTATCTACGTGAATGAAATTGCTTTGAACATAAAACTTTTTTATTGCAACTGAAAAAATACCGAGCACATCGAAAGCCAGTAGGAAAGTGGATTTGAAAGTTGGTAAGTAACCTGATATGACACACAGCAGAATCATGAAACAAGAGTTTTTATGAGCCATAGTATTTTGTTTCTTTATTTGTGGATTTCATTTATTTACATTTACTTCATTCGAAATGTTTATCAGATGGTAAATCTTCCGTTTCTAAACAATTTTTCCTCGGGTTTTTCACCATTGTTTATATCTGTATGAAATCAAGAAAAAAAGGCATTTAGCAATGACATCACTGATAATAATATTTGTTATTTAGACTATGAGGATTCAGTTCAATTTCATACTAAAGAAGACAAGAAAAATTGAGAGATAGTTCCTGTCAATAATATCTCATCGTAGGTGATTATTCATAATGTCATGAAACCACTGAATGAACCATCTAAAAATATTTTGAGCATAATTTCGCTTGTCAAATGGTTGAATGAACGATAATTCCATATTTCACAAAATTTCATAATGATGCAAACGTGTATCCGGCTAGGTGTATAATGACAAGACTACTGGCTCAGATGGCCATAATAATTAAAATCATATTTCTATTTGGAAATCCGGAATACCATACCTCATCTGTACTATATTGGATCTGCTAACATGTTTTCAGTTTATGAAGGTAAATCCGGTAAGTAGATTGATTGGTTTTGAGGTTTGATATTTCCTGTCCCAATTGGACCATAATATTCCTAGTATCACTATTGATGTATTTTCAAACATACAAAATCAGTGTGGTCATGATGACTCACGTTTGGCTATAATCTCTTCAAAGTGCAAATATTCAAAGAATTCACGTGAAATGATCACATGGCCCACGCATTAGAAGCACGTTCGAAAATAAATACTGAAATCTAGAAATATTTACTCGTGAATTTATAAATAGTCTCAGAATACGCCACATGCATGCTTTCTAAACATGTGCCACATGTCTGTGAGGTTTTGGGGATATTCATGGAAACAGAAAGTAAATATAAATATTCACAACACTGGAGAGAGCCAAATGTTATAATTTTATTTAGCGGCTATCCATTCTCGTAACAGATGTGTAACATCAATACTCAGTAATTTCGAGATATATGTATCATTTGTTATTTACTTCTTTGAGCTTTTTTGGCGATGTCTTGGATGTCTGGATTTGATAGTTCTAGCTTGATTGGGGGAAATAGTGAATATATGGAAGAATGAGAGTAATCTTGTACTTTCAAACATTGAAACAAGAATAAAACCTAATTTACTTCACCTCGATTCATATACAGGTTGACATAGAAAAAAGTACATTGCATAGTGCCACACAATAGATGACACTAAGGTAAGAAAAAAAGTTACCATGAACACGGGTCCCCAAGGCCTTCGATTCAATAGGGATGGAACCCTGTATGTAGCGCCCTCTATCAGTGATTACTAAACTGAGATCATATTGGAATTTAGCATGATGAAAAAATCCGGTGTACCACTAGATTATCAAAAGAAAAATAACCGAAGGCCTTGCAGACCCTTGTTCATGGGAACTTTTTTTCTTATTTTAGTGTCATCTATTGTGTGGCAGTTATCACAAAATGTACTTTTTTCTATGTCACCCTGTATAGGTAGTCTGGGGTAACACTACCAATTCCTCTATTGTTGAATTCCTTATACATCCTGACCAAAAGTACAATAAATAAAACTCTGTGGATGTGGAGTATAATTATGACCAGATATCTCTCATGAAAATCATCACTTCATAAGTTCATTTTCAACTGGTGAAAATTTTAAATGAAAGACGTAGGTATATCATTATTGGTATATTTCAGATTTGAAAGTAGTACATTTGTAACAAAATGACCAGACTTTCTATAGCCATTTAATGTGAATGAAATAAATCTGCTTGTTTGTACACTAATATACAGAAATAAAACTACAAATTATATTACACTTGCAACTAATAATATTTGTAATATCAAAATAAATTTGAACATCGCATCGATTGTGGTGTCCTTTCGCGTCCAGCATAGTCAAATTATTACAAAAATAATTCGTACTTTGGAATCCACAATCGATGATTTCAAATATTGAGCGACTAGTTCAATCACAAAACCTAAAAAAAATTGCAACCAAGACTAAGCAACTTTCGACCGATCGTGTCCTCAGAAACAATCGATACGACTCATTCTCGAAAATAAATCACAATAAGCATTTACAACGTTTCAGTCTACTATGAATCTTATATATAGGAGTGGATATTCCTAGATTCACATGTTACATAAAAACCGTCCATTCATATTAAAATCTGAAGAGATTACAAGATATAGATATATGTATATTCAGTTTGAGATTATCTACATAATGATGGAATGTAATGTAGTTTAGAAAAAAAATAAAATATGAAAAGAACCCATAAAATATAGATTGGTAGTTACGATTGTTAAAAATTTCAAGGGACCGTTCTTTCACTACCTGGTTCTAAATTGATAGAGAGAACATTCTTTCTTAGAAAACATTTTGTCCATTTTCTCAATCAGGAATTTAGTAAGAAATTATTTGTTTTGCTTTCTACATACGTTTTCTATCTTCACTCTAAAGGTTCTCTTCAAATTCTGAATGCCAGTGTTTGAAAAAATAAGATTTGGATTAAAGAAGTAAGAAGTTAAAAAGATCGTTAAATTGCCTACATTTACACTGTATAAATCAAAAATCATAAATAAAAAGTTCTTATATAAACAAAAAAATAATATGTAATTATAAAAATAATCTAAATCATAGTCAGGTACAGTACACAGAGGCAAAAGTTCTATTGCAAAGAAATGTCAAGTCATATAAATTCTAATAGTGCTTTCGTCTCGGTACCTCAGAACTCTTGCACAATCCTATACTTACACATAAAACATTCAACAGACAGAATCATGAGTATTAGCTTTAGGATGATATGCGAAACATTAATAAATACTTGAATTTTTCCAATATTTGAAATCACTGGTTAGAGATAGAAAAATATTCACACTGCCGAGACTTGGGTCTCTTCGTCATCTGCAGAAAACAAAAGAAACAACAATTACTACAATATTCTTTGTTGCATAACTTAAGACTAGTTTGTACTCGTCAGTTTACTTGTCTCAGTCAACTCAGACCATAATTATGACCGTGTCTGATTCGCATGTGTCAGATATATCTTCACCTGAATAAAAACAATTAAAAGCATAATTACTATAGTTCGATCGAAAAAAAATACACCAACTGGTGCTTTCACACTCCCCTGTAGAGTTAGACACAATTTGCAGAATTGTTAATGGGTTTTAATACTTGGCACTAAGAAAAAATATTGGCGAGACAATAAATGGGGAGAATTCAATTTAATTTTCCAATATATCAACATATTGTTCAACTTTTTATTTATTTTCTATTGATTCGAGATTGATGTGACCGCGAGTCCAGCCACAATAGTCGATGTCGATCACTATGTCGTTTAAACAGGGTGTCGTGGGTTTAGATAGTGGGAGTTCGGCAATCGTTCAAAAAAAGGATTCCAAGGAATGAAGTTACAATAAACATAGGTTATAGAAAGCTCCGCTTTCGAAATTTAAAGAATACAAATGATTTGCAAGATCAATCAGCAAGTACTTACTTGAGAGTGCATAAATCGGTAGCATAATTTTGGAGTATTAATTTGGAATTTTGCAAAGAAAACATAGTCTTTTTAATATAAGGAAAGATTTTATTTCTCAAAAAAAAAACTTGATCGAATTCGATAGAATGCACCGTTTTCGAGAAAAAAGTTGTCATATTTTTTGCTTTGTAACTTCCATAATTCCTGAATATAAATTTCAGTCGGGTCAACCTAAATGGAGACTCATCAGGTTTTGCTAACGAGATGCTTCCTCAGGTTGTTACTGATTGAGCAGGTATTTTTTTTTTTTTTTAGAGAAATCGATAAATATAAATTTTTTATTTTCAATTTTGAGGCCGTGTATCTCGCAAATGAATCTTGATACATCTTATGCTTGTGGGAACTTTTCTCCTCAAAATTACAAATTCTCGATTGTCGAAAATCGAAGTTCTGCTATTGAAATCTGTATGTGAAGGTTATATTTTTTCTTAGAAGTCTCGGTCTGTTAACGTTAGTCCAGTCCCAAACATTGAACACTAAGAACTAGAAAAACCTGACGCCACAAACGTTTTTTTTTTCAATTTCACAATTGTTTCCAGATAAATTCTATAAATTTTCAGGACAGGAGAGATCAAATATAAACCCGCTATTTCCCAGAAATACTTCGTGAATTCATTCAACTTCATATGAAAAGTCATATGAACATTTGATAAATAGCTAGTCCAAACTTGAATTGCTTTTTTTCTGTTTGTGTAAAATTAAAATTGCTCTAATACCGATAGTTTTGTATATTTATCATATCATTCAAGGAGTCGAAAAGAAGAAGAAACATCCAAGAAGTTGGATTTTACTTTTTTAGCCTCCTTGATGCTAGTTGTCCTGACACAGATTCTTTTTTGACAGCGCCTTCTATATGGAAAAAAGGTGAATACACTTTCCTCCAAGATGCTAAAGAATGTGGATTCAACTTCTTCGATGATTTTTTTGACTGTGTATGAAGTAGAACATTTTCAGAACAGAAATTTTCACAATTTTCCTGGACTATCTCAAAAAAATGTGTGGTTGGAATAAATGAATAACAAAAGAAGTGTAAATAAGTGTAAAATTACCATATTATATTGCAATTGGTTCATTTTGAAGAACCACATCGACTCATTTCAATTGTGAACTTCATGCTGCAACAACTATATACTGATCACCAAATTCTTCAGGGATCTGTCAAATTTCACAAGAACCTCACTGGACGTTTGACTAGTATTTCGTTTGTGGCTTCAGGTCATTCATCGTCCATTCATCGACGAACTACTCACCCTGATCTGTATCCGGATCAGTATGATAATGATAACCTTGCGCTACGCCTTCGTGAGAATGAGCTCTACCTAACCGGTGCATCCTCGCCATCTGAGCTGCTACGCTGTACGCTGGCGGTTGTCTTCTACCGGGACCTTCGGACAAAACATACGAATCTAGCGCGCAATTCATCGATTGGAGCCTACATTTATGCGCTAACAAAAAATTCAAACTTGAGTAATTACAGGATTTCCCATATCGAAGTAGTCATTTCAGTAATCGAATGAGATACAAATGAGTTGGGTCACACCTGACAAACAATTAATTGTATCGTTGAAAATAGTTTTTTTTTTCTGTTAGGAACAGAGGTAGTGAACGTAAAAATATCACTTATCAAAGACTGGGTAGCAGAATACACGTATAAGTAATCATAATATATACTCCAAATGATTATCTGCAATTTAGGTTAATGAAACCTTTCCATACTCGGAATTTCAACTGTTTCATTCCAATATTACAATGGTTATTTTAATATGGGAAGTCCTGTATAAATTATCAATGTTAAAACTATTGAATGACTTCGGATGATGATATATTGAGATGGCTGGTGGACAAAGAATATGCATGTACAAAGCAAAAAAAGCAATGAGAGTGCATGAAAAGCGGAAGCAGGTGCAATTCATATTGTATAGCCACAATATATTATTCACAATTATTATGTTATTGATCAATATTGATTAAAATGCATGAATAACTGGTGATAAATATTTCTGAAAAATTATTTTTATGGTTGGAAAAATAATAAATACATGAATACAATATATTTCAGAAGCACTCATTATTGATTTTGTATTGTTTGGGGTTACTTTTTTAGTGTTTATTCCTACCTAGTAAAACTCATCATAAAACGAAGAAAACTATAAGTCATCTTATTTTTTTCAGATGAAACAAATTTTAATTCATATTCAATAATTCACCTTGAAGTCATTGCCGACAACTCAAAATAGAAAGAACATTTCTGTTCATCAGGAAAATGATATTTATCGTTAAAAACAGGCCATATTTGGTCCAGTGGAATTCTACAAATTAATGAAACGAGGTTTTCTCTAGTTGGACAAAGAAAAAAACACAGAAATGAACATTTTTCCACAAAATTTCTAATTACAGAATGGCCAATTACAGTGGCTATAACAAACTACTGAACTTACCATTAACATTACGCAAAGCATGAGGTAGGGGGGGTAAAACGGCCACAGCGTGGGGGCAAGGGGGCATAGCACCGGCACGGTTTGGAAACCAGCCTATCACCAATGACAGACAACTAATGTAACACCAGAATGGACAAACACAGTATGCAATTTGTACACTAGAGAAACTACTCAAGTCCAGTGAATGAACTGAAGTGATCAAAAATATAAAGAGGCAATTGAAAATTTCATATGTTGCTGCCGTATTTTTGAATATATTCAGGAGTTCTTCAGTGATAATGAAAGCTCTTTCTAGTTGCTTTCGATCTATCATGGAAAAGGATAGTGGAAAATCACATCGATCTTCATACTGAGTCAGAACTCGAAAAGAAAGAGATGGCTAATAACGGGGATCGAATTTATTAGACAAAATCGATGATCTATCGAAAGCTATTAGAATCAGCTTTAATTCTTTCAAATCGATTCACCAGTTACGAATATATTATTAATTGGCATCGAACACAATTTCAAAATGTCCTTCTATTTTTGACCACTAGTTCTTCTCAAACTTCCATGGTATTGATAGAAAACTTGAAAATGCATTGGTATGTTCTAATATTCATTATCGCCCTGAATCCTCATAAAACAAAGGGTTATAAATTGTCCATGACTTTTCAATAATTATTGTCAATGAATCCGATAAAGTTTTCTCTCGGTACAACGAAAGTCTGAGATATTCTCAACCACATTCAACCATAAAACACACTCATTAATTATATCGATGAATATCATAATTCATAACAACTGTCACAATTTTTCACCTCATAACATAGATAAATTGTTGATTTTCTAAAGTTTCTTGGACTACTTTTACAAAATAGAGAGAGATAAATAGCAATTATTATATTGATAAATAAAAGACGTTTTGAAGATTCTGGTTTTTTGAAATGAGTGAGATTATGAATTCTCATCAAATTTAATAATTAGGTGTTGACCTGTCGAAAATAGCACGTCAATATTTCAGTTCACTTTGTATCGAAGTGTTGTATTGATTTACATGAAATGAATTATTGATAATTCTGCACACATCATGCGATCCATATTTTTACGATTTCTTATGTACTATCGTATTTCGACTTCATGGAATCCGAGGATCACGATGGAAAAGGATGAAAACCACCATTTTTGATAATCCAGGATATGTTAGAAGTGCACATTCTTTCGTCGGCCCATTTTGGGTAGACTTCAGAGCCAAACGGCTCTGAATCTGTCACACAAGATACTTTTTATGCCTTCATTGTACATACAAAAAGACAAAAAAGTAAAAACATCCTTGAAGAAGTTGAAGAACATGAACTTTCGTACTATTTTCTTAATTTTCTCGAAAAATCGAGGGTTTCAACCTTTTTCATTGTGAAATTCGGGTTCCTGAAAGGCGTGAGTACCAAAAAAAATATCGATAATTGTGGATTGCATGATAAGATTAAAATTACAGAATTATTTCTCTTTCAATGAACGACTGCACGGTAAAATTTATGAACTTTTATACCGAAAAGTACATCTTCCTATTGAGTTGAGTCCAAAAAATGGATTACCCGAGAAAGCATGGTTTGATGGAAAGAAAATATTGCAAAAAGAGTCCCCATCTGATGGATAATTCATTTTCAAAATTTATTCATTTATAATCTCGAACGAAAAAAATCTCCCACACACAATCCACACACCATACGGAAAAGCACATCGAAAATGCAAATGCATGTACATACCTGGTATCGGAGGAGGATGCCGGGGTGGACTCTGACACCTCGACTGGTACGTGTGACTGTCGCCAGAGCTGTTGGTCACTTGACTGAGGGTGCTGTGACCCGAATCTGAAGAAGTGACCGAACCTGCGTATCAATAAACATGCCACCTTTCAGATACGTGCTCGAGACAGGTGTACGGAAATGCGAGAAGGCGTGCTACCAGAGGGAGAAGGGTGACAGGAAAGCAAGCGAAAAAGGGGAGAATATGCGGGTGCAGAGCAGATAATGTCTCCACAATAGTAAACAACTAGGATGATTGCGCTATACTGGAAAATCGAGCCTCATTGTCAAAGCGAGAACGTTGCAAATCCGGGATTGTTTTATCTTCTCTCACCACTGAACTCATGAAAAGGAATAACTTTTGATAAAGTATTTTGAAACAATGTGATATCATACATTCAAAACTTCTGGCAAACATCCAATATCTTAAGGACACAGAGGTTATGTATTCACTTTCCCATTTGAACACCAAACACAAACTTACTGGTGATATTAGATGTTCTGATTTTGTTTCAGCATATTGGGTCATTTATATGCGATACAACTCCTCATCATTTCATTATTTTTTAATAATCCGAAAGTTATTTCAATGCTACATCAAAAATCTATCCAAATGAATGAATGAGACAGAGACAGAAATAGCTGATGGCATCCGTACTATTCTAACAACGAGGCTCGAATTTTGATCACCTAGCATGTTATATCAGGCATTCCAATTGTTTTATAAAACACTGGCGATGATAATTATGGAGTTATGAACAGTCCAATGTTTTTGATTAAGCATAACAATACACAGTGAAGTTTCATGATTGATTCTGACAAAGAAGACAGCCATATAGTGTAAACAATACAACGAATTCGCATTCCCAAAATGCAATAGCTGTCATTTTTTAGATTTGAATTATTTCATAATGCCAAATGAAGTTAAAGAAAATTTTGTAATATTTATGATCATTTGAAAGGATATTTTATACAGTTGAAGGAAAGATTTTTCCATGATATGCATTATTTCAGAATCTGTATTCACATTGACGTTCATTACCACTTCTTCATATATTTCTTGCTGCTCTTCAAATCAATTGTGATTCTTTCTCATCATAATATGAATCAGAACAAATAGAAAATGAATCTGATTTTGTCCCAATTCTAGTTGAACAATGAGCAGTCTAGAAACTAAAAATTCTCTGCATTTATGACCAATTTCATAAGGTCATTGCAGGATCAATTTTTTTTCAAATAGAACTCTATATTTTCCTTAACTTGATGTTGACTATCGGACAAAAATGAACAACTTCTGTCAGTCTCACAACATAGATAATTATTTCTTTGGAAGAACTATTCACTGTTCACTGCTGTTCGACATTTGTTGGAACCGATAGAAATATCTTCATTGTTTTTTTTACAGGCACGGAACATTGCCTTATCATATTCTCGATGAAAAAATTGTGTGAATGAATTGGATACCAGGAATTTAAAGGCTAAGTAAACCTTGGTCTCCTCCTCATATTCTTTCGATTTTTCCTTGGTACTCGTTTTCTCTGCCAGAAACTTTGAATGTGATAAATATAATGGATACGTATGTCATTATGAATGAGAAACTTTCAGTTCATCTCTGCTTGAGGATGGCAGCCGAATGACTCCAATGATTCCAATGATTATTCAACATCTTAGAAAGTACTCGAAGATAAACGGTTCGTGCAAGGTGACCAGTTCTGGTGAGTACTATCGAATGATGAAATACATTTGTTTGCCAAACATGCCCATCGTACATCGAACGGATATCATGATGTGAACTTGATGCAAATGGAATTGAACGTGACACATTGAGGTTATCTTACCCGAAGTGACGGTCTTCCGCAAGGGCAAATTGCTGAGCATCGTGACACTGCTGCTCTCGGCCGACAGAGCCACTGGAGGAAGAGGTGTAGGCGTATCCGAATGGGATCTTTCGTGCATCGCTCTGCCACCAGCGCCAGAGCTGCCCGAACTATGCGATCCGTAACTCGAATAACTACCTACAAAATTTCAAGATCGCGTTTAGGTTTTGTGTGCCACAACAATTATTTTCATCGCCATAAATTGGATGATGATAGGCGGATATAAAAATCGTATGGTATTTGAAGATATCATTTTAGTTTATTTCATTTTTCAGATTTTTCTTTTACTCCCTCTGGACTGTATTAGATTCAATTCAACAAAAATATCCCATGGTGCTTCAAAATGTCCAATTGTTTTTACTTGATTGAATGAGAAATTCCAACTTTACAAATATCAAGGCAGCCTCTATGGCAATTAAATATTTGGGATTCTTTCACAAGAAAGAATTTCTTTCTATAGTACGATTTCTATCAATTTTTATTATGCAACAGGATAAATAAAGAAACTGTGAGAATTGTAATTATTTGCCAGATATGTTTTAACAATCTTGTTCATCTCAGCAGCAAAGCCGATTAATAGGCACTCTACTACTTCTATTTAAACAAGTACCTATTTTTTGATTCCAATAAAAGTAATTCGATGCAATCAACGATGTGGTGGAAAGTGTTCAATTACTATCACCCAGTCAGTTCTTGGATGAATTTGATTTATGAATATCCAACTATGAACAATTTAGTCTTAGAAAATGTTACAAGCATTATCTGACAGCTAACGAAGTGGCAGATAGTTTTGATTATTTGAGTTATTTCAAGTACACGCTATTCAAAACATTCCACATGAATTCAAAATGTTTGGGTTAGAACATGCAAATGATGATTATTGAACAATGACAATATCCCACGATGAATCAAGATTTCTCAAAATATACTGTGCGTTAAACGGTTGGAAACAACACATTCACTAATGTGTGAAATGTATGTAATGAAAATGACCTATATTCTTCTGACAAAATCATCACGCAGAGTTATGGAATGCTTCGAATTGAAGTAACTCTATTATCGGTCACGAAGTGTTTCTAATTTGTCAGCAAATCAAGGGTCCCCGACGAATTGAAAACATCTTCCACCAGAAAACTTCATTATAAAAAATCCAATAGAGATAACTGTGATACATATCCTGAATATTCGTCACTGATCTATGATAAATAAATGGAATTTTTTCAAAAGTTACCTGTGGCACTTGGTGCTCTTCTGATAGCCGGAATGGCTTGTGTACTGATGCCGTGTACGGGAGGAACACGCGGTTGATGCGGCCTCGTTTTATTCGGTTCCGATAATGCTAATAATTTCCTTACGGCTTGAGGTGACGCGGAACCTGAACAAAACACAAAGACGTTCGTGAAACGGAAATCGCGATCGCGAATCAGCATTATCGTGTACCGGTATTAGTTGGTAAAGTCAAGCTGATTCACTACTTAGCAATACTCTTCTTATCGAAGCTAACTGAGTTCCATGCACAACTCTTCAACTCAGAATAATTATATATTTCATTCCTTCAAACTCGATGAGATTTTCTTTTTCTGTCTTTCTGATTCCTGTTTGGGACGTATCATGATAGTTCAGTTAATATTTTAAATTAAATTGAATTGTGAGAAGCAAGACAGTGAAAAGAATATTACTAATGTGACATGGCTAAGTATCTATCAGATGTGTCAAATCCTTACACATACAAACTCATTATCATTTATACCACTTTGATTCTTTTAGAGACATTTATTTTCAATATTAGTATGAAATCATGAAATGAAATTATAAATTAGGAGAACATGAAAAAAAATTGATGAATAGTCTGAGTTTCCAGAAATAATAGCCATTTCAGTATCATTAGAGGAGTGAATTATCAGTTTTTCGAAACTTTAATATCGGGAAGATTTTAATGTGTAAGAAAATGTTCAATATGGATCATTCAAGGTATATTATGAAACAGAGTCAGTTGGAATATCAATGTAGCTTGCCAAATAGGCCGCAATTATCAAAAATATAAAAAATCTTTCAAGGTCATGCTGTTCTATATGATTATACATTCGAAGTGTAAAATTTGATAGTATAGCTCGAATTGAAGAGAAACAAACTGCAAAAAATATACAAACTTAATTTCATACACAGTTGAATTTTTAGGTGACCATAATCGATGAATAACTGATCAATTCATCACTATATAAGAATTTCAAATACTTCAAACTGCTGCATAAAATACGAGTATACAGGGCGTTCACGAAAATTGGAGCGATAAATTAAATGGGTTGTGTTAGTGGTTTGATTCCTCAGTCAATAGCACAAACTAACTACCTACTCGATTCTACTGCTACTACTACTAGATTGGGTTCATTCTAGCACTGTTTCCAGTTTATTTTCATTTCGTAAACTTTACCAGTTCATATATCTGGCTTGAGATCATTGAATGAGGACACATGATTCACGTTCACAACGGGTGATCAAAATTAGCGTCACTCACAGTTTAGTACAGTCATGAACCTTTCCGCACAATTGAAATAACGCGTTTTAGTATTGAGGTACCTTTCTGTTTGAACTTCCTAGTTATGACAGAGATCGACACACATCAATCATCAGTCAATTACAAATCAATTACAATCAATTGCAAATTTGAATCCGTCCGACACTTCTGATCCATTCGACTAGGCTGAAAGTTTTGTGCGATGCGGTCGTTAATCTCTGTTCAGTGGTAAACAAAATTTATACGAAAACTGTTCCAATTCATAATCTCGCAAAATATTTATTTTTTGGAGAAGTCATGAAATGAACACGAGAGAGCATGTATTGATTGTCAATTTATGGACTTGTAGAAGTGAGATGCCTTTCTATCGATTTTTTTACGGGAAAATGGCATTTTCTTGTTGGATATTTCGATTTACACTGCTGGACATTCAACAGTGATATGAGTTTCCTATTGATACGTCGATTTTCATTTACCGCGAGTTGTGAATCTGAATATATACTTTCATGAATACATACTATAGCTAATGTCGATAGAATTTTACTAAAATTGAATTGAACACGTCAAAGTGAGTAACAATCGAAAACACAATAAATTCATTATGGATATATGCCCATTTTTGCAACGCTTGCTTGTTGTATATTTCAACTAAATCATCAATTCCAAGAATATTAACTATTTTTAAGTGAGTAATGAGCGTTTTTGGAACTAGGTAAAATGTTGTAGAATACTCGTGTCGTCAATATGTATTATCGCTCCAAAATTCCGAAAGGAAGAAACCTTTCACAATAAACAAATCATCATCATCTCTGGTTCCTCACCGAACTTCGCGGCCGGCTTCCGCTCGTCGCTCGCGCTGCTCGTGCTGCTCGTCGTCGACGGCGCCGGCGACGGGTGGCGTTTCGGCTTGGCCGCGCCCGGCGCCGACGCGCCGCCCGGCGCCGGCCCCGCGGCCGCCTCGCATTCGAGCGACATCTCGTGCAGCCTGGCCTCGTCGACCTCGACGCGCAGGTTGTTCAAGTAGGCCTTGACGCGGCGCACCATCTGCGATTCCTCGAACATCTTTTTCGGGTTCAGCGCCGCCGTCGATTTTTTGCGGCGCTTCACCGTCGCCTGACCTGAAGATGCGGATGATGAAAATTTCAATCGGTATTATAAGTGATCTGATGTAGATTTTTCGATTGTCGATATTACTATTTGTGCCAAGTTAAAGATGAAATATTATCAGAATAGAATAGTTTCGGGGATGTTAACATGAAAATCTTAAAAGGAAGGGGTTTTTGGATAGATAATATGGATTTAGCGAACTAGTATATCTTTGCCTTTTTTATAGGTACTTCCATGGTCGGTGCTCAACGGAAATATTATGCCACCACGCGCGATTCCTAGTAGACAAACCAGACGAGCTCAAGCTGGTCACCCCTACACTGTCAGACTCGAGACCTGTCGAACATCGCTATACCAAGCATCATTCATCAATAGAACGGCAAAGTTGTGGAATTCTTTGCCTAGTGAAGTCTTTCCTGATGCTTACAACCTCCAAAAATTCAAGAAAAATTCCAACACCTTCCTACTCTCCCAAAATTTCACCGCTGGCTAACACGATGTTCCTCGAACATCATAGGTTTTCCTTTCGTGTTGTCCACAGATAAAAAATAAAAAAAATCGCTATTTGGTATACGAGTTGGTTGCAAGTTTTTTCTGTTCCGTCGACCATATTTGCAATGGAAAAGAGTTGTCCAATTGCAATAATAACCGAATCTGTATAGTCATGACAGTCAACTTGTCAACCATCGTGACTTTGTCGTTCGTCAAATCTATAAGTGCAAAACATATTTTTTTGTTGAAGACTAGATCAACGAAGATCACCGAAACGTCCTATGAGCTGTTTGAACATGTGATTTTTTTTATCTGTTGTCAACACGAAAGGGAAACCTATAATGTTTCATGGTATCCATTTTTTTTTTATTAAATCAGATTTCACACATCACTCTCAAAATGTTTGGTTGCCTATACCACAATCATTCATTAATAGAGCAATTGATCTTCGGTAGGGGTCATTAACGATCAATTTTATAAACGTTTGACAGAATTGTTGATACGAGATCGACATTGTCATAAATATATCCCAATTTTTATATGAATGACTACTTCTTCTTCAAGTTCTTTCCATCAGAAAATATCAAAGACAAAGAATTTCAACAAAATAGAGTTATACTGGAAGGTTAGGATAAAGTCACAAAGAGTAGTTTTCTAACTACTAGTATTATAAGTGGTTAAGCGTAGTAGAGTGGTGGAAATTACATAAAAACTTCATTTGATGAAGATTAAAAACAAAAAAAGATGAATCATAACCGCACATGATTCGAAGAATTTGTATGAATGCATGACGTTTACCTTGACAATGATACTGTGAAGAAGCCGTCGTGAGCTGGTTGAGGGCGACCATGGCATTGCTGGCAGGTTGTCCACCTAGTTTCAACATGGTCAACAGATCGTACGGACTGCTGCACATGTTACTCAGAGATCGCACTTCTTTGGCGATCATCCGCAATTTCTCGAAATTAATTAGGCCTTCGACTTTGGAATCGTTGCCGAGGTGTATGAACGTCAAGTCTTTTTTCACCACGGGATAGAAAGGAATCTGAAATTGGCGAGTGAGATAATGTGAGATAATGATCTCGATTTGGATGCACAATTAACACTTAAGGTTGGTTCACATACAGAAGGGTCGAACTATTCGATAAAAGTTATGTAGGTGATGCATTGGGGGGCCCACAAGTAAAACACACTTAGACTTACAATATGAGTAAGTACCAGATACGACTAAAAATAGAAACAAAAAATGTACAGATAGCTACAATAATAATGGTTATCAAATAGCAAAACTACTTGAAATAAGAGTAGAACAATTATGAGTCATTTTCACAAATATATTATGTTCTTATTGATTCGCTGTTAGTGAGATACAGTTTCAAAGGCAGTTTTTTCATCTCCTGCAAAGTGAGCGAAAAAATAACCTAGTTTGTAACTATGTCCACCTTGAACACTTAAACCATGAACTTAAACCTTATCACTACACATACAGGTCCAGCTACAGTAATTTGATCATTACATGGTTATCCAAACAGAGAATCGTGCCAGGCGTGCATAATTCTTAATATTTTCTTATCGTCGGAGACGATGACACACTAGAATCCTGTATTCCACCGACATCGAAACTATAATTTAAACATACGAGTTTTACTACTCTCATTGTACCAATTTCATTTTGATGTGCTACTTCCTACACTTGAATCAAAATAAGTTTCGAAGATAAGGTACACTTACGATCGGAGGTTGAGTCTGTTCAGCACTGACCAATTGGCGATACTTGCTCATGTTTCTCGACGGATCCATGAGCTGTTGTAATTCGGAAAAGACCCGTTGGTACTTGCTGGGCAACTTGTCCCAACTTTGTCTTAGTCTCGACACGGCGCCGTGCCCCAAACCGCTGACTATGGCGAACATCGAGTTGAAGTTTTTGCACTCCTTACATTGCCCTAAAATATAAAATATTTCCATGAGGTGCATGAGGATCTGGAATCTTTTTTCTGGCTGGAATGAAAAAATATTGAAGGTAACCTCAAGATTCGCCAGTGATTCTCCAAGAAGCTCCAAGAAAAATCATAGGATCTGCTTGCATTCTTCTTAGCGGAGACAATGATAATGCCTCTTGTTCAGTTGAGATATGAACTTGATAACTGAATATGAAAATGATGAATTAAGATCAATTAGGGAAAAAACTCCTGGTATCCAAAAATATTTCTATTCTATATTCTTTATTCTCTAGAAACGGGTAGAGAAAATCCCACAAGGACAAGAAAAGTGAAAAGAGAAATGATATGAATGATTATGGATCAATATCTGTTCTACTGATCTTCCTCAGGAATTATGGAACCAATCATGAATAATCATCTAATGGATTACTTTGGTAATTACAGTCGATTGTTCAATGGCCACTATGGAAGATTAATGAGGTAGCTGGGATGGATGTAATTTCAAACATTCATAGGATACATTATTTTCTATTTTCAATACATATCAGGCGAATAATAACTTGTAGCTCCTAAATTAATATTTATTCAATATCAGCCTTAGAATTTGAAGGAGAACTAAAATTATCTATCAAAACCATTTATTTCAGGATGATTCACTGAAAATCAACAATATTTGATATCTATCTGAGAAAGTACAAATACATCATGTTCGAACACTGATGAGTTTACGACATAAGACAATAAAGTGCGTTATGTTGTTTCATTCATTTTGTCAGGAAGGAGTCAAAAATATAGAATTTAAGATGAAATATAGAATATGCAAGAAGTCAATATAATGCACAATTATTATGAAACAAAATAATTGAATTTCTCGATAACAAATTCATGCATCGAACGTTGGAAAACAATCAATATTCCATAATTGAATACTTTTATATGATTCTTTACCTCATGAGGATATTCGAAATTAACCTAACAAAATATTTTCTACCAACATGTTGATGATTTTTTAATAACTTATTTTTCTGTCAACTTTTTTCCCTATTTTATATTGATATCTTCTTGGGGATTCACAACGGGAAAAAATGTGTGAAACGAGCCCGATACTCACTTGCCACCTTGATGAACTGCTTGATGATCTTCATCCTGCGCACCGGATTGTGTTCCGCGCACACCTCCGACACCACCCAGAAGGTCTCCTTGTTGACCAGGGCCGCGAACCTGTCGAGCATCGGGCATCCGTACTTCGACTTCAGCTCGAACAGATCGTCGATGTACTCGGTCGGCTCGATCTGCCTGAAGATGCTGAAGTCCTGCAGGGTCAGCTGGATGGCCACCTCGACGGCGTTCAGCTGCAGGAAGTGCACCGCGCTCTCTCTCACCAGCTCGGGCGCCAGCTCGTCAGGTACTGAACAGAGGAAGGTTAATCGTCACAAAAACTTCACGAAAAAGTGTTTTTTGTCCAAGACAGATTTTACAGAAATCATTCGACACTTGAATGCGCCTTGAAGAGGAGTAAGATACAGTATAAGCTCGGATTTCATGATTAAAAAAAAAATCAAATGCAACGAATAAATTTTCTAGAATCAACTGTGAATCAATACAAACTAAGAAATTTTTTGAATTCAGTTTCATTATATATACTCAAAATTTGTTGCTCTATTCATTTTGTCAAGAACAAATTGAATATATGAAACTTGAATTTCAATGAAGTCAATACAATCCATTGTCATGAATCACAAACATTAAATTTATTGATAACAGATACTTATAAATCAAATATTGGCAGACAATCATTTTTTTTACAATGGCATCTTATACAACGCAGTCCTCAATGAATTGAACAATATAACAAGCAAGAAGATTCAGAATTATTATGAAAAAATATTCGCCCAGAACACTCTGATTGAAAGGAATTCTTAGAATTCAATGATTAAATGAATTCTTGTTTCAATTGTATATTTCATTGATCATCTATCATTTTTGATCTAGTTCTTTTTTTTCCAATCCATCATGGATTTTTTTGTTACGTTATATTATATATTGGATTATTATGCATTTATTATGTATATGTATTAATTTCATATACCCTGTTAAAAAGATGTTTCTTGTGATAATAAACAATGATAATAATAATAATATTGTTGCTATAGACATGAGAAAGAGAATAATAAATATAACTATTCAATCGTTTCAAATGATATTACGAATGGCGCAGGAGACTTTATAAGCATAGATTTTGATAACGACAGAACTGGAGGAAAAAGTAAAGAGTACTACATTTCAAATAATGTTAGTACGAGAAATTGAAAGTGCAAATGACATTGTACTTGACACTGAAAACTACATTTACTAGTAGTAGTACTACGAACTACTAACGATTTTTTTCTTACTTAGTTTTTCCTTGATAGCTCCTGCAGTTTTCGAGATATTCAATAATATACTGGCAATATTCGTGAAAAATATGAACCCCACAAGTGTAAGATATATCTGGAAGACTTCTTGATCTCGCAAGCTTGTTATACTACAAAAGAATATGTGCCCTCACGTCAATGGCTCAGTGAACATGTATACTTGATTCTCAATCTATTTCTGTTTTTTATTATATATGTCTGATTATTTTACTGGGTTATGTCAGCCCCTACCTTATATGTGTCTGTCTATATCAGATATTACAGCCCCTTTTATAAGTTTTCCAATTTTAATGTTTTTACACCCAAACTGTAATATCCTATCTGTATATCTTTTTTGGACACCTAAAGGACCAATAAAAATTTATCTATCTATCTAATAGAGACAAACGCCAATCTTAAAACAGTGAGCTACTAAATTGGAAGAATAGAGAAAGAAGAAGAATAAGATTTGGCTCACCTAAAGTTTCGGTTATTCCGTTGGTCTTCAAGTAGTATCGGCTGCTGAGACCGATGCGTTCGGCCAGGTTCTGCAAATCGTTTTGCAACCGTTTCTGCTTTATGGTGTGGTTGTCGGTGACGGAAACCTCGCACAGGCTGAAGTTACTGCTCGGGTCAGTCATGCCGAACTCCGTCAGGGCGAGCATTACCACTTCGTGGGCGGTCGTCTCCTTATTAACTAATAGGTACTTATAGCTTTGATCAGGCCTGTAAACCTACGAGGAAGGAAAACAAACTATGAGCTAGCGAATAAGCAATATGAGCAAGCGAGCAATCCATATTTTTTCGATTTCTTTTTCATATTTCGACCCAGGAAATAGGTGGAAACCTCTATTTTTCGAGATAATCCAGAAAAAGTGTGGAAATTCACATTCTTTCTTGGGTTGATTGACATCATATGCAAATCGACCTTCCATTTCTCCCACAGGATACTTTTTATACCTTCATTATGCATCAAAGCAGTCGAAAAGAAGGAAAGACATCACCTAAGAAGTTGAATTCATCTTCTTTAGCATCCTTGATACAGGTGGTTACACATTCTTTTGTATGGAAGGTTGTAAAACGAGAATCTCTGACATTTTGGATCACCGAACTAGATGTTCTGACACAGATTCAAGATCAAGATTCAGACAAGAACGTGAATTCAACTTCCTCCAGGATGAGTTTCCTTTTTTTTTAAGTATTATTTTTTGAGTATTGAAAGTATTGTCTATTAGCGTCGATTGGCAGAAGAAATGATTTTCACTTCTTTTCCTGAATTATCTCAACAAATTGAGAAGAAATTGTGGTGGTGAATTCTTGAAATACCAAAAATATTTTCGAAAAAAAATATGGAGTGCATGATAATGCAAAATTATTACCTTTCTTGAAAATTTAATTTTATATTCAGACTGGAATGCTCTTGTTTACTGGACTAGTTTGGGGAGACATTTTACAATCGAGTAAATCTATGCAATGTAGATTGCTGCATTCTATTGAACACGAAATGAACCTCATGTATTTCCTTCTTTGCACTCAAGGAAACTTCATAGCGAAAACACAAGGGGTGTCTAGAAGATATTGTGCATAACACATCCAGAAACTTTCAGGTTTCTAAAGATGCCCTTTCCAAACTTACTATATGGACTATCATTTTTTTTCAATAGAATGATCATAATGCAATGCTTACTTTCAAAACATGTTCTGGGTAATCGACGCACCGAAGGTCGTCATAGTATATCGACATCAAATCTGGGTTGCTTTGCGACTGATACAGATTCGTACCCAAATTAGAAGGAGGGTTGAAGCTGTCAACTTGGTCTTGTCCCATGCCAACACTGAAGGATGAAACAAAAATATCATCATTTCTAACATTCGTTGGAATACCAGCAATATATAGTAAGAGTGTGAACGGAGCTAATTATCTTATATTCAACACGATATGGGAGATATTTTTATCGATACACTATTTAAAACTGCAATGTGACGGAAATTAGTCTCCAGCATAGAACATTAATATTAGGAGAAATAATAATATCCGAATTTCTTGGTATGCTAAAGGCAAAGGTGAACACCTCTCATGGTATTTTCCTTATATAATTTTGTAACAATACACCACCTGTACTTGCTGAATGAATTTGGAAAATACTTAGGTTACGATCATTCATTTTGAACGAATAACTGTGTTCATTTATAATATTGCATTTCATTTGTAGGTGGTGAAACTCTTCAAAACCATTTTATTTTTGATCATTATTGTTACGCACGGACACTCATTGCTATAAACTTGTTTGAGAAGCAATAATCTCATTATTATTATTATTCATGAAACCAGTTGGAGACTTTGGAAGTAACATTTACAGTTTTTCGACTGAATTCATCAAAACATTGTCGGCAATCAGAATATTTGTATAATCTGCACAGTTTGTTAAAGTGCTAGAAGGATTCGCTCACTTGATGATATTCTTGGGCAGCAAGTTCATCTTCATCAGGGCCTTCTGCAGCTTGCCCAGCGCCGTGAAGCTGGACTTCTTGCCCTCCTTGGCCGGGCTGTGGATGCTCACCGGCTGCGAGGCGGGCGTGTCGTGGCCGAGGATCAGATTGGCGTCGATGCTGGACAGCCGCGGCCGAGGATCGGCCTTGCCGATCTCCGACACTTTGCGGGCGCGCGGCCGAGGCGAGTTGTCCGGCGTGTTCAGCATCTCCTTCAACGAAAAACATCGATATTCACATACATCGATAATGAAAATGATAGAATATGAGGGAAATCTCTAGGATATAGGTAGAACATGAAGAAATATGTCAAGTTCCTATGAAATGTGTTTCTCTACAGGCTCTCCTCACGGACACATAGGCACCTAAAGGGATAAATGCCTGGAAAAAAAATAAATTTTGGTACCTTAAACCTTAAACAAAAAATAGTATCTTGTATAGCTTATAAGATTCAAAATATCAATTCGACTCTTGTTCTTGAAGATTATTCAAAGGCTACTTTGTTAATAAGATAATAATAATAATAATAATAATCAACGTCTTTATTACTCATAGTATAGAACATCTTACATCAGTATATGAAAATACAATTGAATGAGTAAAAGGCAAAGTTCAATTTAGGTGGAGATGATGAATCATCACTGAATTGTTCTTCCACTTAACCTTTTATAGTCTCTTTTTCCGCATTATTTCAAATATGGATGTCTGCATGATCGAGTTTGCTACCTGGGATTGAAAATAGTACTAACTTCAAAAAATTAATATGGAATTGAGAAGACAAGGAAATACATGTTACTTAAAATGAAGCCGATATTCAAGATTTTCATGGTTACACTGAAGCTGAAATAAATATTTTTTGTAGGTGCTTTTGAATTTGTGAATACCTTTATTGTTTATTAATCGAGATATAGAGTTGTAAACTTTACAAATTTGGTAATAGAATGACCGCTTGAAGAATTCTGTTCTGAAATGGGGGGGGGGGGGGTGATAACGTACCTTTGTATCGTTTATTCAAATTGTGGATGTCGGAATGGAATCTCAACCGTCTGTGAAGGTAAGGAGGTGTTTTGCTGATAATGATTTGATGGAAAAGACAAGCACTGTGTAGAATTCGTCTATGTTCCATATTTAACCAACCAGATTCATGAAGTTTATAAGTGATTCTTCGACATCTGGGTATACCATATATTAGTCTCGAACAAGAGTTTTGAACTTTTTGAATTTTCTCTTTATACTGATTGGTTAAATTGGGACCATATAGAGTGTCAGCATAGTTGAATACTGATAATACCAGAGTTTCACATAGGGTAGATTTGATAGTTGATGAAAGGAGATGCCTACTGGCATTAAACAAATTTTATTGCGGAATAAGCCTTTTGTATTGATTTTTTCACGTGTTTTTCGAACCTCGCATCAGTGTCAATCAGAACACCTAGATTTCTAGCTGAATTTACCTGTACAAGAGCCTCATCATTGATTAGGATATCAATATCAATGTTAATATCCCTATACATTCTCGGACCAAAGATCATCAAATTAGATTTCGAAGTATTTATCAGGAGACAGTGATCAGATGCGAGATTGGCAAAAGCATTCAGGTCTGCATTGAGCAGAGTGGATGCATCTTCAGATTTATCCAGTGGAAATTTGAAATAAATTTGCGTATCATCCGCATAGAGATGAACAGAACAGTTATGTAGAGATTGAACTAAACCTGAGGTGTATATGGTAAAGAGTAAAGGGCCCAAAGTGGATCCTTGAGGTACATCTGAAAATAATTCAAGATATTGTGACTCATCATCTTCTATGCGTACTTTTTGATGTCTGTTTTTCAAATGTTCTCCCATTAATGCGATAGCTTTATCAGAGGGTCCGATATAATGTAGAAACGCTAGAAGTAAATCGAAATTGATGGTGTCAAAAGCTCGACTGAAGTCTAGGAGAACCAAAGCAGTGCAAAGACCATCTTCTTTAGCTCTGAATATTTCATCCGTTATGTGTAATAGTGCAGTTGTGCAGCTGTACCCTTTTCTAAATCCTGACTGAACTTCTGGTAGTAGTAATGAGTGATTTGTAATATGATCCCTCAGTTGTGACTTGATAGCTCTTTCTAAGACTTTGGAAAGGGTCGGGAGAATACTCAAAGCACGTAGATATTCATATGCTGCGGGATTAGTTTTCTTGGGCAAAACCGTGACAACTGCTCTTTTCCACAAATCTGGTACCACATTATTGCGTCAACAGAAGTTGATTATGTGCGTGATGTATGTGATTATGAATGGACAGCACGTCTTGATGAGTCTCAAATTCAGACCATCACAGCCCTGTGCATTTGTCTTAATGCTACATATAGCCTCATAAATGAAAAAATCATTTACTTCCTGAAATTCAAAGGATGAGTCGAAACGGGTTTTGGTGTTGTAGAAATGCAGGAGATCTGGTGGGGGTTCTTTGAGAGGAATCGAGCTCGTTGTTGATCGTCATCTCTAGACAATAAAGCGCCTGTACCTTGAAGTGCAGCAGATTGGACTTGACCGTGATGCTCAGATGCGTGGTGCCGCGCAATATCTCCAACGCCTTGGCGCTCGACATGTGCTCGAAGCTGTGGTTGTTCACCTCGACGATCTGGTCGCCGCGCTTCAGCCCCACCTCCTCCGCCTTCGACCGTTTGTCCACCTTGGCGACGAAGATGCCGAAGTGGCGCTCGTACCCGCCGAGGATCTGGAAGCTGAGCGGCTCGTCGCGATCGGGCCGCGCCAGCACGACGGTGCGGACGCGCGCCTTGGCCGCGCACGCGATGTTCAGCAGCCGCAGCTGGCCGGTCATGTCGGCGTTCTGGAGACCTTCGAATCGAAACATACCCAAGTCAAGCTACACACCCACACATGACTTCAAGAACGAGGGTTTCTCATCTGCATCACCCTGCTGCTAGTACTCTTAGGGTCGGTTGCATAAAGAAAAATTAATCATGTGATTATCTGATGCCACATTAGCGGTGATGTTACGTTAAATCCAATTTGCGTCGCATAAAACTCTCGTATGTTATGATTATCGTTCCATTAACTAACGACGAAAAATGCGTGGCAACAGGGCTAATTTTCTGGATCTACGCGTTCCGTGCTTGTAAATGACGATGATTTGCGCATTTATAGGTTAGGTTTAATTATTTGATTTGACGAAGCAGTTTCACAGATCTGTGGCAGCATGGATATTGATATGGATAGCTTGAAGAAAAAACGGGGGGCAAACTATACGGAATCAGGAAAAACAACACTGCTGGAGATTGTTAAAAAGTACATATAGTAATAATATCTAAAATTTGATACCCATCTTTCGATTGGAACTCATATATCCAATTCATTCCTTCACAGATATAAAAATATAATAGAATGCAAACAGTCCGATACCATATCTTTAAAAAAAAACGGGATACATTATTCAATATATATATATATATATATATATATATATATTCAAAATCATTCGGCGGAAAAATCAGATGTCACTTTAATAATCAGTCATCGAGCACTGATTAAGTTAATGACAGGATTGAGGCGATTTGATGTGACGTTTAAAGTTGATTGGCCTTTGTGCAACTGCTTTTTTACCTAATCGGGCATTTTCATAAGTTAATTAGGTGATTAAGTCAACACACCATCAAGTATATGATGAATGTTTATGCAACCGAATTCCATAAATAACGTTACATCAAATATTTAATGTGACGTTAAATACTTAATGAACCTTTATGCAACCGGCCCTTATCATTGCATTACCTTGCTCGAAAGTCTCCAGGAACTCGATCATGTCGTGATCGGTCTCGAAGTCGGTGAAGTGGTTGTTCACCCAGAGCAGCACCACCCTGGTGACCCTGTCGCGCACCTCCTTGTCCTGGAACCACTCCAGCAGCTGATTGCACACGACCATCGGGCTGCGGATGAACACGCGATGCGTCAGCAGGAAGTCTTCCACGTAGGTCGGATCGGTGAGCGAGTTCTCCTCGATCAGTTGCTGCATCAGCCGCTCGGCAGTCGCTCTGAGGATGAGAAGACCGTTTTCGTCAGATTTAAAACCGGGATGCTGATGAAGAAATAGCGCTACTAGTTGGAGTATATTATCCAACATATTGATCGATATTACCAACCTCATATTAACATAATGATTTGGCAAATCGTAGGCTCAAATCTGACTTATAAAGGCTGATGTTCGAGAAAAAATGCAATTCCGCACTTTCTTGAACTATATTGTCACTATCAACAACACGAAAAAACTATATATAGATTAAGATCTACAACACTTGGTCTAAAAGATTATACTTATTCTATCAATCTATAAAAATGTTTTCAATCATATGATCATTGAAATGAAATGGGTTCCTACTGTATTTTCATTTTCCAATTCAAAATAAATAATTTTAATACTTGATATCCACCAATCATTCGAAATTGTTGATTAATGGTCTGAAAACTTAGCAAAACTGTCAAGTGTGAGATCATTTTCTTACAATTTTCAAGGAATTCCCCGTTTTTCTATTTTTTAAGATTTGAGGATTTTGCACAATTATGAAGGAATCCTTGAGATGAATGAATGGAAACGCACACTCAGTGGAACATATATACATAACACTGGGGAATATTGGGGAATGCAGCGAAGTGAAAAGTGTATTATTTTGAGTTATTCCAAGCATACAGAATCATTTATTCCATAATCAGAGAAGACTCACTTGAGAATCTTCACATTCATGTCGAATGAGTATAAAATTATTGTGAGAAAGTCATGACACAGCAGTAATGAACAAATTCATGTTGGAAGACAAAAGTAAAGGAAAATCTAATAGATTCAGAATTTAGAATAAAATAATATGATTTTCCTTTACTTTTATCATTAAACATAATTTTGTTCATTTCTGTTGCATCATTACGTTTTTTACAATAATTTTATACTCATTCAACATGGATGAACATTCTCAACTGAATCTTCATTGATGACGGAATAAAAATCTTGGAACAGTTTGAATGAGTGGGATTCTCACTTTGCTGCATTCCCCAATATTTCTGTTTTATTCAATGTTTTATCTCTAACTAGTCAGCAACGACTTCCTGCTCCATACCATATATGTTGTGGGTCGACGTTGGAAATATTATGTGGAATATCTCACAATAGAGATACTATAACATGATAATTCCTGATACTAATGAGGACTGTACTTCACAATCATTCCAGTACTTGCATTGATTTTTGTTACTGTCAAGGTTCCCTTATGATCTTGCTATAAAGGAATTGTGGTGTGAGTTGGTCGAGAACAATGTTTCTGTAAGTTATCGAACCATGAATGTTAATCTCATTTTCTTCTACTAGATAACTTTGCAATGGATACTATCATTTTACAGTAATAATTCCATTCCGGACTTCCCGGCCACTCCATATACATCATAGACCATTATTTTACGTTCAACCCGTTCCTGCCGAATACGAGTTGTCACTTTTCACAAATGAGCGATATTTCGTGTACTAGTTGCTTTCCAGGAGTAACCAGAACTAAGTGCTGAACTGTTTTGGTGAACCCAGAACCAACGATCACCTCACCTGATGACCACATGCCCTCGCCGGTTGCAGCTCGGCTCCATGGAGCCCCTCAGTTCGGTCACCATCACCAGCTTGCCGTCCTCCTCGTGTCTACGAGTGTTTTCTTCGCCCTGGTGTAGGATCTTGTAGTAGTCGGACTGCGTGATGCACACGAATTGGCAGTCCTCGCACTTGGTGATCATCACGCCCTTTAGTAGAGGACAGTGGTAGAGTTTTATTAACTATATTACATGATGCATGTGTACAGCAAGTTATTGTCTATTTCTTTTTGTTCGTTTCGTCTAGACGATGGCCTTAAACCGATATCAGTACTGTCTTCCAGACGTTTCTAAAAGTTTAAATTTTCAGGAAGAATGAATTATCTATGTATCTATACGAAACGAAAATCTATACTCGAATATACTCAGAAGTCAACGCTACCTATATGTAGAGAACTAGAAGTAACATGATTCTGAAAATTTGTAGAGACGGTGTAGAGTGGTAGCGGTTATGATACATGAATCAAAATCATAAGAGGAATCCAGAATTTATGTTAAATACAGGGTTAAATGCAAAAATATTATAAATATCAAAGATCATTTCCGGAGGAATCGGAAGCCTCACAATAACGGAAATATTTTAGTTGGATTCTCAATGCTTCTATAAACACCTTCACCGTCTCTATGAATTTCTAAAAACATGCAGTTTTCAGCTCTCTCTATATAGAAAATATAACATCACTAAAGAAATATATTTACATATACATTACACATACAGCAACATTAATAATTTAGTGTATGAGTATAGAGTATGAGTATTTTTCAACTATTGTCAATTTTCTGTACATGTATAATAGCGTAATATAATGGAATAATTTTGCACTTATCATGTGATGATTTCTTTTCGAATTTTCATATTTTTGGAACGTATTATGACCTCAGGAACCAGTTGTTCTGACACAGATTGTCATTCGGGTTGACGCCCTGAAAGAGTTATCCAAAGTGAACATAAATCTGCACATTTTTTAGATGTTTTTGTTTTGGGTTTTTCAAAGATTGATATGCCTGCAAGTAATGAATATTAGACAATCGACTGTTCAAACATGGCTGTGACTGTCGCTACCCGAGATCTATGTTGAACAAAGCAAGAAGAGGAAGAATAACCTAAAAATGGTACTAATTTACGCTGCGAAATCATTAAAATTTTTGAATATTGAAATATAGGAAACAAAAATAATAGCAACGACCATCAACAGATATTTTTTTTTCAATTGAAGTACTATTGAAAAAATAGGAATACTACTCGTAACATTAGTTATTGTTTTTATAGTTGAGACTAACAGCGAAGCAATAATAGTTCATTGAGAGCTCCCAAACTATGAAACTAGAAATAATATCAGAACAGGTATCTGTAGAAGCTGCTAATATTGTTTATTAATAGTACAACTGCTGCAGAAATCGGAAGAAACGTCAGAGATGGTGGAAGCATCTCCAAATGCATTCATCGAAATTTCAGGAATATTATGTAGAGAATTTAGACGTTGTCCCTTGAAATTCATCTGACATATCATATTCACTGATACAAAAATTTCAACAACCTTTTAAATTTTCTGAACTGCTACGCAACTCATTTCCGAATTTAAGACTCGTGCTAGAATATGATGCCTTTTGTAACTTTATACTATTTTCTGAAATTCCGAGTGATAAAGTCGGAATTTCACCTCAAAATTCTAATACACCGACTGACAACTCGGAAATACTTACAGACAGTATTCAACTCTGAATTTTGGATGTGAAATTCCGAGTTCCAATTCCTCGCGAAAGAAACCCAATCGCATGATAAGTGTAAAAAAAAGAAAGAAAGAACAAAAATGAAACCTTGTGATAGAGCTTGTCCATGGTGGGCAGAATCCCGAAGGCGTCGCCCATGTACAACGTCTGGCCAGGGCCGTCGGCCGACACCACTTCCACCGATCCGTTGACCACCACCGACCACGAGTCGAGCTCCTCGCCGTCGTTCATGACGACCGTGCCGGCTTTCTCGACCACCGCGAACACCATGACGGCGCAGAGGGCGCGCCGCACCGCCAGCGTCATGTTCGTGAACGCCTTCAGGTGTTGCGTGAACTCCAGCAGGGCGTCGACGTCGTCGTCGGTGCGCTCGGACGGCTCCTTCTCGAGGCAGTCGCGGACTCGGTCTCTGACCGTCAGGCTCTGGAAGGCATAGAGAGAATGTAGGGAGTAGAATAGTAGGGAAGCTTAGAAGGGCCGAGGAATATATTTGTTTTCCCACTACTAACCTGAATTGGGATTCCTCTAATGAGAATTCATACCCGACTCAACTCAACTCAATAATGTACCTTTATTTATTTATTTATTTATTTATTTATTGTTACACTGTTCCACAGGTTACACCCAACTACAGAACAGGATCATAAGTTACTATGGCTAAAAACAGAGATTTCCAAAATCACAGAATGAACAATACAAATTACTCAGAGTGCTCATCAGTGGTATATGTCAGTCTTGAGTTTTGAACCCCAATTTCCTCATATTTTTTACCAATAAAGTCATGGAAACCATGATATGCACCTGATTCGCACGAAGATTCGTGTGAAGTTAAAATTTGGTTTGGATTTCTTGAGTCACACTTAAGTTCCTATAAAAAACAAATTTCATCTTCCCAAGTTCCTGGTTCAGTCAGGACTGAATTAAGTCGTGTATGAATTCAACACCACACCAACCTAGGTAAATAATGAACTGTCAATAGCGTCGATGATATGTAGTGTACACACGTGTAGATACCGATGACTGTGGAACCAATAAAACATTCATTATTAACCAAAACATAAAAGAAATATAGATAAGACTGCGAAATTCACTACAGCCCAAAGCGATTTCTGCAATTATAAAAAATGTTTTCAATTTTGAATCGAATATTGCTCACTAATATGGTCCCCGAGTTATACTATATATATTGAACAAATAGAAACGGTCCAAAGAATCCTCATGAAGTACATGGCATGGAAAATGGATGGACAATATCCCCCTCAAGGCATAGACAATAATATCCTCTTGAAACGCTTTGGAATGCTCTCACTCAGAGAACGGAGAAATAATTATTCATGTATTTTTCTGTATAAGCTGATCCACAACCTCGTAGACTTTTAAGATCTGACCGCCCAACTGAACTTCCATGTACCAAGAATTAACAGCAGATCCGAACAGACTTTTTCACCAATAAACTCGATGTGTAGTAATTTTAACACACTTTGTAAAAAAACTGGCCAATTTCTATGCTCACTGGACCAATTCAAATCACAGTTAAAAGTCCACAACTAAAAAGTTGACGAATACTACAAGTAAAATGTTACACACGTATCACAATAATAGTCTTAAGCTGTCCTGTAATTGGGTGTACGCCTGTTTGGACAATAAAGTGTTTATTTGTTTATTTATTATCAATTCTAAAAATGGCACATATCATATGTGAACTGAGCTGTCACTGTCATGGGCTAATTAGAGTTGGGCATCAACTGAGTGAATACCTATGTTCGAAGACTGACACGATTAATTAGGTACATCAAATCGACGGTAGAGGTAGCATTTGAGATGTTCGTGAGGTTTCGGATACCTGGAATCATTTTAATGAACACAACTTTTCAAACATACTTGCGATATATACATGCTGATATTGTCAGTAGTGGAGAAAATATTATATATACCTCGAGTGGAAATGCTATTATACAGGGTGTCCCATAAACATACCGGCAAACTCTAAGGGATGGTAGAGGACATCAAAATAAACATTTTTGCTCGATAAACATAAGTCCGGAAACTCTTCGTTTTCGAGATACAGGATGCTTAATTTTTTTTAAAAAAACCGATTTTTTATTAATATCGTGAAAACGATTTGGTCGAATTCAATGAAATTTTTACAGATTATCGATACATTTATAAGGTATCTTTTGGAGCTATTAGAATTTGCCCAATAATTTCAGGGGCGTGCCCACGGGCTATGTCGGATAGTTTCTGCACAAAAAAAAATATCGCCCAGTAAATTTTTTGTAATTATGATAATTTTTTTTTAAATGAACAACTGAAAATGTTTTTTTTGTCCCTTGAAATTTTTCCGTATCTAGCTTCGTTTTGAAGAAAAAAATAAAAACCATATGTCTTACATCTATGAAAAAAAAAAATAAAAGCTTCAAAATTATACCTTACATTTTACCAATGCGTTTATTGAAAAACTAATGAAACTTCCAATAACTTTTTTTTTACTAATCATTAATTATTATTGATGACTTTTTTAATCATTTTTTGTTTTGTATTTAATTGGAAAGTATTCGTAATTTTTAATATCTTGGAAAGAGTATCTACAACATAACGACAAATAAAGGATGCTGAAGCAATAAAATGTTTTAAATAAAATAAAAATAACTAAAATTAAACACCTTGTATCTCGAAAACGAAGAGTTTCCGGACTTATGTTTATCGGTATGTTTATGGAACACCCTGTATAGCTCGCACATTATATCCTTCGGCTATAAAAGTGCTTGCTATATAATAGCTCATTTCTCACTCTAGGTATATAAGTCGTTTTGCCTTTTCGTTTTTGCCTGATGTTACTGATACTTCCGGTGCATTCGACTAGGCCGATACGGTCGTTGACCTCTAGTCAGTGGTAAACAAGAGTCATAGGAAAACTTTCTCATTCATTATCTCCCGAAATAATTTTTTTTCGACAAAAGTGTATCCTTCGATTTCGTTCTACTTTTCCGTCCTCTATCGGTCCACTTCACTTATAGCTCGCACATTATATCCTTCGGCTATAAAAGTGCTTGCTATATATTAGCTTACTTCTCACTCTAGGTATATAAGTCGTTATGCCTTTTCGTTTTTGCCTGATGTTACTGATACTTCCGGTGCATTCGACTAGGCCGAAAGCACTTTCCGATACGGTCGTTGACCTCTAGTCAGTGGTAAACAAGCGTCATAGGAAAACTTTCTCATTCATTACCTCCCGAAATAATTTTTTTTCGACAAAAGTGTATCCTTCGATTTCGTTCTACTTTTGCGTCCACTTCACTTATCGCTCCGTTCTTGCCACTTACGTCCATGCTCTCGGCCAGATCGTCCTCCTCGTCGCTGTCGACCAGGCTCTCGACCAGGCCGGTGAGATCGAGCTCGCTGTCGCCGTCGAGCTCCGAGTGGGTCGAGGCCATGGTGTCGCTGCCGCTGTAAGCGGAACTCGTGTCCGACGAGTGCGACCCTCGGCTGTACTTGTGCTGCTGGTAGAGGCCGGCGCCGGCCTGGCGTGCCACTGCCGGAGCGTACTGGAACAACAGAATAAGGACGCACGGTATAGTTTTCCGATCGGATCGAATGGACGTTGCTTTGTCGACGAAAGAACTCGAAGATGTCATATTATATATTCTCTACTAGATCGAGATTACAGGGATATGAAAACATTGTGATGTGCCATGCCATTGTGTTGAAAAATACGGAATTTTCAGTTATTTTCATTCGAACATTGTTAGATTTTTCTCTCAAATCTATTGTTCAGTGAAGTTTATCGATCCATAAGTGTGTCAAAAGTAAGATACCCAGTTTTACTCTTTGTTTGAATATTGAAAAATGATAAATAATCCTAGTTGGAATACTTTCGGAGATATCCGAAAGAAATTTACCTTCCCTACGAGAAAGCGTTTCAGAATTTGACAATTCGTCTTACACGAACCATCTTCAAATCATTTTTTTTTAAATACTTTACCTTTGGATAGCCCAAAATCTATGAGCTATGACAAATTTCGATGTTAAGATGACAAAAATTGATAGTTCCGGATTGAATATTTTGAAAAAATAGAGAAACTGTAGCTGTAAATTGCTCATAGTTTTTGGGGTATCCGAGGGTAAAAAAATCATCGGATTTCAAATTTGAAAACGCTTCCATTTAGAGAAGAAGAAGTGGCCACGATAAAGTGTTCTTCATATCGATGAATCTCTCCAAATATCGCCAGAAAAAATTGAAAAGTTAATTAAGTAAAAATAAAAATATTAATTATAATAATCATCTCAATATATTTGTAGCAAGGACAAATTCAGCCTTCAGATTTCCTATTTTCTATTTGTCAGCGACACCTTGTTTTCAAAAATTTTGGAAAATAAATATATTCAATAAATATCAAATTGATTCCTAATTTACTGAAATAACTACTTACTGCATCTTCAAACATGATGTTGATGCTTCTATGTTGCGGGTGATCCATCAGTGGTGAGTTTTCAACCCTCCTGTTCTGTTCTATATCTGGATAGTCAATCTGAAAAACAGATATTATTGAAAAATACATAAATTCACGTGTAGCCAACCTTTCAGTGTACCATTTTTCTCAACATTTTTCATCAGTTTTCGCGACCAAATCTCAATTGATTCAGCACATCTCGACGTATAGAATGATCCGATCATGGAGATGGAGTTCCCACAAGATAAGATACGGGCTTATCTCCAATAAGATAATCGCATATTTATAAATAACGAATATGCACGTATGCAAAATGCCTGAGCGTCGTCAAAACTTTCACACGCCTATTTAGTAATAACAAGATGTTTATTATGGTATAGATAATATGTTGGAATTGTGATACCTACCAATAAATAGATACCAACCGACTGAATTGCAAATTATTTTCTTGCTTTATTTTTCGGAAACATGGCCAAACATAATCGAATCGTTTGCCACCATGAACTATTGCTGAAAGCCCCCTCAGATCAAGAAAAAATCCAACTTTGTGTATCTCTTTCCAACAGAAAAAAAAAAATATTGAGAAAATATGACGACTGTGAGCCTTTTACAGAAATAATCATGGGTACGTGTAAGAAGAAATTGAAAATAAAATTTTGTCTAAATGAATAATAGAAATTTTGTAAAATAATTTCACTTACTCGTCAGACTTACAAGGAAGAAACTCAATCTTCAACAAAATCATCAATCCAACATACAGTGCAAGGGTTACAGTATATACAGGAAGTTTCCTAATTACTTGTAGAAAATTCAGGAGCATGTCGCTGACGTCAAAATAAGAAGAAAAGTTCGTATAAATATATGTCTGAAAAATATTCGTTCCTGAGATACAGAGTGTCAAAGTTGAATTCTTATTTTTGTTTCTTGTTAATAAATTCAAGAATAATTGTGATATTCGGATGAAGTTCAGTATCTAGGGGTATTTTTCAATGACAATATCAAATTTGATGTTAGTTTGTGTCTTTCGTGAGGGTGGCGCCACCTACAAGTCTTTTGAGTCATTTGAAATGTCATAACTTTTTTGTGCGTACCTGTATCACGTTTCATAGTAGAATAATAGATTTCTAGAACACTATTGTGTAAAAAATATATTCTAGAGGTAGAGGTCGCTGCGAGCAACTGTTTTCGAGTTATTGGTAGTAAATATCAGAAAAGATACGCAACTGAATCAAAGATCTGATAATGTTCAGTCTAATTTATCAAATGTCTGTCAAAGTATGCCAAAGAAACACATTCATGATCGATGATTATTAATAATTTCATGATTTATGATTTTATGGTACTTCTTCGAGCCACCATAATCAAACTCAATTTCATTTGATCTACTTAAATCGTACGACCCCCCATCAATTTCGTTTCATGTCACGTGTGCAGAATGGTTTCACGAAATATTGGGGACAACTGTATGAACTGATTCGAAAAATGAATACCTGTGATTCCACCCGCGGTAATGTCGAATTAGGCCACGACAGGGAGTTGCGCTTTCTGAGTGCCATCTTGGTATTTTGTAAGTCTGTCAACGTGGATGACCTTCTCCTATTCATCCCAGCGACGGAATTTCTCTTTTCAGGCGGCAGTCTTTCCACTTCCATTGCGGACTTGGCCGCGTGTTTCAACATTTCGATAGGTTTTCCCTCGACTGTGCGCGTGAAATACCCAAAAGTATGAATATCAGTGTTGCGGTATGCTATGATATCATTGACGACGTATACAACGATTATTTTGAAAACTAATGAGTGCTGGAATATATGAATTGGAAAAAAAGTGGATCTTTTCAACATTATTTCAATGAAATATTTCAATTGTCTCTTTTTCATTTCATAGCATTCGAAATTTCCCATTCCAAAATCATTTCACAATCAAATTTTTCGTCACCTTATCTGATATTTTATACACGTTATTTGAAGGCAGAGAAAAGTATTTGAAAAGAGTTTCATCGGACGAAAAAATAAGGAATATGTCCAGTTGTATACAGGGTGGCCCAATGAAAACGAAACAAGGGTATGCATTTTACTGAGAAATCAAGGAACTGTCATTAAAATGAATGATTCTTTATGAAATGTTGGATAGGACAGGATTTGAAAAAAAAAACACATAAGGCACTTCTTCGATGAACATCGTTCTAACTACAAGATGAGAAATAGTGATGAAAGGTAAAAAAACGATACTTTCCATAACTAGCCGATAATTTTCATAAACGTGTTTTCTCGAGAACTACTGCATTGAATTCCAAAAACGAGGAAACGTTGGCAAGAGATTTTGATTACCTTCAAAATGATGTATCACTTGACCCCTTATCCCATTTGAGATTCAAGGGTTGGAGCTCACCCCTCCGAGGGGTTTGAAGGAAATATTTCCCCCTCGAAATAAAAATCGACAGGTCCGAGCGTTTTTTTTTTTTTGAAAACGATAACTATATCAAATCGGCCTTGTTTCGTTTCCATTGGGCCACCCAGTATTTAGAAAACACAGGAATTGTTGCTCACAACGACAACTTCTGCGAAACTTTGTCTGGAAGTTATATTGCTTTGATGACATTTTGTGGCTCTTATTGTCAAAGATGATTGATGATTGAAGATGATTTTCAAAAAATATTTGTCAATGATATCAGAACATAATTTCAACTCACTCATAATTTCAACTATTAGTTGTTCAGCACACACCTTTGCCGCAAGATTATGCACATTACCTCTGAAATAATATTGTTGTTTACTTTTCTTCAAATCCTAAAATAATAATCTATCAACCATGTTTCCATTTTAAACAAAGTGAAAGATACTGCGTATTTAGTATTTTTCGCAGCTCTCCCACCCTATCAATTTCCTAGCCTTCATAATTCAACGTTCGAGAGTATCTGATTGAAGTAAATAAATTTGCTCTACTACGAGTGCTCGAGAATTTCTATAAAGCTCTCGGAAAGAAGATGAGAGATAGCACAAAGAGGAAACTTATGAATATAAATGTATAAGAACGCTCAAATCGCTTGAGGGCTTATATCTTTTGAAGTGCTAATTGGAACTGAAATTCCCATATAGAATTATTCAATACCTATCGTTTTTCGATATTCATAATGAAGGAGCTGGTGTATTTTCGATAAATACATGGAAAACCTTATACCTAACAAGAAAGTCTAGATAAGTTAAATAGGCCACAGTTCACATTATTCGCTCCTATCTATAAAGGAAGGAAACCTCATATAATAATTGATAGAAACTTTGATAACGCATGAATTGGCCTGAAACATGGCAGGATCGGAATAATAAATCATCAGGCAGTTCCTACTCCCCTCCCTCTAATAGATGAAAGTATTTTCCATTGGTGATTGATGGATCAGGCACAGAGAAAAGAGATAACAACAATGAAAGCAGGTACTTTCTACACATCTCGCTGCGAAGTGAACGTCAGAGGATTTAAGATTTTTTGTGAATCGAATAATAGCAGAAACTCTCAAGTAAAACGGCAAATTCATTTCATAGAAACTAAGACGTGAAGGATGCTTTTGTCAAGATCATTCGGAATCAATTCATTCAACAGACTCCACAAAAATGTAGCTGATTATTTAATTCATCTATCATTCATTATTTGATTTTCATTCATTTCAATGTGTGCCTGGAGTTTTGCATACATCATAGAAAGCCTTAGATTCTCAGTGCCTTGTCGATTTTAGGACCGTACTTGAATTTTTTTCAGAATGAAATCTTGACGATGCCCAAAATATATCCGAATCAGTGGATGATAAGTATTATAAAAATACGAAAATCATATACGATGAATCGAGAACGAAACATTAGACAGTAAAATTAACATTTTCATCAATAAGCTGCTATGAGTATCATGTTTTTTTGTCTGATATAGACAACTGAAAAAAAATGAGACAATTTCAAATACCTTGAGAATTAATAACAATTTAGAAATTGTTATTGTTGTGAAGAACCGCCTAGTAACCCAACTATTTCCCTATTCGATCAACTAACCGTTACAGATATCTCCTTTGGTATTATTTTGGATACTTTGTTTATGAAACCTTCGCAGGAAAACTCCAAAATTCTAAGAAGAAAGCTATTCTGGACTCAAACTATTCAAAGTCAAACTATTTTTACATTACACAACATTTACGGACTGTTTTGATGCAACTTACAGTCTTGAACAAAATTGAAATGGTTGTTTTTAAGATTTTACCAGGAGGTGGTATATTCATTTTTCAGCTTTTCATGGGATTTTCTCTCCTCGTTTCTAAAAAAAAGAGTAGAAGTTATTGAAAATTATTGCAATATATTTGTAGTAAGGACAGATTTAGGATCTGCCCCAAAATGTCACTGCGCTTGAAATTAAACCTTTAGATACCTAAAAGAGAAATTCTCTATTAGTCAGTGACACCTTGTTTTTGAAAAAATTTGGAAATACAAATATATTTAATAAGAATAAAACATCTACTTATCTTGGTGGACGTTTCGGGAACGAATCTGCTCCCGTTCTCAACACAATTAAAATATTTTTCGATTTTGACACTGAAAAGTGACTTTTCAGTGTCAAAATCGAAAACATTGAAAAAATTTACGGAGAGAAAAATATTTCAATTGTGTTGAGAACGGGAGCAGATTCGTTCCCGAAACGTCCACCAAGATAAGTAGAGGTTTTATGCTCATTAAATATATTTGTATTTCCAAATTTTTTCAAAAACAAGGTATCACTGACCAATAGAGAATTTCTCTTTTAGGTATCTAAAGGTTTAATTTCAAGCGCAGTGACATTTTGGGACAGATCCTAAATCTGTCCTCACTACAAATATATTGCAATAAGTTTTAATAACTTCTTCTCTATTTTTTGGAAACGAGGAGAGAAAACCACAAAAAGCTGAAAAATGAATAAAAATTATAATGTTGGTGCATACTATTCATCATTCAAAAGTTTCCTCAATTCAGATTCTCAAGTATTGCTCAGCTAAACATACAACAAGCTAGGTTTTCAATATTCAACTGGAATATATTTGTAATTTCAAGAAAATCTTGGAAAATGGTAGCACAAAGGCTCAAACGTAAGGATAGATAGCAATATAATCGCAGAAAATAGTCTGTAAGAATGACTTTGTCCCAATGTTTGCACCATCACTGATTTGCACCTAAATTTTTCACTGGCTTTCTAGAGGTTAATGAAAGTTTATCAATTTCATATTCGAGCACAAACTTATCTCGACTAAACAGTCTCCATCCTGTTCGTCTATTTGCATTTCCAAACAAAACAAATTTTCGTAAAAACCCTGTGTGCACCGAACAACATCAAAAAACAAACAAAGCTGATTATGCAAGTAGAAACCTTGATGAAATAAATTAGAAGAATTCAGCGTATCTTTTCCATCTAAGAATAATCCACCAACTGATATCCACTTTTCGATAGCACTTTCCCGAAAACGCGCCCGATTCCAGACAACTTCCAGTCTATCACTAAACGTTTCAATACAAAATGCCCGATTATAAGTCTATGTACAGAGGAAGTACAGAGTTGTTTCCTGTTGGTTTCAGAAGCGCAAACCACATACTGATAAAATGTCGTGCTTGTCGAACAGACGTGCTCTCTGAAAATTTTAAAAATAGTCTTCAGACGTATATTCGTGCGGATGAAAGAGAATGAAGACACGAGAGGGTGTCAACGATGAATTCCAAACGTCTTTGTGTGGTTGCGAACCGCGTGTGAGAGCTAAAATTGAGCAGACAAACATTGAAGGGGCACACGAATCCGCAATCACGATTGGTCAGTGTACATAGATTGAGAAACTATGATTTTTTTTTATCTGTTGACCTATAATGTTCGAGGAACATCGTGTTAGCCAGCGGTGGAATTTTAGCAGCGAACGAAGGTGCTGGAATTTTTCTTGATGAAAGTTTGGAGGTTGTAAGCATCAGGAAAGACTTCACTAGGCAAAGAATTCCACAACTTTGCCGTTCTATTGATGAATGATGCTTGGTATAGCGATGTTCAACAGGTCTCGAGCCTGACAGTGTAGGGGTGACCAGCCTGAGCTCGTCTGGTTTGTCTACTAGCAATCGCAAGTGGTGGCATAATAGATGATATTTTCGTTGAGCACCGACCGTGGAAGTATCTATAAAAAAGGCAAAGATCGCCGACCTTTCTACGATGATCTAGAGAGGTCAATGATTTGGTGAGTGTTGTGTCATCGACTAGGCGAATAGCTCTCTTCTGAATTGAATCTAAGAGCTTTCTCTCGTGTTACGTTTTGTTGAATAATTATTGATATTCGCGATGTCCATATCAGCAGAGAACGAACATTGACGTCAAAATCCGTGCCATTCGGCTGTCATCCTCAAGCTTGAGTAATTAATCAAGTAATGCGAAAATTCCTCATTTATCGAGACATACGTATCTGTATGTCATACTCATAGTTTCTGACAGAGCTAACACTATTCTCTTATGAACAAAACTGACAAGAAGCTTCGTTAGAATAAACATGAGAAAAAGGAAATCCACTTAACCTTCGACTCGCCAAAACATAGAATCACGTCACCATTTTGAATGGGTTTTAGGATAGGGTTGTTATTTGAATTCGAAAATTAATCATGTGAGAACGAATGGTGACGTTATTTTTTTTTTTTTTTTTGAAAACAAGTTGTTGAGAGCATTGACATTTTCGAGCAGATCATCAAACTATCCTTACTACAATTAATATAATAAGATTATTATTAGATTTTCCATCTTTAATTTTTAGAAAAGATGAGAGACAGTCCCGAAAAATCCAGGAAAATTAATAGAAGAGGACATATTGTGTCTTATATTATGTAATCATATCTGCCGATATTTGTTAATTCTTGTCTGATCATCAATATCGAATAGAGAAAAATATAGGTTTTCCATTGAAAAATGAAGTTGACCCTGCAATGACTTTGCAGAAGACCAAAAGGTCTGCTTCATAAATGAAACAAATTCGATCTGTTGTTTCCCTAAAGTACATGGTTTTCCAGAAAGGTTGTTTCAAGACTAAAGAATCAAATGATTCTATGAATGAACTGAATGCAGATAAAAAGAAATATGAATTCAGAAGAGAAAGTCTGACTGCAAAGAAAAAGTCTGAATGCGAAGAAACAAGCCTGCATTCTGCATTCAATGAAGATTGATTATGAAGAATAAAAATAAAACTCACAAGCAAAGTAGCTTCTGGATGCTTTCGTATAACTCTCTTCATTTCATTTCGGTATGTTACAAAAGAATCATGATGAGACGGATCTCACACTTTATTTTTTTCTACGGGAATTCCTGTTTTCGTCATCCTCCTTTGAGTTACTGATAAGGCTTGAGAAACGGGATTCCAATAACCCCGAGAATCGATGCTGATTTGTAGAAACGTGGCTGTTTATTCGATATTCATTATGTAATGATTATTTGTTAATGTATACTTTGCGTAGATGGGAACGATACGACAAATAAGTCGATATTATTATTCCTAATATTCCTCGTTCAACAAAGTCCGCCACGCGATAGAAACTTTGTGATTCTATCGCCCACACCCCATTACACTCGTTCGCTACATCATGTATATATTCACAGAATCCGTTCTAATTTTCTCTGGGGCGAAGCGAACCGTTAAAAACTCCATAATCTAGGGTAAAAGGTCGCGGGTCATGGGAAGTTCATCAGCTCTCCTGTTGCTAGGTAACTCCTCGTTAGCGGAATACAGGGCGATCGAAAATCCGTCGCAAAAACACCGATCCGTTCTAGGAACCGACGATTTCGTTTTTCCAAGTAAACTACTCGTAAAGTACATCGGGCAATTCGTTTTTTCAATGGGCACAATATCACAGAGCGAATGGTTTGGACAGTGACAATTGAACTATTGTAAAAAAAATCGCACAGTGCCACAGTGCAATTGTCAGTTTAGCAGAGGCAGAAGTTAGCGATAAATACACTAGTGTTTTTTTCACTGATTCATTTGTGTCATCGATTATAGCGGTATTGGTTGCCAGAATAAATATTTTGATATCTTTGTCAACAACTTATTGAATTTCTAAGCATCAACAATGAGTCAGTCGATTCGGTGAGTGTACGAACTTCGAAATTAGTCAAATTTTTGAAATCTGTGTACCTACTAATACATTTTCGACACAAACATCAATCTGGCGGCAATTTTCTACGTTTTGTTACTCATTAAATTTGACTCGAAAAATTGTCAACCTAAAAACGCTCCACTTGCGTTGTGCCTGTCTAATAATTGACAGTTTTTCTCGTCTATTTGCTAGGCCAGTTTCTCATCAAACAACCCAAATTTACCCGAAAAAATACAAACCTCTCGTGCAATTATAAGTGAATAAATATTTGATTTTCCCAATCAGATATATTTATTATTGCCTACATTATATAAAAAGCCGACGTTTCGACAGGTCATCCAGGGCAATGAAAGATACAAACATATGTTACATATGAATCACACTCCTGTACACAAAAAAAAAACGAAAATCGAAACGCAAGCCAATGCGCCATATTTTATTTCGGTTACCTTCTGACCTCTAGTGAATTTCTGCACAGAATATTTAGAGTCGAAACTCGAAAAAATTCAACACAGATGAAGTGAAAAAGTTTCCAAAGCGTTGGCGGCATTGTAACAGTAAAAGTTAGAGATGCAAACTCCGTAAGACTCCCATTCTTGAAAACGTCGAGACGGTCTCAGCATGCATGAACGTTCTTTTATAACCGACATTAAAGTGAATTCATGGTTGTACTGTGAGCGTTGAAACAGAATGAAAATGAAACACGGGAGAAATAAAAATAAACTGTAAAACAGTAGGAATTGATAATGATAAATAATAATGCCCAGTGCATGGAACTGATGGAGATTTATTCAACGATATATTTCCTTAATGGTTGAAGTTATTAGACGTCAGTATGAACGTGATATATGTATACTGGGTGGCCCAATGAAAACGAAACAAGGCCGATTTGACATAGTTATCGTTCGCAGAAAAAAATCACCGCTCGAACCGGTCGATTTCTATTTCGAGGGGGAAATATTTTGTGCATGTTTTCCACTTTTTCACTTCAAACCTCTCGGAGGGGTTAGTTAGCTCCAACCCTCGAATCTCAAATGGGATAAGGGGTCAAGTGATACATCATTTTGAAGGTGATCGAAATCTCTTACCAACGCTTCCTTGTTTCTGGAATTCAATGCAGTAGTTCTCGAGAAAACACGTTTATGAAAATAATCGGCTAGTAATGGAAAGTAACGCTGTTTTCCCTTTCATCACTATTTCTCATCTTGTAGTCAGAACGATGTTTGTGTTGTATTTTTTATTAAATCCTGTCCTATCCAACATTACATAAAGAATCATTTATTTTAATGTCGGTTCCTTGACCTCCCAGTAAAATGCATAAGAAGGAAGAAATACACACCAATCCCAACAGATTCTGGTCATTTATAAATAATAAACGAGGTAGCCCCAAAATATCGCAAGTAATGAATTTCTAAGGCCAATTGCTGGAGGGGCCTTCTAATATTCTAAACGGTTTTGCAAACCACTTCAAACATTCCTATACCGACTCTTCCCCTCTTCAACTTAACTGTGAGACTGATAATAATCATTTTCTAAACATATCAAACTTCAGTGAGAACGAAGTATATGAGGCACTAAGGTCGCTTAAGCCAAAAAAGACCACTGGTCCAGACGATATTCCAGCTTTCATCTTAAAAGACTGTGCATCTGTGCTTGCTCGTTCTCTCGCTATTCTAATTAATATTTGCTTGAAATCGGGTACAATACCAAGGATCTGGAAATCCTCAAAGTTCTGTCCTATTTTCAAGAAAGGAGATAGACGGGATATCTCAAATTATTCGCCTATCTCTATTATTTGCAACTTTGCAAAGGTTTTCGAAATTCTGCTGGAGCGAGATATATATCGTCATGTGAGGTGCAATATTAGTACAAACCAACATGGATTCATGAAAAGCCGTTCAACGGCGACCAACCTTCTGACTGTAACCCAATATATTGCTGAATCTATTGACAACAGAGCCCAAACTGATGTTATTTACACAGATTTCTCTAAGGCCTTTGACAGACTGGACCATGGCATTTTACTCGGCAAACTTGTAGCCTTTGGATTATCTCCCTCTTTAATTGCACTCTTTCAATCCTATCTGTGGGATCGAAAGCAATATGTCCAGCTGAATGGTATTAAGTCTGCCGAATATAGTGCCTCCTCCGGTGTTCCACAAGGGTCAATTCTAGGACCGCTGCTTTCCAATATATTCATCAATGATATTGCAGATGCTATAAATGTAAACATTCTTTTGTATGCTGATGACCTAAAACTATACTGCCTCGTGGAGAACATAGGTGATTGCGAGAACCTCTCAGCAAATTTAAGGCGGGTTGTAGAATGGTGTCATCGAAACAACTTGTCACTAAATCCGGATAAATGTAAAGTTATGTCCTACAGTTTGAAAACGAATATCCTAATCTTTGATTACTCAATAGAAAATGTTGCCCTTGAATGACCAGAAACATTTACTGATCTTGGCGTCACGTTTGACACTGCACTATCTTTTAGTAGGCATATTAATAATGTTGTATCCTCCTCCTATCGTATGTATGGATTAATTGCACGTTACAGTAGTGATTTCAAAGAAACCTCGACCTTAAAAACTTTATTCTATTCTTTCATTAGATCAAAGTTGGAATATGCTTCAGTTGTGTGGAGTCCCTTTAACCAATATGATATAATTCGAATAGAAGCAATCCAAAGACGATTTTTGAAACTGCTAAGCCTAAAAACTGATGGCACCTATCCACCAATAGGAACACCTCACACTGAATTACTACAAAAACATAACTTCCTTAGTCTCGAACGAAGGCGTGACTATTATAGTGTAGTATCAACCTATAAAATTATCCATAGTATTGTTGACTGCCCAACCTTATTGCAAAAGCTTAATATTTGTACTCCCAGAATTTCTTCCAGATACCCAAGTACTTTTTACATAAATACATCTCGAACAAATGTTCTGGAGAATTCTCCATGTGTAAAGTGACAAACTCTATCAGCAATGATCTAGATGTATTTAGCTGCAAGTTGTCGGATATAAAATCCCACTTTCTACAGTAACTATGTTGTTCTCTTATGATGTGTATGTATGTGTATGTCCTTAATATTCATGAAATCTGTAACATATTCATCATAATCTGTCAATTCCTGCTCTGTAATTGGGTTTATGACCTGTAGAGTATTGTATTACAAATAAATAAATAAATAAATAAATAAATAAATAAATAAATGAATAACTTGTTTCGTTTTCATTGGGCCACCCTGTATGACTTCCCTACGGAATCCACATTTTGACAGATGGATTTGACGGAATCAAAGCTTCTGCGTTGCGATTCCTCTTTCCATTTCAATGAATTCGTGCTTGACTCATTTGACAAATGCATATTATCATATACTTCCACTCACCACAAGTATACTATCATAATAATTTGTATGTGATATATCCTTCATGCATCTGTCACTGGCGCCAGAAATCAGCGAAGTCGCCTACATTTTGCTGATAAGAAACCAACTAACCAAAAGTAAATTTATTCATGTCGGAGTCTGCTTTTCATTATATCGATAAATTATGAATTCAATCTCAGTGGTTGTCGTATGACTCAGATGTTTCACTCGAGAGCTTTTTGTGGGATTTTCTCTCTTCTTTCTAAAAAATGAAGCAGAAGTTAATAAAAATTATTTCAATATATTTGTAGTAATGACAGATTTTGTGATTTGCCCCAAAATGTCACTGTGCTTGAAATTAAACCTTTAGATACCTAAAAGAGAAATTCTCTATTGGTCAGTGACACCTTGTTTTTGAAAAAAATTGGAAATACAAATATATTTAATAAGAATAAAACATCTACTTATCTTGGTGGACGTTTCGGGAACGAACCTGCTCCCGTTCTCAACACAATTAATAAGAGAAAAATATTTTAATGTTGTTTCTACTCTATTTTTCAGAAACGAGGAGAAAATCCCACAAAAAGCTGAAAAATTAATGTACCATCTCCTCGAGAAACTTGCGGACAGTATTTAATATGAGATGTTATCGAAAAATACTATACATTTTTCTTCACACTTTTTTCTGTTGCATCAGAACTTTGGCAAATTTTTTTATGCCTGAACGAACATTCATTTACATTTTTTCAAGTATATTCCCACGCTGCGATTTTGAAAAAGGGTGGATGGAATATAAAACATGTTACATATTCAGAATCAGGGAATGAAGCTCTTTTCAGATACGAAATATTTCACAGAGCTTTCCACTTGAAATATGGACAAAATGTCAAAATGATCAATTTTCCAGAACGATATAGCATCACAAAAAAAGAAAAAATTTAATGATTCAGAAAAAATATGAAATTTTTGTATCGGTAATTCCTTTTGAGATAATATGTATGGGATTCAACTATGTTTTAATATCGTTCTACATGGAACATTCTCTTTCATTTGAATAATTAAATAATAATTACTCATTGTATGGTGTTATATTTAGAAGAGCTTCAATTATATTAATATCGATTCTTAATCATAATTAGCAGAATTTCTTACCAAGTAGTTGGCGGAAACGGAAGAGTATCTTATAATAATCCGCTATTTTCTCTGGAAATGATAAACGATGATGAGGGTGTTACCACACGTACGCGTACGATTTCCCAAGAATACAAGAAACCGCTATACGATATGGTAGAAATCAGGAAGTGACGATGGAAAATCGTCTAGATGAACTTGAAGATGTGTAGATTCTATGAATCATGATGGAAAATATTCAAATGACATTCGGAGACTTATGTGAAATGACCAAATTCAAAATAAATACTCGAAACACAAGAATATTCAGAGAAGCGTAGTAGACAGAAAAATTCTAACAAATACGCAAATAAAATCATTAAACTGGTATACACGTTTTATAAGACACTATTATTCTGTTCGTTTTTTTTATCGATTTTCACTAAAAATAATTATTGGTGGAAAGTATAATCATAGGAATAATGGGAACGCTTGGCAACATTGAATAATACTAACGAAGGTAGCAAAGCACACACGAATTTGAACATCAGAAAATTCGCAAAATTTCAGGCTAATTTTTGACCATTTCCCCGACTATTTCGCTCATCTCCATCATGGAAAAATCTGTGGCTTTGCTAGCTTCGGCCGAACTCCAATGTCCATTTTGAAGAATGAAAAATTTTTGAGATTCGATGAAGTGAATTCGTGGCGATAATTTTATGCCAACTTATCACCCCATTCCCATAATTCTTATACATCTCTCTCAAGGAAAAATCTTTGGATTTGCTAGCTTCGGCCGGACTCAGCGATGTCTCTTTTCAAAAAACCATATAATTGGTGATCCGAAACTATCGTCCTGATTTTATGCTAATTAATTACCATATTTTCGAATTTTTTGCTCCATGCTTTCAAGTAGAAATCCGTAAAATCCCAAGCCAAAAATTCCGAAATAGGATGGTCGTCAAGCCTATCATTTTCCAATATCAAATATGATTTTCAGAAAAAGACACAATTGACTTTGCGAATATTTCCCATCCCTTGCGTTTTTACGCGTGGGTGTTGAAATCCTCTACTACGTATTTTCAGTATTTTTGTACAATGAAATTATCGAAGTAGGTACACTGAAGGTTCTGTTTTCGGAATCTGGTCGTATTCATATTTTTGTTTGTAACTCACCACAATCATCTCTGATGTTTCCAAGACAAAACACTCATTTTGTCTTCGAGCACTGCCACCAGTCCTTTTGCCAAAACTGAAAGAAAAAAAAGAAAAAACATATAAAACGATGTGGTTTAGAATCCCTCTATAATATGAATGATGATGAATCATGCATTATCTGTAGAACCGATATCACGAAAGCAGAATGATATTTGCTGAAAAAAATTTCTTCACTTTATTAGTATCTCTATGTATACCAACTGTATAACAACTATGACTATCACCAAAGGCGGAAACTTGGCCTCGTTATTTCCATGTTTTTACCTCGACTTTTACCTTTATAATTTATGTAATAATTATTTGTTTTCCTTCTCTTTCCTTATATAAGAAAAATACAAGTATCCAATCCAATTATTTTTTTTTCGTAGTGGAATATGATGGATCGATGATGACTGAGACTAAGAGAAATTCACGCTCATCCTGGAATGAGAGATCAGCAATTTGAGTACTGACTTGATTTAATATCGTATTTTGCCCATAACCATGTATTTTCACGAAAAAATATTGAAAAAATGGCAGAATCAAAAAGTAAAAGAGACACTTTCGTAGAATAGAAATAAATACAACTTTACTCCAACTACTCCAACTACCTTCCCAATTCGTATTTCGTGTCACAAGTTACACCCCTTTTCCTTTTCAACCCCGTTGCTTCATTATTCCTGCTCGCGTTTGACACACACCCCGTGGATTTCGCGGAACGTCTTGGCGAGAAATCGCGCCAGGCGGGCCGTTAATTACTGAAGATAGCCGAATTAGTCGAAACCTCGACTCTGCTAACGACGATCTAATCCGTTTATCGCGGACGTTTAACGCCAAACAAGATGAAATAATTGAATGGAGGAAGGGTGCTCACCCCTTAGATTCGAAACAGATTCGATTAGGAGATGGCGGTGCTTTGTTTTTGACAGTCCTGAGCTATGGGCTCGACAACTAAATAATCAACTGCTATTATTTTTTTTCTAGTTTTTTGTGTTCTCTCCTCTTTTCTAAAAAATAAAAGTAGAAAATTATAATTATTATCTCAATATATCAAGGACAGATATATTATCTGCCCCAAAATATCACTGAGCTTGGAATTCAACCTTCAGATACCTAAAAGACAAGATAAATACAAAGTAAAGTAACTTCATATCCCAGCAACTGCTCATGATCTCCAAAGCACAAATTCGACCTGTCCTGGTGCACTGTCCACATGTTTGGAGCTCAGCCCCCAAACATACGCTAAAGCTCTACGAATCAATTCAGAAGAGAGCTATTCGCCTAGTCGATGATACAACACTCACCAAATCATTGACCTCTCTAGATCATCGTAGAAAGGTCGGCGATCTATGCCTTTTTTATAGGTACTTCCATGGTCGGTGCTCAACGGAAATATCATCTATTATGCCACCACTTGCGATTGCTAGTAGACAAACCAGGCGAGCTCAGGCTGGTCATCCCTACATTGTCAGGCTCGAGACCTGTCGAACATCGCTATACCAAGCATCATTCATCAATAGAACGGCAAAGTTGTGGAATTCTTTGCCTACTGAAGTCTTCCCTGATGCTTACAACCTCCAAACTTTCAAGAAAAATTCCAACGCCTTCCTTCTCTCCCAAAATTTCACCGCTGACTAACACGATGTTCCTCGAACAGTATAGGTTTCCTTTTCGTGTTGTCAAAAGTTGAAAAAAAAAATAAAAAAAAAATCTGCTGACTGGTGCAACATCACGTACATATCTAAATTATCAGTTTCATCATGACGTCAAAATCATTCGAAAAGGGAATTTTAACCTCTATCGAAATGTATTTGTGGCGTGTGATTGAACGACCATAGTTTAGAAAATACTAACGACCGAAGAAAAACCACATGTGTCATGACAATGACGTATTTAGACCGGGCCGACGTGGCGGAAATGAGATTCCATAGCAAGAAGATATTTGTTGTATCCGATGGGGATACAGGAAAGTAGGCAGTACGTCAAGAGCCATTCTACCAAGGCAGATGATGCACGAAAAAAAGCATAAGTGGTGATGCATGTGTTCGTGTGACGTAACTTGGATCCGTCGACCACTTTCTCATGATTGATAAAACTGAAGAAACGACGTCAAGATATTTTTGTAGGAAAACTTTTTCACGTTTTAGGCCTCCCTTCGGCTTTTTTCGATATTGGGGACAATTAAAAAAAAAACAATCATGGGAAATAAGAAATATTCTTCATATAAAAAATATCGATATGTCCAAATTATTGAAACAAAATGTCTCAACATGATCAACAAGAGTTATATTCTGGTCTTGTCAGTATTCAATAGTTATTTATACAACAAGTGACTGCGTTATTTTTGTTTTGTCAAGTATTTCATTAAATAGTATACGCATGTGTTAGGTACTTTGTCGGCCCCTTCAACAAAATAATTTGGCTACGCCCATGTACCACTTCGCAATGCTGTTCTTCGATGGCAAATAAGCACCAACGCAATTCGCACTTTCAAAATTGGCATGAATATTTCGTCGTATCTTTGTTTCCATTATGATTCCCGCTATTGCATTTAGAGCTCCAATAATTCGCAAAATATAATTGAAAATGAAGCGATCCAATAATGAAAAAAATAAACAAAAGATCGTTCGTTTAGTCTGCCTATTCGAGCGGAAAAATAAACTGTTTGTTGCTGTTGCATGCACAGATTGAATGGCGATGTAGATTAATTCAGCACTGGGAAAATAAATAATTAGAAGTGAAAATGAGAGTGAAAAGATATGAATTTTTCATTGTTCTTGCTTGATGAAAAAAATAGTGGAGGTCGTTGATGCTTTTCTCTGCGAAATTTACTATATACCGTGTGCGAATTTGCAATATTTATAATGTATATTCATGAATATGTACTATAATTACCAATACATCAAAAAATTTTTATCCTCTCCGACAGCTTGATACATTTTCTCTATATATCACAATAATGATGATCTCAATTTTCGTTCAACAAAAAAATCAATGTTTGGAATAATCACTCGACAATGAATGTGAGATGCGAAAGTTGTGAACATGCGAGATGATTTTGAACGCTTATCTTTCCTATTTACCCAACACTGCACTTGTTTTCCGATCAAATATTCGACACTTTTGAAATAACGACCAGAATATACGATAATTATACCAGGTGTCAAAGACTTTGGAGGGAAAGAGATTTGAGAACTCACCAAAGGTATTGGATTTAAGAATTATTGGAAGATGTTTTCAATATTTCATATTCTCCCATCACTTGGGAATTAGGAATTTCAAATGGAATACGCTCTGCACATTTGTATGTTGTAATGTAATATGGATGTAGCAACTTCATTATTGAAAACAAATACTGATTAATTCAATCCCTAGGAGCTATAGTGGGTATCCTAGCATAACTTTTGAAACATTCGGATACACCACAAATGTAACATTTCTATTTGACGAATAAAAAAAGTTGTCAGTGTCATCAATTTAATTCATGAGGCGTTTAGAAAAGCTCAACTGTTCAAACTGACGTGACGTTCATTTTGAAATTTTCTTTGAGCCTTGCAACTTTAACCCAAATACAAAATAAATATTCAACCCAAAGAAACAATATTTAAAAAAGTCTAAATCCGTATTTCTGTACGTATCACTCTCGATGGTCTACTGAGGATGGCAAGTGAGTTGCCGAAATACGTATCCAGACTTTTCTAAATATCGTTGTGGTTTTTTGGGTTACATATTTATTTTGTATTTGACTATTTAATCACAGTATCCGAATTGTAACTTCAACTTGCAACTTCAAGAAGATCTGGAATTCGACATGATCAGGAGCTGTTCGAAGATATGGCGCAAATGTCATACTAACAGTTCCCTCAAAGACATTTAGTTGCTGCCACTTTCAATGACCCATATCACATCGTTTACTCGAAAGATCCATTTCTTGTTTGCGAAGCACAAATTTTGAGCGAAAGTCAACTTGTTGTATTACATCAGTGGATTCAGAAACGAATATCCAATAGGAAAAATTGGAAAAATACCTATGTTAGCATCGATTCTCTATTCGTCAGTGACACCTTGTTTTTGAAAAAATTTGGAAATACAAATATATTTAATAAGAATGAAACCTCTATTTATTTTGGTGGACGTTTCGTGAACGAATCTGCCCCCGTTCTCAACACAATTAAGATATTTTTCTCTTCGCAAAATTTTTCAATATGTTGTCGGTTTTGACACTGAAAAGTGACAATTTGGTCGACGGAGAAATTCTGGTTACAGGGTGATATTGATATTGAATTTTCCATTTTCATATTCAATATTATTGTCTCCGTTCAGGAGAATGCAAGCAGACTCTTTGATATTCCGTTTTTGGTTGTTGTCTTCTTTTCCTATGATCTTGATATTACCCCAATCGGAAAAGAAGACAACAACCAAAAACGGAAAATCAAAGAGTCTGCTTGCATTCTCACAATCAGGCCTTAATACAAATATATTGAAATAATTTTTAATAACTTCTGCTATATATCCCACGAAAAGCTGGAAAATAGATGTACCACCTCCTCGAAGAACTTACGACAGTATTTGGTCAAGTGGTTCAACTTTCCAGGCATTAATCTTCCAGTTATAATGCATTGAAAACGAAATAACGTTTCATCAATCCACCTTCACTACCATGCACAACAAATCGAAAACCCAATATATTCGCGCAGGTAGTACCAACGAACAAAAAAACGCATTATTCAAGGTCACTCTCACCTCTTGAGGTACACGTACACCATAATCGCTCGACCAGGCTGGAAGAAAAAAAAACCACTCCCGACTATGGAAATTCAACAAACCATCGCCGTCGATGGAAAAACGCCCAATGATTTCGACGCCCGCGTCACTTCAGAGTCGACAAATTGAAAAATTGCCATCTGATGCAGCGTGCTGTGTTTAACGACTCGTACGAAAAAAGCGACTGTCGATTGCGGGGTGGTTGGCAACAAGGGATGTTCGAGCACAGCGTGGCACCCCATGTGGCGATCTGGACAGGGCCGGACCCGACAGTGTTGCCGACTGCAAGCAGAATAACCAACCCCAACATTTTCTATTAACGTAAAATCAACATCGAATATTTGAGGAGAAATAGCGGTATTTGCGACAACAAAATGGAAAACCGGAAGATATTTTCAGAATTAACATTTTTTTGTACAACTGTCAAAAGAACTTGACATTTCTGCATCTCTATTCATGCGTGAATATTTACTTCTTTCACTGCCAAAATAATTCACAAAATGAACATGAAATATTACTTTTTGCAGGATTCATTTTCAACAGTCAATTATTAATTGATTATTCATCAGAAAACAATTTCCTTTATTGAAATAATAATTGATAGTGAAGTTTGAACGATCACTTCCAACATAAATTCCCGAAGATGTCCCATGTTGGTGCTGATCAGAAAAGTTAGATATTTCTTGAAGAGTTGATTGTTTTGAGTATTTTGATTTTGGATTTTGATTTTGGAGGAGATGGACAATTCAATATTTTATTATTAAAACTATCTTCTATATAGGATCCTGCTACGGAGACAGATTTCCATTTTCAGTTGTACAAAAAATATTGTTCGTATTTCGTGTATAAAATTCGTGCTTTCATGGAACATTTTTGGCGCATTCATCTACTTGCGAGAGGTAACCTGTAATCTGGACGTACAAGCCGTAGCAGCGCGTTACGAATATCACCATAGCAATAACTGCGTCGCTATGGTAATCCATAAAAACAACATCAATAACCTAACAATAACCACTGACAGCTCTGATATTGAATTCGAAGTTCAAGTTGTTGCTGTTGCGGAATCATTCGACTGTTGAATATTATAGCCGTAAAAAAGTACAGTATGAAACTCACACAGGGTACTCATTTCTTATTCGTATGAAAGTTTGCAGCACGACCCTTGCGCGATTTAAATCCGTGTTTGTACAATGTACTAGTTTCTTTCGAAATTTTTGTGACAATGTCTACTGAAAGTTGACTTTATTCCACGACTCATATGTCACAAGAGTAGACTAACGCAGATAGTGACATGAAACATGGGCAACCACCAACAGTGGAAGTGGAGAATGAAGTGAAAGCTATTTCCTTATTAATAGTGACATCGGCAACGCTGCCTCTAGACAGTGCAAAAGGGAGTTAGTGAGGTACTTTCACCTGAAAAAATAATAGGGGAGGTGGGTAGGATATCCGCCACCATTCCGCTTTGTAGTTTGTAGTACAGACTGAGCAGGTCCAAAAGGAGTTTATTATTGGAAATGAATAACGTCTCTGTACATATTGTATCAAGGTTCCACATCCACACATTTTCGATTGATGTAGAAGATTGAATATTAAAATAAATTAGATGCTATTTCGTACTTTTTGTAAAATATTGTAACGTAAATTCTAGCGAAGCTCTTTCGACTCAATAATCATTGTGATTTGATGATATGACTATGACTAAAACGACCGGCAAACTTGCTTTTGCCACCAGAGATCAACTGGAGATCTGCTTGCCTATGTGACACTTAAGTGGCAGATGTCAATCGAGAATCATGGGGAATCCTTGGCTGTAGCATTGGATTTTTCTAAAGGATTTCACCGAGTTTGGCACCAAGGCCTCCTAGCGAAACTTCCGTCACATAGTTTGCCGCCCCAACTATGTCTTAAAATATCGAGTTTTCTTGCAGATAGATCACTCTATGTTTGCATTAGCAACGACTTCGTTCTTACTCTACATCAACGACAAATTTAGTCATTTTAGAATTATAGGTACAATATTATTGGAAATTTATGTCGTCCTGACCAGTTAGCATCTTCGAAATTATTTCAGTTCCTTATATTTCACTCATTTCAATTTTTACTGACCTCGTTTCTCAGATCAACGAGTCGTCATTCGTCTTGTTTGTCCGCATTATTTTTGTTTACCTTTCAACAGTACTGCAAAGTTCGATAGTTAATATTGATAATAGTAATTGTTGAACTGTAAACAAGTAGTCCTAAATATAAAATATTGTTCATGGTTTCAATAAAAGCTTATTCTTCTTGATATACCTATTCAAGCAAAATAATAATTCTATCTCCTTCCAAAATCTGAATTGCCCAGTACGGATCTGTTCGAATTAACCGAATAAACGAGACTCTCAAGGTGGATCACAACCATACAACGAAAACGGCCTCTGTGAAACCATATACATTGGCAAAACTGTTCACTACCTACATGTGCACGTAGGGTATACTTTACTTTATGTACCTACATAGGAAATAACGTTTTTAACAAGCGGTTATCAAGAAAATGAAATCAAAGTCTGCTAAATTCCATCAACATTCTTCATAATCGTGGTTTGAATATACAATCCGTAAAATTCGAATAAATTAATGAATTGTGCACTCATTTTTTGATAACGAATTAGAATAGTTTCTTGTTTCATTAGTAGAAAGTGAGGAATCTTAGTGTAATATTGCTATTATTAGGAAACTAGATACCAACGGAGGGTATATCCAAAAAAATCGCTGTTTTGATTTGTTCAACGCTGTTTTCTTCTGTCTACGAGAACTGCATGAAAAAAAAGTAGGTACAGAGTAAACAGGTATATTTATGCACCCTACCTATAGGGATGGTTTGAAAATTTTGAAAAGAAATTATAAATCCATCCAAACAACAAAAATGGCGCCAGGTCATGTCATTTAGTGGAAATTATTATACATTTCTTGGAATATTCTAACGCTTAAACGACGACGAAATAAACCACATCTTTACATTTTTGAAATCAAAATTAATAGCTCTATTCAAATGAGTAATAATATACAGGGTGTTCCATCCAAAAAAGTGACAACATGTCAAAATAAGATATTGAATTATTTTGAATTTTTGGCCAAGAAATTCTGATGGATTATAAAAAATATAGAACTTTTGCATTTATCATTTTTTGATGAACTTTCAAAATTTACTCTGAAGAGGGGGGGGGGTGGAAATATATACTGGAAAACCCTGTACATATGGTCACATTGAATAGATTTAAATTCACTAATCAAACAAAAATGTTTTCAATCTGGATTCGAATACGTGGACTGAAGAGACTATTTTCATTTTCGTGAATAAATTAACTAGATCAACTATATATAAAGCCCTGATGAAATCAAGAATTCATATTTTTCTTCACTCTATTACGATTGATGTCTCAGATCCGTTCCACAGAGACATCAATAGTGATTGCTCCTGAAAGGCCGCCCTGTATATCAATCACAGAGAAAACTTTGAATCTTAATCACGAAAAAAAAATCACTTTGAATGATTAGGAGCTGAATTATTACAATTATTTCAAACGCCCTGGCGAGATTTATAGCATTTTCCGTTATCCGTTCATCAACAACACAATTGAAATCATCATCAATCATAATAATTGTCAGCATGTAATCCTCACCGCCATTCAGCAGTTTTAAATTGACGACCTTCAATGACGACCATGACGCGGCAATTTTCCAAAAAAACCGCCCTAACCAACACAAAACCTCGACTTTCCACCCCACGACAACCACAAAAGGCCCATCCATTTTCATTAAAGAATTAATTAATCCGTCGTAAAGTGGGCGGTCGACCTCGAAATTTCATCCCTCATATACAAGCACAATTGCGTAGTTCTAGAAGTGAACTTTGACCTTACAGTGAACATCGCTAGGAGTAGGCGGGGTCAACTGGGGAAGATGGATTAATTCAACCAAAAGACCTCAGAACCACAAGAAATCCGTAATTCGATTCAAAATTGGTAAAAAGTGTTTGGTAAACCAAACGCAACTGATTCCTCTTGGGATTCGAGAGATCGCCCTGTACGTATGCGGAAATATAACTCGACTAATTTCTAATGATAAAACATACAGGGCGGATTTTCAGGTATCCGAACGTTATTGTTAGTTTCGAGGTCGATTAAAATCCTCTCGATTCTAAAAATCTCGACCCGAAGAATCCATCATATTTTTTTTACTTGCATTGAATCGTTCATTCTGTTCCCTTCTCAAACCCGATCGGCCACCATCATTTGAAATGAAAAATTTTCAGAGCAAAAATAATTATGATAACGTTAATTCAACAACATTTATAACCGGGAAAATACGAAACATCCTAAAATACAGTCGTAAACAAAGAGTACAGTATTTATATTGAAAGTTTCATTCACTATGAAGAGTTCTGTAGATTCGTGGTGTTTCTGAACTAACAAGCTACTCCACTATGAAATATCGATGTGAACATTTTACCTTTCATTTTTAATTTCAGTCAAAATCAATCTTTTCGAATAATATTACCATATGTTATTATTTATTATATTAAATATCAATAAAAAGAAATGAATGAATTGAAACTCGAATGTCATCTACATCGAGTATCACTAATACATTACGTCATTACGATATCTATACTGGGTGACCCAATGAAAACTTAACAAGGCCAATTTGACATAGTTATCGTTCTCAGAAAAAAAACGCTCGATTTTTATTTCGAGGAGGATATAATTTGCACTTGTTTTCAAATTTTTCGCTTCAAACCTCTCGGAGGGGTGAGTGGAGCTCACCCTTGAATCTCCAATGGGATAAGGGGTCAAGTGATACATCATTTCTAAGGTAATCAAAATCTCTTCAACCAACGCTTCCTTGTTTTTGGAATTCAATGCAGTAGTTCTCGAGAAAACACGTTTATGAAAATAATCGGCTAGTTTTTCCCTTTCATCTCTGTTTCTCATTTTGTAGTTGGAACGATGTTCATCTAAGAAGTGCCTTATGCATTTTTTCTAAATCCTGTCCTATCCAACAATACATAATCATTTATTTTAATGTCAGTAAAATGCATACCTTGTTTCGTTCTCATTAGGCAACCCTGTATAATTCCTGAAATATATCGGACCACCTCAAAGAGAAACAAGTTTATTTGGCCTAACTAAAATAGAATGGGAATCAGGCAAGTTGGCATATACCAGGTGCGTCAACGTATTCTCTAAACCAGCCATCATGTGTGAAGTTTATGTTGTGAAGTTTCTTTTTAAACGAACGGTGATAGCTTTGAACAATATTTCTGAATTATACCAGTACTTAGAGTTTATGGAATTTTTTTGATCGTCTAGGTTACATCACTAGAAAACTAGAAACCAGGCTCCTAACTGTATAAGATAATGCAATGCACCTCCCATAGAGATTTTGAACCATTCGCAAAACGTTGATTTCATACTGCCATCTCTGCAGAACATAATAAAGCAGAAACAGATGGTCTGAAACAATAACACCGCACGAAATGAAAATCCTCAGAAGCGGAAATATCGCGGCCAGATATGCGGTTATATTATGGATAAACGTCTTGTGAGAGCTCTGGAAGGATATTTATGTCGATAATGTCCCAAAAACCACTTAGGTAAGGGAGGAAATACTGCAAGGAATAATAAATTCGGAAAAAACTACCCCGGAACTATTCACACCACAAAAAAAGAGAATAACTTCTCGATACGACTGCCTATGAATGCTCTCATATTATTATGTTCAATAACAACTTTTCAGTGTACAACACACAGTGACAATCTGAAATTAAATTTTCCGAAATTTCGGAATTTTCTGAGATTTTTTTTTAAATTCTAGTTTGCCAATTTTCAAGCTAATGTCTCGAAAATCCAAAGTTCAACTATTTTGCTGTCCTGACAACTTTGATTATCAGTCATGTTTCTTCACAACTATATTCTACTATTAACTACTAACTACTATTACTACTACTACTACTACTAACTACTACTAACGTTTGAATATCTTTGCTGAAGTTTACCCAAAAACGTATTGAACTGAGTAATATCAATGATTATTTTCCGTAAATAATATAATACGTTATTTCTCTATATTTTATAGCCATAGAAAAGGTATAGTATATAACACACATAAAATACTCATTTCTCGCTCGCTCGCTGCATACTTATGGAAAATGACCTTCATCCTTCATTTCGTGCTCGTTAAACATATTGAGGATGTTACATGAATCAACTCTGAATACATAGAAGTAGGAAGGAATTCTTCGAAGAATTGCATTATATGACACTGAAATAATAAAAAAAACTATTTTCCGTTCAGGAACACATGCTATTCCGATATACGAACCCCATGTCGAACAACCCAGATGCTTACTTTCAACTTTACCAATCCCAATTGCACCACCATTTTTTGCTGCTTATTTCCTCGTGAAAACGTTGAGTAGAACATGAAAATTCTTGTTGATACAACTCATTTTTCTTCAATTGCTCTCGAAACCAGACATTTGATGCCTGATATTAAAATCAATATAGGGGTACCTATTCTGGTCTTTGATACGACCCTGCATGGAACTGAGAAAGTTTCTGTTTCGTAACTCAAGTGGAATTGTTGCACATAAAGCTGTCGAAATCGATGGTACATCCAAAAAATATCTCTGCAAAAATCCATCCATTTCGAACTTCTTATTTGTCTTACATTCCGCCATATAAATCATTCAAAATAACGGCCTTGCTTCGTCAACCTACATATAAGGAAGAGACGCAGTATTTGAGAGTGGTAGAGAAAGAATAGTCCTCGACTCGATTACTACAGAAATGTGTAGCCGGGAACTGATCAAACTTCGGACCCCGCCCAAACGAACCATTGTAGAAAATGGCGAATGCGCCAATGCTCCACCATTTTTATCGCATCCAACTTTGCTTTCAAGATGACGTTATACCAGTCAACGCGTTACATAATTTTCATACGTTCCTCGTTGTCTGTACTGGACCGTAGACATCGATTCACAGAGCGGATCGAGAAAATTATGTACACAACAAATTCTGACATTTTGATGGATTATACAATGAAATATATGAGTTCGATTTTATGTCAGTCGAGAGTTATGTACACATACGTCATCGGAACATCTTGTGATGATGTATTTTACGTGGAAACTTAAAGTGTGTTAATTATTCAAAGAAGTATTCAGTGGAGTCACATTAAATTTCGTAATGTTGTTGGAAATTATCGAAATGCCTAGTTCTGGTTATGTAATGCTGGAATATATACATAATAATGATTTTACCTTATACTACATAAAGGTATATCGACTCGGAAAATGCAAAGGGAACCTTGACTATTCACTAGGATAAAGTTTATTATTATTGTTATCAATATTTAATTAATTTATTAGCCTACATAGTGCAAACAGTCAAATGCTCGAGTGGGTACCTATGATCAGTCCCGGAAAAATTGAACACTACATTTCCTAGGTTCATATTTGGTTTGGTATGCTCGGCAAATATAAAAATTAAATATGGTGAGATCTGCTATTCAATTCAATGACGAGATAACAGTGAATGAGGCTGAAAAACTGCATGCGATTGCAATTAGAATTGATGGAGATGCAAATAAAAAATGAAATATATATTATAACATTGTTGAAAGTCAGGATTTCATCACACACTGTCATTATTATAATAGCGCTATTCAAATATTAGCTACTGATAGGAACAGGGACGTTTAATGAATTGAATAAATTGTCGATCGAAGTGTTTATTTATCTGTTATCATGAATCACATCCTGCACCACCCATCAATCGCGAGTTGATATTCTAACGAGTAGTTACGAGGCTATTGAAAACCACTGATATCGCATATTGTCACTCTCTTCGAAATTGTAAAGTTGGACACAATGAATCGAAAGTTATTTTCTGTAAACAGAAAACAACTTATCGATTCACAAATAGCGGAAGGTGAGAATACAAAGAGATGGAATCCCGCATTTCCTGATCCCCATAAATTCATGGAGGTATCCGGAAATCCTTGACGTCAATTCGTGATCGTTTTAATAGTTAGATTGATATCAAGTTCAATCGTTCTTCCTTTCACCAAAGCAATCATTTCTTTCAATCGTTTTTTTTCATCATTCAATCATTTTTTTTCAATCGTTTGATAACAAAAAAGGAAAACCCACAATGTTCGTGTGTTAGGAGAGTGATGTTCGTGAGTTTTCTAGATAAAAAGGGTAGGTACGCCACTGGTCGAGTATCGCCCACTATGTTCGTGGCACCCTGTATGATAAATTCCTTTCAATATTGTTCAACCTATCGTGAAACTCGAACAGAAGGAATATAGAATCAACTAATGCGTTTCTTGGAAAACTTGTAAAATTGTCTAATTGAACTGCTAACAATGAATGATTCTGGAGAATCTGAAGACATTGAAAACATTGTGTTTTAATGTCTTTGGGAAAATTAAATGATATAATGGAAGTCACGATAAGAATTCATCCGAACGAATCTATCGTAATTATTATGGTGTTACGAAAGTACGGCGTATTTTTCGAGTTATCACGTAATGGTCGTTATTAATTGATAAAAATGTCGCTGTTGCGGACAGGCTTCAGAAGGGGGAAGAAACAGCTATTTCGACAAACATCCTTCCGAACATAGGCGTATCATGATGATAATAATGTTTATTTACTCTTATAGTGGAGAAAATGAACAAAAAATCTCACTAAGGCATATAGTCAGAACTTCATTTTTTTTGCATTTAGTTATCCAATATAATACACGATGACGCAAAATAGTAACAGAATACTTTAAATTCGATTGAAACAGTTCATAAGAAATGATAAATATAAAATCTACAGCCGAATATAGAGATACCATGAGTATCAACCTTAATTAACAGCGAAACGATCATTTCATACAACTTAAAGGAAACCTTGCGATGTTCGTGAGACATTGTGAAAAGCCAGCGGTGAAATGTACTAGAATTTTTCTCCAAAGTTTAGCGGTCGTAAGCATCAGGAAAGACTTCACTAGGCAAAGAATTTATTCAATCAAGCAAGCAATCCAATCCATTTTGAAGGAAAATCCATAATATTATGCAAGAAGAATGGTTTGAGTAACATTATATTCATATTATAAATGAAACAATGTCCAGAAGTCTAGACTATACATATATAATGAATAATGAGAGCATAATAAATTTCTGACAAAAACATAATATCATATTGGGCTTTGTGTGATCTGCCTTCCTGGTGAAGATTCATGTTTTTATTGTATTGATAACATTGATACTCTTTTCAAATCATGGTTTGTGAATATCACCATTGTCATTTTCCCGAAACGTCCACCAAGATGAGTAGAGGTTTTATTCTTATTAAATATATTTGTATTTCCAGATTTTTCAAAAACGAGGTGTCACTGACAAGTAGAGAATTTCTCTTTTAGGTATCTAAAGGTTCAATTTCAAGCGCAGTGACATTTTGGGGCAGATCACAAAATCTGTCCTTACTACAAATATATTGAAATAATTTTTAGTAACATCTACTTTATTTTCTTGGAACGAGGAGAGAAAATCCCACAAAAAGCTGGAAAATGAATGTACCACCTCCTCGAAATACTTACAGACAGTATGGTGTTCTCCCTATATGTTTCTTCTGATGTGATATTTTAATATTATATTTCCTTTAATATCAAAAATAGCAGAAACTTTATGGTATCCTGACACATAATATAGTCTCAGAATTCTGTCAATGTAATTTACATGGTGAGAACAAAATTAAAAATAGCATTCCATGCCAGAATTCTGAACTGTACATCAAAATTCTATGATAATGTTAGAATTATAAAACTTGGAAATATTATAATGTTTGCACTTTTGTGCCTCAGTAAATATCTCTCCGAGTTTCGTAAATTTCTCTGAATTGTGCGGAATTTCATTTTTCTCATCAAAAATTCGTAAACAATTCGATGTTTTTGTTTTCGCTGTCCATTCCACAAATGGCATGGCTTGTTTGGTCAACTCGGAGTGAATAACAATCGTAATGACGAAACTAGACGCGAGGATGTTAGATATATACCGGTGTCGTCGAAAATTTGCAAGGTCATGTTCACACAGTGGCGGGCGCTCAGAAGGAAATGCATTGTGTTATTATTGGGATCTCGTGAAACGTGAGGAATGCAAATTGTGGCAAACAATCAATAATTTGGTACTTGACGTTCATTTGAGAAACTCCGAATATATCCGGATACATCAGGAAAAAATCGAAATGAAATTTCGATAATAAACTTTTATGAAATATTATGAAAAAAAAACATATCTAGAGTGATGTACTGAAGATATTCTTACTTGAGGAAAATAAGAATAATACCAATTGAATCTCTTGATTAATCTTTCTTAATATTCAAACTTCAAGCTTTTTATTACCCTACATTTCGCCCTTTCTTTCTGTATGGTGCTTGACGACATTGATGTCCAGGCCAAACCACCCCGACATCTTCAAGATGTTTCTTGCAGTCGGGCCGTAGATCTCATCATGAGGGTGTAATGAAAACACTCTAATTGGGGCGCATTTGTTAGCATTTCCGGCAGTCGCAGGGTAGCATACGACCGAGGGTAAAAGAGTATACGTTCTCCTACCCCATTTGGCTATCCAATTACCAGTGGAAACGTTCAGGAGAGGGATGATGTTCGGTACAGGACGAAATTGCTGTATATAAATCCCAAGGACGCCCTTACAGGGACTTTCCCTGGGAAGTCCATAGGATGTCGTACTCAAGAATATCGAGTACCGAGAAGTTTGGGAAAAAATCTTTCAGTGGGAATCGACCAAGAAAAATTGCTGGAAAAAACTTTGAAATTCATACGTTCAGCGCTTGGAAGCGTAACAGCTTCGATCGTAAAAAAATTGAATTTTGTCGAGAATTTTTCAATATAATATAATATATATAATATAATATACAGACAGTATTTATTATAATATAAGTTCAGAAATGAATATGATGGTCCATCTTTTTGATCCATAATTCAAAGGCGGAATGAGATTCTGAACTTTTTGGACTGTAAATGTCTATAACTCAATTTTTCAGCTCTTTGTGAGATTTTCTCTCCTTGTTTCTAAAAAAAATTGAGTAGAAGTTATTGAAAATTATTTCAATATATTTGTAGAGAGGACAAATTTGTGATCTGCCCCAAAATGTCACTGCGCTTGAAGTTAAACCTTTAGATACCTAAAAGAGAAATGCTCTATTTGTCAGTGACACCTTGTTTTTGAAAAATTTGGAAATAATATATTTATTGAGAATAAAAACACAATAAGAACCGTTTTCCTCGCAAAATTTTTCAATGTTCAGTTGGTTTTGACTGAAAAGTGACAAAACCAACTGAAATTGAAAAATTTTGCGAAGAAAAGTGTTCTTATTTAGTAAGTATCAGACTGAATTATGACACCTCCCTTTCGACCGGATGTGCACTCAACTTTTTCATTCCAAATGAAAAGTTATTTTGACCAGCCTTCGTGAGAAATGACGATTCCGTATGAAATTTCCATTTTCTTCACTTTTCCCACCAATGAAACGATTCATGTCGAATGCTAACAAATGGTTTCCTCATGTTGGTGAGATAATGCATTATTTCTCAACCAGTGAAACAACGAACATTTCTGAGTGTTGTATTCATTTCAAATATTGCCCTGCTATATACAACAGTGAGTGTCAACAGGGATTTGAGAGTTTCCCCTATCGAAAAATCGATTCCAATCAAACCTAAAGGGTCCAAAGTCTGAATGCGAAACAATAGTCCAAAGGGCTTATTCGGCTTTGTTGTGTATTGAACTCTCCTGGATTGAAAGCATTGTTTTCCTGTTAATCAACACTACAAAGGGATTGGAGTACTTTCTTTAGGAATTAATGTTTTCCGATGTAGGTTATTCTCATGAAGAAAAAGGAGAGACTTTCATTTTCAAACACCAGAAGCGTAAGCATAAATATATAGGAACTTTTCGTTGTCTTATTTTGTTTATAATTTTCGAAATCGATATCACTAGGTCAAGTTATATTTTCAATGTTCGCTGAGGAACATTTAGGAATTACACTATCATTTCTGGTTCTAAGGTCACTCCAATTATTTCCAATTAATTTATTGATGAATATTGATCCATATCATGTAAATAAAATTAGACACGATATCTGTATTTGGAAATCTGAATGAATTTATTCGATCAACAAAGATTTTTCTATTACTAATTGTTAAATGTGTAGGAGTTATTATATTCAATTATTTACACCTTCTATTGATCACGAAACGTTTACACTTTCACTATTCTCACAAAAAATCATTCATCACTCACTGCGTTATATATTCCCGATAATTTTATACAGCATGAGAGAAAAAGTTTTCCCACACCAAGAAAACAATTATCAGCTCATTATGAGCTATCTATACCATCTTTCGGTACTTTCTGGCCAAACGATTACCATCAAACTTCCTTTCAAGAACGGCAATCCCCAATACCGAATATTTTCATCAATCTACCAGTATTTCGATTCATTTGCATTTCTAACATCATTATTTGAGTGTTCTGAAACATCTTTCATTATTCGATTCCATATTCCAACAAAGATCGAATAGAGTGCAGTCCGAGAACAAATCTCTCTGCAGATGGTTGGACATAGTTTTCTAGGTCATTGGGTTGTTCTAATCAGGTTAATGCAGCCGTACCTCAGTGTTTGTGACCGATGAGAATGAGAAACTTCATTTGACGGAACCGAACCATGTGACTATGTGTGTCTTTGACTTGTCGAGAACTCATATTCAATTCATCGTTATCAAATTATATGTTGAATACTCAATAAACATTGTGTAACTAAATAAGTGTAAAAGATTCAAGGGGGTGATTCCTCATCGGAAAAAGATAGGATCTTTCATATAAAGAAACTTCATTGGAGCATTCCATGTTAAGATACAGCCCCTTGAAGGGGGTACATGAAATTTGTTCAAGAATTTTTTTCACAAGCACTAAAAAAATTACAGTATTGAAATTAACCTGACATTTTCTACTACCAAAAAGACACTTAGCCAGTTATTCATTTGGCTTGCTCCATGGTTGTAAGGGGTGGAAAACGCAACCCCTAAAATTTATTTGTAATGTAACTTTTCGTCTTATTATTTGTTTATCATTTAAAAAATTATTTCCGATAGCCTGTTTCATTGTGAACAAAAAATGTCTCTTGAATTTTTTGCCAAAAATAAACCAGTTCGCAGCAAAAAATTATTTTACGAACAACTACAGAGATACATCGTCATAAATGCAAACTGGATTTATTGTTATTTTGCAGTTACTACCTGCATTAAATGATTTGAGGGGGATGAACAAAACTAATTTGTTAATAACAAAACATACAACATGTAGAAATCATAGTAAATATGTCTACCTTCAGACATTACGCATGCATATGTACCCCCTTGAAGGGGCTGTATCTAAACATGGAATGCTCCAGTGCAGTTTCTTCATATGAAAGATCCTATTTTTTTTTTCTATGAGGCATCACCTCCTCAAATGTTTCACCCTTATTTAGTTACACCCTGTATAATTCAATAGGAGTGGATAAAAAATATTATTCGCTACCTTGCATGCAAGAATAACTATTTTTCACTCGTATCTCGTATTCAAAATTCGTAGATAGAGGGATCTCTGAAAACAAATTTTGCAGGAACTGGGACCTCGACGCGACGTCTCGTCTGAAATTTCTGCGTATGTGATTTTATTAGCGCACGGATTTTCATCACCACGAGAGATGAAAAAGTTATGTGGCGTGTCTTTGGAGAGTTCAAAAGTTCCATTAACGTCCATGAGAACCGAAATACAATACAATTAGTCGACGAAATTATAGGATGATTGTATTCGCTATTTCACCATGAGAATTTTCGAAGGATATATTGGTATACCGGGTGACAACAAAATCGCTTTATAAAACGCCAATCCCGGAAAATATTTCAATTGAAAATTTGCCATTTTGGGACTGACCATCAGTTGAATGCAGTGAAAATAAACAGCGTGTTTCAATGTAAACAAAAAGTTACGATAAGCACAGAAAAATGGGTACATCTGGCAACATCATCGCTACCAGTTTTTAATTCGCCAGGTTGAACAGCCCATAGATATTTCAATTCATTGAAATTACATCTACATGTCGTTCGTTCGAAAAAATATTCAAATTTGAAATTACTCATTTTGTGTCATTCGTGTTATTACTATCGAATTCACTAGGAATTAAAAAGAGGAGGGGTTTCAGTGAAAAAATTGGCAAAGAAATCGTTGACACAATTTTTCAATTCGCCAGTATATTGAATTTCAATTAAATTATATTTGTCTTTCAGGAGATATTCAAGGATTTCCATACTTTTTCCTAACCCTGTATTGACAAAATATATCGTGACTTGTAATCCATTTGGATAAAACTACTATTATTTTGTTGACTAATATCCACATTTTTTGAACATGCTCCATCATACAGTCATTAGTGCCAGATGAAATTAATGTTTTTCTAAGTATGCACTTTGATGAAAAAAAACCCGCATTTTTGTCAAGAAACTATTGCGTATCAGGATAATCATTAGTCAACTCGACTTCATCATGACATTTTCTTTCTGAGGTCATCTTTGGGTTACCAAATGAATCGCAAAATTCACTCACAGCAATGAATTGATTAATGTATTCATTGAAACACCAGACATTTTGAGGTCAGAATTTCGATCTGTTCGTTATATGAAAATCATCACCGTTATAAATGACAGAAAATATTTCACATATATTACAGAATGAATCGACCTGTAATTAAGACTGCTAGATTTTATCGCACTCCAAGGTTGTCACATGTGGCTACACCTGCTCCATGCAGCAAAATTATTAGCGTAAATTTGAATAATTTTTCATTTATTGCGTATTATGACACACATTCCACCGAGATTCACAGCCAATAATAACTAACGAAGGCATGAGTAAAAGTGCTATTCGGTATACAACGATAGGCAATGCCACACCTTCTATACACCTCGATGTAATGCTATCGATAACGCGCACAAAATTTCCTTCGGGCATTGTTGCCAGGCATGATTTGCAGTCTGTGAGCCATGTTCAATTCGATAGCTTTTGTTTTCAATATGTACGTATAGTAGTGACCACGGTAAGTGGCATCGAAAAGACGCCACCTGGCGATAATTTAATAATTTCAATTTTAAGGTTTACTTAGTTCATCTATTGATAAAAATGAATGTAATATAGATCCTAGAAAGTAGTTGTTAGGTGAAAATGTTAGTTCCTTCGTATTAAAAAACAGGTTGAGTAGAGACTGTGACATAGAGAGGAGAGTATACATAAATGTTGGTTTGTTCAATGTTCAATGTACATCTCATTCGAGTGAAAAATAATTACATCAACACATTGTCACTTAACAGGAAGTCTGTACCAAATCTACTATGAATATGAAATTTAATTATTATTATTGATAACCTTTCTGTCGTTTGCAGGCGAGAAAAAATCAAAGAATTCCTTGTGAATTCATAATGCGAAAGTTGCGAAATATTGCTAATAAATATTGTAACGTAGGAATCGAAAAACACCTCTACCGATTAGCACAATCTGACAAGTGTTTAATGCATAGTTATTTCTCAAGCGCATCAACAATATATCACAGAGACGTGTCTCTCAATATTAAAAGTATAATTATTGTTATTACTATTGATTTCTGAACGACATCAAAGAGACGTAATAATATGCAATTCCAGATTCTAGGATTGGTTTTTGTTTTGCATCAGCTCTCATGCATCACTCGTGAAGCTGGAAACTCATATTGGAAAGGGCGGAAATGTAATCAACTAGATTGACAATCGAATTGCTTTCGAGAGCTACACCAACAGTATTGCCAATTCGGTTTCCGTATTTTTCCGAAGCATCAGGGGCGGGGCGACAAATGATTTTGTTCTCGATCTCCATCGAAATCGTGTAAAAAAATCTTCGTTTCACCGAAAATATCTATCATTTTCAATCAATAGATCTGGAATTCTGAGAGTAGTGAGAGTCCGATGTTGTTTTTCCAAATGCCATGAACATGAACGGTATGGAAATATTCTCGATTTAATCAAGAAGTCTTGTTTAAAGTCTAATGCATTCAATGTTATACTGAATACAAAATTCGCTCAACTGTAACGAAAATGAACGAGTTAATATATCAGGTTGTCGAATAAATAGTTTGATGTTGTCATTATCTTGATTTTGAAAATTAGTATACATCACAAAACTGAAGTGAATGAAAGTAACAGTAGAAGACAAATTTGTAGATCTTATCATTTCAATCTGTGTTCTATTATTATTTATTCCATTGATTTTCAGTTTTCTTCAGTTATTCAACACGTTTCATAGTTTATTTCATACCAGCTTATCAACATCCTGCATGCCAAAAGATATCCGTTTATGAATGAAAATGTAATGCGATAAGTTAATATCATCGAGGTATTCAAAATCATTGAATTTTGAAAGTAAATATGTTCAACATTTTTGTCCAATTGTATTTGGTTTAATTGAAAAATTTTTTTTTTCGACAAATTGGCGAATTGATATTATAGATGACATTTTGCTGATGACATGAGAATATCAGTTTACTCTTCACATTAAACGAAATTAATTTATTTTATGTACATGTGATTTTGAGAACTACGAAAACCAACTTGAATTTGAATATTCAATGAATCAATTATATAAGAAATGACGTTTTTGTTTCAAAAGCCTGTTGAACTGTATAATGTAATGAAATCGTATTATCAAAAACGAAGGGAAGGCAAACGCTGATTCTTTTAGAAAAGAAAATAATTATTGCTGGTGAGAGATTCAAAATCACGATTTAGATTAGGCACAATAACTTCCATTCGCAATTCAACTTGGACATGTTCAGAAACCTCAACATCCGCGTCTGAGGTCCGACAGAGAAGCTCTGAATCGTTGTATGTATTTTATTCATCTCGACTGAGCTGAACATCGAGTAGAAATAGTGGAATCGCTGTTGTATTCCGAATAACAGTATCGGATTCCTGTGTAATTACAAACCGACCAGCAAGATTGGACAAGAGCTACATCAACTCCGCAACCAATAACTTCTCGTAGAATTATTGTCTTGACTCTCTTGTCCTCCCATCTTCATTTATTCATTCACGGAAAATTCCTGCTACAACATAAATTACAAGTTGAGTATGAATATTGAATTATCGACGAAAATTCTAAAAAAATCACACGAATTTTTCCTCTCATATGAGCAATATGATACTTCTCTGATATCAGCATGTAATATTTTTTCCGTCGATCTCGTATTAACGATGTTCATGATATTGATCGTTAACGATCAATTTCTCTATTAATGTATGAAACCATTTTGAAGCTGACATTATGTGAAATCTGTATTTGAATGGAAAAAAAAATGGATATCAATCAAGATATCACATGTTCAAACAGCTTAGAGGACTTTTCGGTGATTCTCATTCTAGTTTTCAACAATAAAAAGTGATTTTCATTTATACTTTTGACAAACGACAGTCACAATAGCTAACAAGTTGACTGTCATGACTATACAGATTGGGTAAATATTGCAATTGGACTCCGATGAATGCCAAAAGTATGAGTTTTCATCGCGAATAAGCTCAACAATTTTGTAATCAATTCGTATATTGAATAGCGATTAATATACTAGTCGGTGAAACAACCTTGTCGATATGGATCAAATATGGAAATCTTATGGCTCTCTTTGCGACATCGAAGAAAATGAAGATGCATAAATCTGTTCAAAAATATCCGATGATGAATAAACCGTTTTTCTATAGAATCTACTGAAAATACAGAGCAAGTGCTAGGTATATTCTTAATGGCAAAACGTTTTGCATATTTGTTTACATTTTCCGTATTTTGTCTGATATTATGTTCTACATTGTATATTATATAAAACAAAGTTGGGAGTTTAGTTCTCGTGATGAAATATGTATTCAGGCTTCACTAAAAAAATTGTTGGATATTCGTTTAGATTCATCGAATTTCGGATATTCCCTGTGTGGGTCTTGCAATTTATTATCATATTTACTATGATTTGTCATTATTCAATTCACTGTTTCAAGAAAAATAATTCATTGGAAAGAGACCAAGATATGGGCGAAGCTGAAGTTTCTCCATAACTGGCTGAAATCGGTATTCTTCAACGGTGGATATTACAAAAAGGTTTACAATCCTGTAACATGATACGAGGGTTATTGAAAATTTTTACCAACGAGGTGGAGCGCAATGTGGATGTCAAGATTGCGATAAAAGCTAAATCTATAGACAAACTTTTGCTGCAAGAAAATTTTCGAAAATTCAACAATTTGCTGACCTATTGGTGAACAATATGTTTCAAGAAGACGTGCTCATTTCATTGTACATACCATATATTATGTCAAATATTAATGTATTACTTGGAAATTAACCCAAAATTATGTGAGTGACGTGACCTTCACTCGAAATAATGAAAATCTATTTCTACTTATCTATACAAACTGACCTGAATTGGGTTGATACATATTATGGAATTGGATGAAGTTAACAGCTTTGAAGAAACATTCAGTTTCCACGTATATGCTATACGTAATAAGTACAATTCGATAAATAAATTTTTAGGGGTCATCTGAGAACACAATATAATTAAAAGCAGCATTTGCCTTAATATTTTCGGAAGCACTTTTCCATTCCCATATAGAGGGTCCAAAAGCTAGCACAAATTGAGCTCAATTCAATTTTTTGATCAAGATTCACAATCTAATTCGCGTCAAATTAGTTTCATAACATGATGGGCTTGGCCCCTATTTTTTCACTAACATCCAAACCCAGCATTTTTCAAATTTTGCCCAAGGGACGGGTCGATTCGTGCCCGAAAAGTCCTCTAACCCCATAAAATTGCGATCAGAATTCAGGACCTTCATCCCCATTAGCTAGAGTGGTTACTTCACGTATAGCGCAACACGCATATTCGTCGTATTATAGGGGTAGTTTTATAGCCGTTTTATAGGGAGGGTCGTGGACACACAACATACATTCAAGATAATCAATTATTCTTTTTCACATACGCTCGAGGTACGATCTGCGTGAGCGGAATTTCATTAGTTTTATTCTCATCTATCCACTCGAAATGATCTAAACTTTTACAACACATCAAAAATATTGAGTTTTCGCCAAGCACCGCTCGAAAAGTTGTGAGAAAAATTCGCTAATTGACTTTGAAACGTTAATGATGAATGAACTTTCTCCAGTGAAACAAAATCAACCTCGCGGCTGTAAAACAATTGTCCTCAATAAATCAGACTGCCAAGATGAATATGTACTTAATCAAGCATAGTGAAAGTGAGAAGGATTCATCTCGATTTCTATTACTTATCTTCTGAAGACCGGGCGATAATTCCAGCATATCATTTCAGCTAACAGAAATTCGCATATATTTTGCGTAGTTGCAGTCGAATTCTTCAATGCGTACGGTTTTGTGAGGGAGGTGTATATATGAAATATAAAAATATATCAGTGTTTGGTGGATTCAAAAACTAATGTTCGACAACGTAATCCTTCAGCAAAGTAAAAATGTTTCAGGAACCTATAAATCCGCTGAGGTTGGAACTTCATGCTCAATTGTTCACTGAGCACAACTGATTTTATGGTCCCTTCACTCTCTAGGGTTAATGTGGGACATTAGGCAATCAACCCCATCGTTTTATAGAATTAGGGGATACGATGTAGCCAGACTTTGCTAATGAATAACAAAACTGTGAACAATGTTTTGAAAAAATCGATATTTCAACATTGATATTGTGTTCTGGCTCTTAAATCATCCCATGTGGGCCCCTGAAAGCGCTCTGAAAATTAGACGGATAAATACTTCGAGAGGGTTGAATCGCAACCACCCCAACTATAATAACCGCACTCGCTTAATTTGGTTTTATTGTCGTTTTGGCATCCGTCGTGGTAGTATATAATCCCCTTGTGACTTCGAGAGGATTTGGGGGATTACCAGTCGTCGCCACACCCCTTAGAACCAGCCAAAAGATGCATTAAACATTATTTATTGTTATGTCGGTTTCGTATATATCGGGACAGGACAGGATTACAGATGTGTCAGATTTATCCGTTGTCAGATTTGGATCTTGCAAATCATTGTACAAAGAGAAAACAATACTTACACATTATCTAGCAGCGAGCGAGAGATATAGAATTGTTTTTAGTTTGAAATATATCAGTGACGTACCATTTTTTACCTAGAAAAAATTGCGAACTATTTGGACGCCAATGACGAACATTCTCAATTGCATGTCAAAAATGTGCAATATCTAACCTCTTGGAACCCACCAAATTTCATTCGCATATCTCGGACAAAAATTGTCCTTATTTTCTCATGCAGAATCACCCTCTGAAGTTTGTCGCACTTATTCACTAACACCCTGTGAAAGTTGAAAACATCGATTGGTATCAATATTCACTTCTTGGATTTCGTGTCATGTACCGAGGATCCCAAGAAGGGAATGCTTTTGTTGTCGGACAAAATAAAAAAAAAATCCCAGACCCTCGATACGAAACTTTTTTCATATCGAAACGATCAGATCCGGGCGGCGTCTCGAAGTGAGTTTTTTTCATGTCAAAAGTTGTTTATTCTCCTGGAGATTTTCCTCTTCGCTGCTCGTATTGAGTATTTTCCGTGTCGATACGTCAACAGAATAGCCAAAAGACGAACACCGAAGAGATGAATGGAAGTTTTTCCGACAGGAACTTCCGAAGTTTACCAACGGGAGTTCGGATATCTCCTCCGAGACATTTTATGGATATGCCGAGATGTTTGAGCAGTTTGCCTATTTCAACAATTTCACTACTTCGAGAGATGATAACATAGTTTACATATCTGTTTTTTCTTATTCATCAATTAATATTATCCAGAAATATAAAACCTCGTATGAAACTACTGAATGTTGATACTTGTGGAAATCTACATTTTTGATATAGCGCTGAAAGATGACAGCAAAGTCAGTCACTTACTATATTTATTATTCCGAACAAAAACGAACTTTACGGACTTCACGAAAATGAGCATTTTATAATCATTGCTTTAAAAACGGGAGCAGATTCGTTCCCGAAACTTCCATATTATCAAGATGAGTAGAAATTTTGATATTTATTTAATATATTTATATTTCCAAATTTCTCAAAAATCAAGGTGTCACTGACAAATAGAGAATTTCTCTTTTAGGTATCTAACGGTTTAATTTCAAGCGCCGTGACATTTTGGGGCAGATCACAAAATCTGTCCTTACTAAAAATATATTGAAATAATTATTAATAACTTTTACTTCATTTTTCAGAAACGAGGAAAGAAAATTCCAGGAAGAGCTGAAAAATTGATGTACCATCTCCTCTCGAATAACTTACAGACACTATTAAATCTTACTGATGACAAAAATATATCATAATTGAAACCCCTGTTGATACGTCAGGGAATGTAAGACTATCAGGTCATCAAAAAAAGTAATCTCATAAAACATAGCCGTATTTGAAGAAATTAAACTATGATGTTTGATTGAGAACGAAATTGGACAGTAAAATTGACATTCCCATAATAGGAGGCTGTACGTAAAGAATATCAATTATAAATTAGCTATAACAACTTTTCAAACAGAAGTAACGTAAGAAAAAGTTTGGTAGAGAAATTAGATTCGTTCAAAATATCACCCAACGTTTTCCCTATTTGATCATCACTATGTCCTTTTTTATCGTCTATCACGGCGAGGTCTATCATGAGTATACAATTGTTTATTTTCTAAATAAATTCATTCAATGGAACTACATATACTGGACTCCCTGTATACGAATAATGTGAGCTCACCTCGTATCCACAATCGATAGATTCGATGTAGAACGGGAAAAATTAGTGAAACCTAACCACCGTTGATCCCCCTAATCCCGATCAACTTCTCCACTCCCCAGACGCATCGGCGAAAGGTCAAACGAACTTTTCCACCCTCACCCCCAAGCCCAATTCATCAGTCTCCACTTTGACAGCCGCCACTGTGGCGTATCAAAACAAGAAATTTCGTACGGGGAAGTTTCAATTCGATATGGTCGGGAACAAATGGTGTTAATTCGAGAAGCTCTTTCAGTTCTTGTGATGTTTAGATGTAACGAATATCGCTGATGTTTCAAGCAATTTGGAGGGAGAGAAATATCAACAAGAAGTTGAGAGCTTACGCTACTTCGATGAAAGCGGGAATCGAGATTTTAGTGCAGTTAGGCCTCGTTGAAAGTGAAACTTTCCGTTCGTCCTTCTTTTAATAACGTTTGCAAAAAATAAGTTTTCCGCACAAAATTTGGTACACGCATTGATTTTTGAGGTGGGAAATCATAATTTCGTGTCAATTTTTATGTAGCACTTTTTCGACATTAAAATTTTGTAACTTTCCATGAAAACACCATATTCCCTCACCTTTTTCAAGTGAAAAATTGACATTTCCTCAAAAACGTTGGAGGTGATCGTTTTCGAGATATTTGAATTTTTTTTGTCCATGCACGTTACTTTGCTCCTGAGGGCGCTAAGTGAAGTTGCTGAGAACATTACAAATACCAAATATGTGGTAGATCTCGTCACAAAAAAACAATTTATTTCTTATGAAATGTATCGAAAAATACTTCGTTTTCGAGGTACCTCGTGGCAGTACTGTTGCGATATCAAGCAGCAAATATAGGTCTTTCGTTTTTGTGTGATATCTCTGGAAATAATTTGAATATTGTGGATTTTTTGTAGCCATTATTTTGTTGGGCTCCTGATGGAGCAATTTTGCGTCCATATCAAATTATCTGTATATTTTGGGAAAGAAAGAAGCATTTTCCAGTAGAGAAAAAAAAACATCACAAAAAATATTATCGTAGGTATCGTATGCGTCCAACTGAAAATTTACGTAAAAGTTATTCGATTTTGGGTATTGAAATCGCGTTTTCAATCCCAACTTAACAATTGAAAAATGGAAACGATAATGTGAAAACAATAGTAGACAAGTTATACAACCATAAATTTGAATTTTAATCTGCGTGCAAGAGTACGGAATAATATTTCAATTAGATTTGTGGATTTGTGTTTACAACATTTACATCAATACACTGATCAAAACACACAAATACCGCGGAGCACTTGCACGAATGAGTGAGAATATAAATGCTGCACGTTTAGCTGATGCGAGCCATGGGCGCCGCTATATTGGTAGTGGCTTGTCGGCCTGAAAAAATTTGTAATGAAAATTTCACTTTGAAAATAAATTAATAAATATTGAAATTGTGCAGGGATCTCAACTTATTCAAGGAAAAAATGAATTTGCCTTCAAAACATGAGTTGATTGAGCAAATACTAGGTTCGAAATGTATGAACTGCGGAACTAATGATGTCAAATAATGAATCCATGACATTCTCGGTATATCCCACGACTTCCGAGATGCATGTAATAATGATATCTAATGTGTGTAAACTCCACACAGAGTGTAGAACGGATCATTAAAGGCCGTTACGGCCTGCGAAAATGTCGCATGCGAAAAGTCTATGAGCGCGACCGCCATGAAACTTCCAGGAAGCCATCAATTAGAGAGAATAGTCTATTACATAATGGACGAACAGTAGAGCCTCAACAGGTTGGTCGATAAATAGCGCAATTTATAAATTATTCGCAATTACGTCAGAAATTCATCGGGTTCCTCGCCGTCACTTGCACGATGTCCTGCATTCGAACACTCTTGTTGCAGTACTTTTCCGACGTTATTTCAGTCTGAAAATGTGGGGGAGCTGATTTCCATACACGCGAATGAAGGTCTCGAACCATAGAATCGGAAAGTCCCTCCTCTAAGAGACCACATAAACTACTATAAACGTTTGGTCCGCATACGCTTCGTTACCGATCTACAGGGTGTTTTTGAGACAGTTCCAATGAGGAGAAGATTGGATTCTTGCATCATAGTTGGAGGTGGTCACTTTGAACAATTTTTGTAAATAATAATTAATTTTCGGATCAAACCCTTGATCAACAAAAAACGGTTTTTGTATAATAACATGTACCTACATGCCTTTAAATGTTTCAAATTTTTTACTTAAAAAAGTATGCGTCGTACGATAGAATTTCAACAGACGTTTTTTTTTCACAATTGAACAGGGAATAAAAAACAATGTTCTATTTTTAGGGAATCCAGTGCCGTTCTATGTTTTCCATTAAACCAGTGACGTTCCAAAAAATCGTTGTGTATTGCAAAGTATGCGTCTCCTATATCTATCAAAACGCCTAATATTTCATTACAATACCTCGAGTCGTTTTCAAAATATCCTGTTTTTACTGTTTTGTCTAATTCAACTTCAACAGCCTCTAGATCGGTATCGAAGCATATGCGGACCTACGTTTATGGGAACTTTTTTTCATGAATCGGCCTGGGCAATCACCCCCTTCAATATTACCCTGTCTTTTTGGAATACCCTGTATAATGATCTGGCAAGAATTCTGAAGGAGCATCGAAAGCAAAAAAAATATTTATTTTTCTAATTATTCACCATTTTTGTGTGATTGCTATAGCTTGTAGACTTTTAGACCTAATGGCTCATCCTCCAGACTCTGGATAACTCAAGATAAAGATAAGAAAACCGACTTGCAAAGTGCGCCACTGTTTAAAATTCTCCACCTTCATCTTCCGATCCTTTCGAGCTGAATGAAGCCAACCGATTCGTTTTCGTGAATAACGTTGCTTTCAACATGTGACAAACGATATGACTAACTTCAGATGCCAGACCGTTTCCAATTCACCTCGAGCAAGAACCGCAACTTTCATATTGTATTCTGGACTAACTTCCTTGTAATCGGACTTCTTCCGCAAGCCCACATTCACCTTTCACAACTTTCTGCCCACGCTTTCGTCACCAGAGGTCAACTGGAGATCTGCTTGCCTATGTGACACATAAGTGGCAGGTGTCAATAGAGAAACATGGGGAGTTTCTGGCTGTAGCCTTGGATATCTCCAAAGCATTTGACCGAGTTTGGCACCAAGGCATCCTAGCGAAACTTCCGTCATAATATGGTTTGCCGCCCCAACTGTGTCTTTTACTATCGAGTTTTCTTGCAGATAGATCACTCTACGTGGTGGTAGACGGGGACTCGTCTGATACAATGACGATCAATGCTGGTGTTCCACAAGGCTCTGTCTTGGCACCAACTTTGTTCTTGCTCCACATCAATGATTTGTTGAATGTGACCTCCAGCCCAGTTCATAGCTTTGCGGATGATAGTACACTTCATTCCGCCTTTTCCTCTAGAGCCCCTATATCATCCAACGAGGCCAGAGGTGCAAGGCGAAGACAGGTTGATGCTTTGAATGAGGATCTGACAAGAATTCTGAAATGGGGATCTGAGAATCTAGTACAGTTCGATGCAACTAAAACTCGAGCTTGTATGTTCACCAAGAAGGCTGATCACACAATGCCCAATTTGATGATGTCGGGTACCACTGTTCCTATGAGGTCGTCAATATCCCTGCTGGGTGTCACCACCAACAGTGCTCTCTCATGGGACGATCATGTGAGGTCTATTGCGAAAACTGCTTCACAAAAACTCGGTTTTCTATTCCGTGCGAAGAGATACTTCACATCCCAGCAGCTGCTTATGATCTACAAAGCACAAATTCGACCTATCCTGGAGTACTGTTCACATGTTTGGAGCTCGTAGGACGGTCGGCGATCTCTGCCTTTTTTATAGATAGTTCCACGGTCGGTGCTCAACGGAAATATCATCATCTATTATGCCACCAAGCGCGATTCCTAGTAGACAAACCAGACGAGCTCAAGCTGGGCACCCCTACACTGTCAGACTCGAGACCTGTGGAACATCGCTACACCAAGCATCATTCATCAATAGAACGGCAAAGTTGTGGAATCCTTTGTCTACTGAAGTCTTTCCTGATGCTACTCCAAACCTTCAAGAAAAATTCCAAAACCTTCCTTCCCTCCCAAAATTCCACCGCTGGCTTCCCTTCCGTGTTGTCAACAGATAAAAAAAAGGAAGACATTGTACACTTTCCTGTCTTTCGTTCGCTCCCAATGAATCCAATCGACCATTCGATTGAGGATCGTTTATTTTTCCGTGGACATTGCCATCCAGCCAGTTGACCGGACCGAAAGTAATGTCCTGTAGCGGCCGCGTGCACTTTCTACTTCGGACTGACTCTATTTACGAGTATGTGCGGCGAGTCTAAATGGAAAACTTCAGCCGCATATCGCAAACAAGAGACAACAGATGAATGGGAATTGGAATCTAGGTGACTGCTTTTCGTGCAATGAATGCGCGACAGTTAGCGTTGACAATGGATGATAGATAGCAAAGCAGTGGCTCGACGACGGCAGATGAAGATATGAAGGGAAGAAGAAAGTTCGAAATCTTCTCCACAAAACTTCGAGCGTTCTCCATAACTATTCTACTCCACTTTGAGGAAATAAGGACTTTTACCAGATATTAGGTACGCAACAAAGATATGATGCTCTACTAGATGCACCATTGCCCCATCATCTTATAAGAAAGAGAAGAGCTATCGTTTCGCCTGGATGTGCAATGAAGAAAGCTAGAATTTTGCCAACAATCATCAGCTGATCACTGCTGGTTGCCTCTCGCTCGTTCGCTGTTTTTATTCGTTGGATTCCTCTGCCTTACTTTGGGCGCGAACTAGAGTCTATTTGAAATTCGTTCAACATTATTCAATCACTCACCTCTGAAATGATATATTCTGATATTTTTTTGAATCTATTAGTACAGCCATAGGCTGAACAAAACAACCACATTTTCTGTTTTGGAAATGAAGAGGTGTGTGTCCTCAGATAGTTTCATAATCTCATGTGTGTCACTTATGTGTTTGTTAATTACCTAGTTATGGAAATCAATAAACTTGATTTTATGGGAAAATACGACGTCAATCTGTCTCAGTTTCAATTCTATACGAGCTATTTCATTGTGTGATCTATTTGTAATCTATTCACCTATTATATTGTAATGAATAGCACTGAGCTAATAAAGTTTGATAAATGCGAACGTCGTGCATTTGTACGAACAAATAAACAGAGTCTCCACATGAAATACCGCTTGAATTTTTCATTTAAAGTTCTCCTATAGATTTCATTTCTATTAAACGGAAAACAGTCGGTTTGATCGAGTTTCAAAAAGAGTATAATTTTTCTTTGTGAAAGTTCTGGAAGATATGTTTATGATGTAGAAAAAATCAGCCTCAAAAAAAATATCCAATGAACAACCACCAACCCCTAGAAATAATAATTTTTGATTTGTCTATTGTTATTGTGATGTCAGCCAAATTTGGAAATCCTCTAATTGAACCTGCTATATTTTTTTCATCATATATTCTTCCATTCTCATCATCATCATCATTCTCTTGATTCAACCCAACAGATTACACCCAAAAATATGCTAACGAACCATATGAGGACTGATCAGAATCTATTGGGCATCTCTTTTCTGGAATTCCATCTTTTTTATGTTATTCTGCTTATCTTACTCTGATAATTCAGGCGAATCACTTACCTGTAACAAAAAAAAACATGTTAGTTTCATTGTAATTTTCCTCTAGCTAATTTTTTTATAATTTCAAATCTGACACTAACTCAGCTGTGGCCAATCAATTTTTTCACAGCATGCGATGTCATGTGGATGCACTCGAAAAAAACTCGTTGGGGTAGATTGTTCTTGTGTTGCAGCCCATGAGCCCATGAGTATAGCGGTAGTACAACAATTAGGGCACTATTATCGGTCAGGGGTGGTGATTTTCAAATTGCTGAAGTTAATAGCAGGAAATGGTCGCAGACCGAATATTCGACTTGAATGCATCCGGATCCACACGAGTGACCGTAGGCCGGTTGTTCATAAATTGAAGGAACCGGAGTAGCATAGCGATGAAAAGAAAAAATCATGTTTCGAGTCTTGTTGGTGTGATCTCCACATGATGACTCATTTCTTCCTAATAAAGCTATCAGGGCGACGAAATACACCAGAGGCGATGATTTTATTTTTTGATCAAGTAATTCGTTTTTCATTCATTTCGAATATCAATATTTCTTTCTATAACAAATGTGGAGTGTTTTTTTCGATGGATGGTGGCGACTATCTATAAATCTCATTCATCTCAAGTGGTGGAGTGTAGTGGTGGAATTATTCGCCTAGTGGAGTATTTCATAACGGTTACCACCTCGAAACTTTCGAAAAAACTCAATTCAACAGCGATCAGCTCGACATTTCAAATGGGACTATGTGTCCGAGCGAGGCCTCGACACAACAAAATGTCAACAAACAGTTCGGAAGTTTTATCATTCGAGCAACGTGTACACATACAAAGAATACGCTTTATAAACGAGGATGATTGAACGTAGAAAGAGCAAATTCTGAAAATTTTTGTCTCGAATTATTATTTCATTTTTTGTAGAGGGCTGCATCTGCGAAAGTCAAGCTCTTTAGACATAATATTATGATGTGGAATTATTTGCCTAGTGAAGTATTTCATGATGCTTACCACCACCAAACTTTCGAAAAAATTCCAATACTTTCCTTCTCTCTCAACATTCCACCGCTAGCTCACACGATATTCCACGAACCAAAGATAAAGAAGCTAGATAATTTAATGATTATACTATTGCCGTAAGCGTGATTTAGAGATCTTATGTTCATTCCTGCTGTTCTTGAGTTTCAACAGATGGTCACTACATGCGGATCCAGCTATGAATAAATCAATACTTTATATTCTTCCGATCATTTTCATGAAGTATCCAAAGAATTAACGATCAATAAATGCGAAAATTCGCGATCGTGATTCATTGAAGCATTCGACATTCGTTTGTTTTCATTCTTGTTCGGGATGTTATGTAGAGGCATAAAAGCTTGTCAATAAAATTGAAACCTTGCTATGAAATGGCGAATTATACATTCGGTAGGATATAAAATTCGGTGTATCTGTTCTGAACACGATAAAATTTATCGATATTGAGTGGAAAGTTTGCGAACGACGGACAACCTCTCACTTGATAAAACTGTCCAAATATATGACCTAAATTGGAGGTACCATTTCTTTCTTTTCTTGTTTTTGATGACACCAACGGAAAACCTTTAATGATCGAGGAACATCGTGTTAGCCGGCGGTGGAATGTTATCATTGACAGTTTTGAGGTCGTTAGCATGAGAAGAAGCGGAAGAAATATTTAATAATATAGAAATCTTAATATACAAAAAATGATCATGATAACAACTTTGCAACTGAATAATTGATATGAATGAGCAAGAATAATGAAATGAAATGAAAAGAAACATGAAACAAAATAGAATAATACATTAGGAATAACTCAGATTAATAATTTTCACATGAACAAATGGACTGTAATAAATATAGATGAAACCCAAGAACCCTTGACGATTCTTGGATGAAACCGATACTAAACTTCTTATATTTCGATTCCAAGTTATTCAAGACTAGATTTTTGAATTGCAAGAAAGAAACTACTGTCCATTCATTGACCTAGTGTAATTCGTTCTTGTCACATGAAAACTCATGTTTCTTGTAGAATAATCATGAATTTCATTTTAATCAAGAAATAATTGGTTGCATTAGGAAGGACTTCGATAGGTAGAGAATTTCACATGGAAACATCGATGAAAAATGGAGAGAGCGTCCACCTTTCTACGATGTTCTAAAGAGGTGAGTGTAGTATCACCGGATAGGTAAATAGAATCTAAAAAAGCTTCATCGTATGATTGGCAGAAAAAAAATGCTGTGACTATCGAGATCCTTTCGCGCGAGCATTTAATTTCGTCGGGCATCGAGATGAAAAGAAAATCCTCGAATTAATCTGGAAAAACGGCGTAATACGATTTGCACGAGTTTCAGCGAATACATTAAAATCCAATTACGCCCTGACGGTGCGAGTGCGAACGCAACAAACGAATCTTACAGCACGCCCATAAAATGTTTTCGATTCCAAGACGCTTCGCACCGAATTAATTGAATTTCTCGCGCTGATATAGGTTGGAAGAGGAAAGGGAGAGGAAGTCGTAATGAAACACGGCCAGGATGGCACGACCCATAGACGTACAACTCATAGGACAAATATTTAGACAGTGATAATTTAAGATATATACCGATTAAAATATACATTAAATGAAGAAAAATAGTTTACATCATTACTAGTGTGGAAAGTGGCATATTTCGCACGAGTTGATATTAAGCACTTAGTCGCTTAACGGTGAGTGCGGAAATGTAACGAGTGCTTGAAAAACACTTTCCATCGAGTTATGTACACTATTTTTCCTACGACCATGAGTATTCGAATCATTATCGTTCCAAGTTTCATCATAATAATCCTACCCGAATTCGAATGTTATTCAAAGTTTTGCTCATCGTCGAGAGGGAGCCTGTCGATTTTATGAAAATGAATTCCGGATATTCCAGCTACAAATCTTTGGTAACCAACTTCACTCAATCGAATCAAAGTCAACGTTGTTTTTGTTGTTTGTCATCGTCATAAATATGTTTCATATAAGTTTCCTGAGCATTTTTTATCTTTCGTTCTTGAATAATATAGTGGTTTAATAATAACCAGATAGCACAAAATTATAAAAGGGAGGAGATGATGGTCACATTACCAGACGCATCTCGAAGAAAGAAGATAGTGAATTGAATCATTTCCTAAAAGGTTAGGATGCAAAATCAATCTAAAATGTAAGTACCAGGTGTGATGATACCAGCAGGAAAATTTCCAAGTAAAAGATAATCACATTTATCAATCACTGCACTTGTTTTTTCTCCAATATTCCCACACTATTGAGTTTTACTTTCCTGTGGCCATAGTGAAATGGTCTACTTTCCAACTCTCAACGATGATTTTAATGTGTCTGTCAGCTGTACTTTTATTTATTTCAATATGTTTGTCTATGTAACTTTCATTTTATATAGCTTCGATTTTAGTTTAGCTATGAGTAGGTTTAGTTCAGTAGATTTTGTTATTGAATATATTTACATTTTTTCTGATTATGTGAAAAAAGGGTTTACCCGTTGATTATAAATAAATAAATGGCAAAACAATGTTGTAAGCGATGATTTCATGAGCGAACATGAATAGACCAGAAATTTGAGCAATACAACAAAAGCGGCATGAAATGACCTTGATATCATTATATAAATTTCTTGGACGATATTAATTCAAAATTCAAATCAACAGCGATCAGCTCGATATTTCAAATGGGACTATGGTCAATACAAATCAAAATCTCAAACAGTTTTTGAAGATTTTTCATTCAAACAACGTGTACATTTTTAGAAATATGCTTTATAAATGAGATTGATCAAATGTAGGAAGAGCAAATTCTGAAAATTTTGGGCCGGACTCTTGGATTTTGAATTATTATTTTATATTTTCGATAAATTTCGAAAAAAAAAAAACTTGAATGACTTAAAACTGAAGCTAGTGAAGTAGAAGAAGAAAAAGTCAATAATATACTGGGTGTTTTGTTTAAAATAACTAAGTTAGGGTGCACTTCCGGTTATACCGATAAACAAATGAAAATACTTTAGCTGAAAACCCTCGGACCCAAACCAATTTTCAGAAACATCAGTAATTTCATCAACTCAGCCCTTCGTAAAGGACCATGTATTATTTACATAAATTGATCGAAACCATCTAAGCCATATTAATCATGTTCATGACTATTTCCAAGCTGTCGTTAGCTTAATCAAACGAAATGAGTGGGTCTTGTACTATTTACATTCTTTTGTTCCTTGTTCGTGACAATATTTTAATTATCGCTTATACATGATTAACGTGAAAGTTATTCAAACAACGGTAATGATTCATCATTTGATAAACAGCCGCCATGATGTCAAACACGAATTCGTGTGAACCGGCTGATAGATACACCTTTACGATTTTGCGAACTTTCTTCCTTCCACAGGCACCAGTGATCGAAAACAATGTCGGATGATTTCACTTTCCGTTGATTTAATGGTGGGGTGTTTATTGTTGCATGCGATAATTGTACGATTATTTATGAAAAAGTAGGGTATGAACAAAACCGAGCGAGCAACTCATTAATTGTGCTTTTATAATCCTTTCATATTATCTCTTATTTACATGATCTTGAATTTTCGCGCCAAACCTAAGACATTTGGTTCATTCTTTTTCACGAAAAATCTGGAAATATCTCCATATTCCAAAACCACGGCTCGTCCCCTCAAAACATTGATTTCATTTCACGAATAAACATTGACATCAATTCCTTAGTACAAATATATTGAAATAATTATAATTACTTCTATTTTATTTTTGAGAAACGAGGAGAGAAAACCTCACACAAAAGCTGGAAAAATGAATGTACCACCTCCTCGAATTACTTACAGACAGTATTCATTACTTTTGTGTTGTGTAGTGACCGAAAAACCTCTAAGGACATCATCCATCTAGCTACCATGTAGGAACACCTCATGTCAAAACACAAAACAGTGATGGTTATCATTAAAGGTAATATCAAGAGTAATGCAGGTCACTGAGAAAAAAAAAAAGAGTGAAATTTCATATTCACTGTACTGTCGCAGTCTTGATCACACCTGATTTTATTTTTCACTCCATTGGTGATTGGCGATCCAGAACTGATCAATCTATTTTCCTCAGCTTTGATCAACTTTATGATATTTTAGAGTTCTTTTTCAATACCTACCTTTGTCGCACTCAAGATTGAGTGATTTTCAAAATGGAATTTTATTATTATCTTATGTTGCGTTACCCCTAGGTAAAGGGAAAGGCGGTCGGCAGAGAAGCCATGGCCAATATGGCGGCGCCCATGGCTCGCATCATCTATCCGTGTAACATTCGTATTCTCACTCATTTGTGTGATTTTATGTATTCCGTACCTGTTACGCAGATTGAAATGAAAATTTATAGTTGGATATATAGTCTATTATTGATTTCACATTATCATTTTCATTTTCCAATCATCAGGTTGAGATTGAAAATGCGATTTTAATACCCTGAATCGAATGATTTTTCGACAATTTTCAGTTTAATGTCACCAGTTTCCTTAGTTTGTTTTGAACAATGTCACAAAAGGAGACAATTGTGAATACAGTAAATTCAATTGATTATAGTTTAGTTCAATTCATTTCTGTCGTGATAGCATTTGGCTAATATACAGGTGTATACAATGTTTTTTTATGGTATGCTTATTCCGAATCTGGAATCGTCCAACAAAATTTCCTGGTGCGAACTGAGATATTTGCAAAAAACAACAAAATTACCGCACTTCCAATCCATTCAAACTTAGAAAAGCCAACAGATGCGTTTTTGCGAATAATATAGCTTTGAACTTGTCACAAAGATATGACTAAAAGACTGAAAGATTATGCCAGAGTTTTGACCGTTTCAAATTCAAATTGAGTAAGAACCGCACTTTTTATATTGTGATCTTCCGGTACTAACATTATTTCCCTCAAACTTCTTTCGCAGACCAAAATATAGGAACTATTTCCGTCCACGATGATACTGATATTGCCGGATACTAAGTCGCGGGCTTTTACAGAAATTATGATCGCAACTCGAATAAGTGTGTTAGCATAGATCGAGTTACTCATACACATGCTGCGAATCTGCGAATATGTCGAGATTCTTGTAGCAGTAATGAGGTATTTCCGATTTGTTTATGCACTACTGGAACAGCCTCCTACCACAGTTTGAAAAAAAATTAATAATCAGTATTCTATGCTGGACTCACACTTTTCTTATTTATGACAAGTAAGTATGCCACACACATGCAACGTAAAACGAGTGTCGTAGCGAATATTCGAGAATGTAATAAGAATAATCGTTATCGAGAGTAAGTGTTTCTCTTGCTTTCTTTTTCAACAGGTGCCGAAGGTAAGCAGTTATACAAGGTGCCACAAAACGAAGTACGCACTACATTTTATACTTTATAGCTCAGGTTGGGAAATCGATAGATGATAGGCATGTTTGGCAAAAACTTATTTTCTCATTTGGTCACTCGAACTAGTTTTCTGACATGAACCGTTTTTCTCTGAGTACTTCCTACACTTTTTTATAATTAATGAAATTCGCGATTTCCATAGTAGCAGTAAACGAACAGATCTAGTGACGTCAATAGCCGTCCTATAATAAACCCTCGAATAAAGAAGGACTGATTAGTCACTCAAAATCAATGAGAAAGTTCTTCATTTTTTTTATCTTTTGACAACACGAAAGGAAACCTATAATGTTCGAGGAACATCATGTTAGCTAGCGGTGGAATTTCGGGAGAGAAGGGAGGTGCTGGAATTTTTCTTGATGAAAGTTTGGAGGTTGTAAGCATCAGGAAAGACTTCACTAGGCAAAGAATTCCATAACTTTGCCGTTCTATTGAGGAATGATGTTTGGTATAGCGATGTTCGACAGGTCTCGAGCCTGAAAGTGTAGGAGTGACCAGCTTGAGCTCGTCTGGTTTGTCTTCTAGGAATAGCACGTGGTGGCATAATAGACGAGATTTCCGTTGAGCACCGACCATGAAAGTACCTATAAAAAAAGGCATAGATCGCCGACATTTCTACGATGATCTAGAGAGGTCAATGATTTGGTGAGTGTTGTATCATCGACTAGGCGAATAGCTCTCTTCTGAATTGAATCTAAGAGCTTTAGCGTATGTTTGGGGGCTGAGCTCCAAACATGTGAACAGTACTCTAGGACAGGTCGAATTTGTGCTTTGTAGATCATAACCAGTTGCTGGGATGTGAAGTATCTCTTCGCACGGAATAGAAAACCAAGTTTTTGTGAAGCAGTTTTCGCAATGGACCTCACATGATCGTCCCATCAGAGAGCGCTGTTGGTGGTGACATACGTTTTGACTGTATTTGTATGTCATATTCATAGATTCTGTCAGAGATATCAATTACTCTTGTATGAACAGCGACTAGAGGTAATACATGAAGAGGAACGACATCAATGGGTTTTTGGTTAGGGCTGTAATTTGAATTCGAAAATGAAGCGTGTGTGAGATGCCGTTACATGATGTTTTTTTATGAGAACATCATTACAAAGATGGCTTCAGTTGGAAATTCTATAGGTATGTACATACCCGCATTATCTTTATCATGTATGAAGTTGCCGTATAAAATTCACTTCAATCTATAGACGAATGTTTTCTTTTTCATTTCCAATACTCGATTTTTCAAAACTGATATTAGGTTAACAGGGCTGGACCGAAACACCTCACCGTAAGTCCATGATTAACGGAAAGTGAAAACAAAATATTAAAAATGAAACAACCTCGGAAATTACACTGCGAGCGATTACTCGATTCGATCGGTTGAACTTTGATAAGCCTAATTATCTATTAATCGCCGGCTTCGTTCGTTAGCGGGATTACCGTATTCCGAATTTCAATAGTTAATTAGAGCTGAAAGGTAACAATTCAGTTACGCAAGACAATCAGCAGCAGTGAATATGCCTAACGTAACGGCTGATAAACACAATAGCAAGAAGAACTGCTGCTTCAATTCCCTTCAATAAAATCTCATGAAAACCGAGTACCTAATAAAAGTAATAAAGCAAGAGTCAATTAGCTAACCACATTTATCGTGGAAAATGGTCCCGTACAGAGGCAGGATTACTGTGGGAGAAACTGTCGATGTCGATGAACGTCACAGTGTGAACAACCTTGCTTGATTATTTATTTGCTCCGAACAATATTCATAAAATAGGGGCTCGGAATGAAATGGAGGAGGGTGCATTAAAAAAATCTAGGTTTGCTGTCAATAAGGCGATTTGATCGTTGTTGTTGCTTGACACAGCTGACAGATCAACTTTCTTCGATCATTCACGGTAATTTTGCACGTATCATGCGTTTTATTGGTACTTTGTATTTTGACCTAAGATACCCGAATTTTACGATAAACGTACTTCTCGAGATAATCCAGAAAAAAAATGTGAAAAATTACCCTATTTTCCCAACCGTTTTGCCAACGTTTTTATTGTGAAATTCGAGTTCTTGATAATAAAACATGGTATAATGGTGAATATTAAGTACCAGGAAATTTTTTCGTAAAAACCCATCGCATGCTAAGTTCAAAATTAACAAATCTCCAGAGTTTCATAGATGAATGAACTGTATGTAGCAAATATCGCCTGTAATCACACCTGAAACAACCGTGTTCATTGAGGTAGATCATGAATTATTATAATATATACCGAATTATACTCAACGTGTCATGTGATTCGTTCCACTCTCTATACTGAATGTTGCTTCCAAAGAAATATCAGACCGACAGGTCCATTGCCGTCTATATACATAATAAGATTATTCCATTATACTTTACTCCCAATATAGAGAACAGAAACACGAGAGAGGAATTGAGTATTGTGAAGTTGTCAGTCAAGACGGAAGTGGTGTTTTTTGGTTTATAAAATGGTGTTCCACTTGATATTACAGCATTGATTGGATATATAAAATTTGCTGCGTTTTTGAAAATGAAAATTTGAAATCTAGACTCTAGCCAGACTATCGCAATGATGCCAAAGTACCCGCACGTTTTTCATGATACAACCAAAAATTTTCCATATACTATTCGCATTTTCTGAACTTTATTTACAAACAGCAACATCAACTTTTGATTTCATAACCTACAGAAGTAAAAAGTTATTTGAGGATTATAAACGCAATACAAACTTTTTCGTGATTTAATTTTTTGTGTTCAAGAGTTTTCAATGAAAATTGAAAAATTTCAAATTTGCAACTTGATAATGAGTTGAGCTTTCAATCCGGTATCACCTCTAAGGCAGATTCTGATTGAACAATTGAACATACAGTGCTTCTCAAAAATGCCCTCCCCCCCTCTTTGGAACGATTATATAAGCATGTGAATTAAATTCTGAATCCTAGTATTAACAGATTCGATTCATAACATCTTTGCTTTTTTTAAAAGCGAGTTGCCAAAACTGTCATAAACACAAACGAAATAAGTATGATTCAATACTTAAGTTTTTTCGATACCTTTTAAAAGAGGTGGCACACTGGCCTTGTGACGTCATCTTTGACGATTTCGTCATCTATCATCACTATTATGAAAGTTTACAACCTTTAATATTCAGTTTCCAAATTTCACTTGTTTATGTATAATCGTTCCAAAGATGAGAGGGGGAAGCACTGTATATATCTGCCATTGTCAATTCGATTTCAAATCTGAAAAAAGCAATTGCAAATATGCAGCTCCTTCTGAAAATTCACTAACATATTGGGTGTTCTGCTGATAATCGAAACTGGATAAACTTTTGGCTGTATTTGAAAAGAAAACAATGATCACGATGGTCATGATTTGAGATTTTTATAATCAGAAACACATGCGAGGTGACCAATTATATACTTTTCACCATATTTGTGTATAAAATAGTGTAAAATGCAGAAAAAAAAATGGTGTATTAAATTTAAAAGCTAACCAATTATGGCTAATTAATTCTGCAGATGAGTTGAAGGATTTACTTGCCAAATTTTCTCAACAAGATAATCAGAAACCGTTTGCCAAAGTTCATTTTCGCAATATTTCGTCGAATATCTGATCAAACTGGTCGGTGAACAAACCTCTAGCGAAACTTTCAACACATGAATGAATCAAATTTGTGCCGAATGTTCCACTCAATCCAGGGATGATAACAAAGTTTGAGCGAATGGAAGCACGAACTTCTATAATCTGGAGCAGCTGTCGCAGCGTATAGATATACTATAACATTTTGTTTGAAATATCCGAGATCCGCCAATAAGGCCATTGTTCCGTTCTCAGACGACAATGTCGGCACAAAAGGACGTCGTTCACGGATCCTGTATATATTGAATGAACTTCGGTACATACGCTATGCAAATTCAGACGAACCGAAGGGAGAATATTGGTGTTGAAATTGGCTCGGTTGCTAAGGGAACAACCACATGATGCATGCATATTTAATGCTTGCAACGACAATTCATTGTATTACAAGAAATACCTAAATGATGTAAGAATTTTTCAAAGAGGTTTTTGATGAAAAGAATCGAGGGCGAAGAAACTCTCCAAATAGGTGTACACCATAGAATTTTAAATATTTGCATGCTATTTCAATTACATTGGGTAGAATTCGATACGATTTCTATACTCTAGTGAAATTAAATTGTAATGAGCATTTCTATTACCAACTAAATAAATTCATCGATATTAAAGTATTTTCCAAACCAGTTTTACTAATTCAAGCAGCATCTTTGTTCAATTTTACAGGGTATGCAAGTTTTTGGAAAAAAAACACATTTTTTGATAATTTCTGAGTAAGGCTTCAACTGATTCCATTTTCATCAAGGGGATTTTCCATTTTTCTAGATTTTTTGAATAATGAAAATAGAAATTATAGTAGAAAAAATATATGAAGATAATAAGATAAAAACTCGTCAAAGCTGACAGTTCACTGATTGAGCGAAAACCGAGAACACAATAAATTCACGACATATTTCCAATGAATATCGTTAATTGAAGCAATATTGACTATTTCTCCATGATTGAATAATTGGCGTTATTGGTAGTAGTTAAAATATTGTACTATATTCGTATCGTAAATTCATATTACGATAATTGATGGGTTATCAAACTTCCCATCTCATATCGTAAAATGAATCTTTACGATACTTATATCGTGAATTCCTTTTACTTACGCATTTGGTTACAAAAACCTTACGAATTCCTCGAATTTTTAGTGCAAATTCTCACTAGTATTACCACTAGAGGTCGTCTTCGACTCGGGATAATTTTCAAAATATTCATGATCTCGAAAAAATTTCCGGATTTAATTTGAACTCGTGTGGTATTCGGTAAGAAAATTCCACACCAAATGTGTTTCCAACAACATCAATTTTCGTCTTTATCAAGTTGACAAAACCTGTCATTATGAACGTCAAAATTCCAAATTTCCAGTATAATTCGCTGTTGGGTACCCACCAGGAAAAAATTTCCGATAAAATTCATCCGTTGCTATGGTGATCTGACAAAAATACACGTTCTGATTGGTTAATAATCACATGTTTGGAATTTTCAGTGAAAGATTCACATTACTGTAAATTCTGCAAATTCAACAAAATTATTAATGAAAATCAACATGAAATAATATTGTATGTAAAACCTGCCTGTTTACGAGCTAAAATTATAGGTCTACATAACACCGTGTCTGGAATGACGATAACCTTGGCTGAGAAGTTCTTCCAAATGAGGCAATAAAACATGACGGATAATAAATATTTCATATCGTTTTTGGAGTGCCTAATTGCAAGCTCAAAGTTATACCTGCGAGCATTCCAAACATTTCCAAAAATAACAATGTTAAAAGCACGTACATACCAGGAAATACTTTGCCACATTGCTATTAACAATGAATGAGGAACATGTCGATAGTCATTTTAGGATGTGAAATATGTAGAGGACTTTTACAACATCACAACCAATGGCCCTAGAAGTGATATTTCAGAATCAAATTTATTTCGTGTATGTATTTCTTTTCATTTCTATTGGTTACGAATTTACATCAATTCATGCACCCCCACCCCCAGAAAAACTCTCTCGATCCGCCAGTGATCACAACCGAGTTTTTTTGAGTAGAACGATTCAGTTTTTTTTTTAAACATTGACATTCAAGAATGGCACAAGAAGAGTAATCTTCGCCATATGTTTTTTATATAAAACGAAGGTAATACGAATACGTGTGTACCTGTTTCTATGAGAATCTCCTGGGAACGACTATTATAACTGTTCTTTCGATCAGCATCACGTGAATTGTTTTGGTTAGTCATGCATTCGTTTTATGCAAATTCCGCGCTTCAGTAGGTAGTTCGAATTGCGTAACAGAAAAATATGGTTGCGACAGTCGATCATTTCCCTTTTTTGATCAGGTGGAAGAAAACGTAATCCACTGTATTTCCACACTGTGGCGCAAATAATGAAGAGGTGTCTTGACCACGTGACGTATAAAATGCAGTAGTCAATACACATACAAACAAAATTTCCAATGAAACTTGAAAAAAATTCATTACACAACATACCTGATTAGGTTTTGAACAAGACTTCTGAATTTCTGAGAATTCAGAAATAAACCACCCAAGGTGAACTATGCTTTGGATCAAAAATCTTTAGCAAGAAGGATCATGTATATAGGCAGGTTGATTTGTTATTCAACCGCTATTTCTGGGTATTAAATGAATAATATTGAAAAATAGTTATTTTTGTATCAAGTGCGTAAATTGAGTGTTTTTTAATCGCACATGAGAGTGTTAATTTTTGGCCGAGTCCGCAGTTTGAGACCAAAAATTTTATACAGGAAATACAAATATTTTTTGTACAACTGCCTCCGTAGCACAAGCATATATAGAAGATAGTTTGAATTACAAAATTGAGATATCTGATGAAATTGTTGATCATTTTCTAGCTTTTTGTGGAATTTTCTCTCCTCGTTTCTAAAAAAAGAGTAGAAGTTATCAAAAATTATTTCAATATATTTGTAGTAAGGACAGATTTTGAGATCTGCCCCAAAATGTCACTGCCCTTGAAATTAAACCTTTAGATACCTAAAAGAGAAATTCTCTATTGGTCAGTGACACCTTGTTTTTGGAAAAAAATTGGAAATACAAATATATTTAATAAGAATAAAACCTCTACTTATATTGGTGGGCGTTTCGGGAACGAATCTGCTCCCGTTATCAACACAATCAAAATCTTTTTCTCTTTGCAAAATTTTTTCAATATGCTGTCGGTTTCGACACTAAAAAGTGTATATAACACGATGTTCCTCGAACATTATAGGTTTTCCTTTCGTGTTGTCAACAGATGGAAAAAATATGAACCCTGTTTTCCACGTGTTGAAAGAAATAACCATATAAAAGTCCAAGTACCTTTATATGGATGATTAGTATTCCACTCGGTCATCCATTGTCAATGAACCCTACAATGCTTCTACCGTAAGTAATGAAGTCTAATGTAAGTATGCCTCAACATTATCGTTCACCTGTTCTTGAACTTATCTACGACGAAAAAGGACATTATTGCTTCGGCGTTGTATTTTATGTTTGCAGTTTGAACTATAAAAGAATCAATGCAAAAAGTTGAAGACGGACTTAAAACTGAGTGTGACCTAGAACGAAGCGAAACACATCCCAATATTTCTCAATTAAGTACGCCAATTTTATATTTCAAAATCCACTTTGGAGGCGAAAATTCAGGATATAATATCATCGATTATCTCACGGAAAATTTGACGTTTCGACTGGACTCAAAGCTCTCTCAAGTGAACGTATACAGAAATCTATGAAAAAATATTATATTTCAATATTAGGTGGAATGAAAACCCTCACTGTTTTCATGGAATAATGTTTGATGAATGAGGCAAAGATTTTCGAAATAGAAGTACTATATTTTTAATCAATTTAGTTCTTTTTCCTGTTTCATAGAAATTCCGTACATGAACGGACTTGTTTTTACTTCCCGTATGTCGTGAATTTCAAGACCTCGAATTTATTATATATACAAAAACATACCGACACTTTGGGAAGGTCAATATTGGTGTGACCCCTATGTAAATGAAACCGGGTGATCTGAGGTCATCAAACATCAATCCAACTCGTATCAACATTATTTTTGATGCTTACTCCCAATCGAGATAGGGAATTCTTTATGTACCACGAGAATTTCTTGTAATTTATAGCCGGCGTATGCAAATTGAACGGGTTTTCCGATAAAATGAACGTATGGAATTTGAAGCACTGATATTTGGTAAGATCGACAGCACTCGAGTTTTCCTCATTCAATAAAAAAACAGCAACAAGATGAAAAACTCATTCCCGTAATCGCTCTTTTACGATTTTTCAAGCGCATGCAAGTATTGGATGACAGAAAATGTTGATAGAAACATTGCCTACATAAGTAACTTATAATAGAAAATCAAGATACCTGAAAAATCAGTAAGTTTATACTACAGCGTTATTTTAAGGTTGGAAAGCACTCACCTACAAACTCAGAAATGTAATTTGAAGGTTTGTATTGATGGAAAAGTAATATCACACAAAGGTGAGCGAAACGTCATTTTATAGATTCTAATACATTAGAAACAAATTTTTGGCACACATTTTTCCGAATATTTCATAAACCACGCAAAACGTGGCAACGCTGCGACAGCTTCTCCAATGAGCTTTATGAGAAGCAGATTTTTTCTGATGAAATCGACCTCTCAACATGAGCCATTTCAGAGAAAGCACCCTGTATGAATGATAATGACGTATCCATCAACAGTCAAGACTTAGAAATCTGAATCATAGCAGGAGGTACCTAACCTAGTGAGACGATCAAAAATAGACACCGTACGAAAATAATTCTATACACACGTTTAACGTTAAAAATCAAGAGAAGGTCACAATAATTACCAAATAGCTAACACTCGAGCTAATACAAGATAATTTTATTTGTTAAAATGAGTGATGGTTCCTTTTTTTAATAAACTGAAATGAGAAATCAAATATTCCGTTCATTAATAAATTCATGGTTCTGAAAGAACTGACTTTTATCTGTGCACAACACGAAAGGGAAACCTATAATGTTCGAGGAACATCGTGTTAGCCAGTGGTGGAATGTCGGGAGAGCAGGAAGGTGTTGGAATTTTTCTTGAAAGTTCGGAGGTTGTAAGCATCAGGAAAGACTTCACTAGGCAATGAATTCCACAACTTTGCCGTTCTATTGATGAATGATGCTTGGTATAGCGATGTTCGACAGGTCTCGAGCCTGACAGTGTAGGGGTGACCAGCCTGAGCTCGTCTGGTTTGTCTACTAGGAATCGCATGTGGTGGTTCCGTCAATATTCTCTTATGTACTACATTTGGTATTAGTGCGATATTTCTTTCTTTTGAGGACTGAATAATATTCTCACGCAACAAAAACACCTCTGATCTGACAATGAATTGCTTTGAGAGAATATTACCATTGTTCTGAAACCGCTAAGTAGGTATAAAATGCAACTTTGTTAAGAAAATGAGTGAACCAAAGCATTGTTTTTGCGTGAGTATAGAAGAATTGAAGCTATCTGTAACACAAAAATGACTTCATACTAAAAGAAACCGGAACCTCACTATTCAAGTTCAAAAACAAATATCATTCGAAATGGATTTTGATTGCCTTTCAGGTTATACTTAAAAAATACTTTTCGTCATTTTTGTATCTAGCGGTAAAATCACGATTTTTTTTGCGACTCTGTAAAATTTAGAACAAACTGCGCTATTCAAAACTGATACACAGGACCTTGGTGTATCTATATTACACCCGAAATTAAATTGAAGCTGGTTTGAAGGAAAAATTTGTAAAATAATTATTACCTCAGAAACCGTTATAAGAGATGAGTATAGGAAAGTAACAGATGAAAAGATTGAGAAAGTAATTATATCGTACATTGCTTCACCCTGTATGATTTCGATCGACGGAGGGAGTTTCCACGACAAGGAAACAACAAGGCTTTTGTTTTTGAAGGAGGAATATTTTGAATTTTTTGTAGAGTAAGATATTCTTGAATTAAAAAGTTTCTCGGTACCGTTCTGATTTCTTGAGACCCAAAAGCCATTCTGGAAAATATAAGTTACAAATATTTCCAACAATTATGAATCCCACTATACAATAACATACAAGGTATCTCGTTTGAAATATCAAATATGGTGCTACTTTTTGGTGTAACCATTAGATAGCAAAAGATTATTGTAGTAGCCAAATTTTCAGAATTACCCTATAAATGAATAAATATCTAAATCGAATAAATCCAATTTTATTTTCTATATTCCATTTCTTGTATGTAACTATATCAATGTTCATTTCTCATATTAATTAACACCGCAGTGAATCCAATTTCCACACTGTTTCTGTGGTGTTGATTCTACACCAGAATGATGCGCATCGATTATGACACCGACTGTCAATGATTTATAATCGAATGGATTATAATTACGAATTGTTGAAAAAATATCAAGAATGAATGGTTTCATTATTGAGTAAATTAAAATATATCGATTACTCATTTTACCCATAATGTCAGCTGATTCATTGATTGAGTTTAAAACAAGTGTCCTTTTTATTTTCCAACGGTGCCAGAAATGGAATCGAATACAACAACAAATTATCAGAATCAATACTCAAATTAGCTTTCTGCTAACTATAGAAACAACCTGTGACATGTTCGTAATGGTAATGCTATTACCTACACTTTTCATGAAACTAGCGGCAAAGTGTGGAGGCAGAACAATCAAGGCGGGTCTCAGAACTCTCAGAACGGTCTCAAGCTTTTTAAGGAAGAGGAAAATTTAGGAGACTGTAGATCCTTGAGCTGGGCACATTCTATTGAATGAAAGTCATGAGATCCGATTTGAAATTTTCTCATGCCATAGATTGAGAATCTATGCTCAAAGTGTCAGAATTCTTTTTTATATTTCTGTCTTTCTTGAAGTAATATGGATAATAGTAAGTAAAGGTATATCTACTTACGGAGCCAGTGATAACAGTGACACTAATTACTTTCTACTGACCTTCTTCCAACAAAAAAATCATGTTTTGGGCGCTTCAAAAATTTTGTGTAGACATCATAGGCAAGTCGGTTCGTTCCTCCCACAGGATACTTTTTATATCTTGATAATATTAAAGACTACAGAATTTGTAAACTTTGATTATACATTCGAGAAAAACATATTTGAAGAAGTTAAATTCATCTTTTAGCATTCTTGATGAAGGTGGATTCACCCTCTTTCATATGGAAAGCGCTGTCAGATATGAATCTGTCACATTTTTATTCGTATAACTACTTGTTCTGACATAATTTCTTATTTGACAGCGGATTCCTTATGAAAAGAGGTGAATCCATCTTCCTCCAAGATGCTGAAGAACGTGAATTCAAATTCTTCGAGGATGTTTTCCTTCTATGTTTTTATGTATGAAGAAGCGATGAAAGTACCCCTTGTTGTTATGTGCTTGGTTTCAATTCAATATTAGAGAATAATATATTTACATAATGAATGGAAGTTTCCTTACCGTTTTTATAATGAAATTCGGGTTCTCGAGATCGAAATACGTGAGTACCCAAAAAAAATTCTTCAAAATGTGGATTGTATTATTAATGCAAAATTTACTTTCTTTATTTATCTGAACATTCATGAAAAAACAGATCCTAGTTGACGTGACGAAAGAGTCAATAGTCGCTTGGAAATTTTGAATATGTGTCGTATACAAAAAATCTAACGGTTTTTTTCACAAGATCTCTCAATTTTTCATGTTCAAGAGTTCACAGAAGTTTCTACATTGATTTTGAAAACACTTATAAAAATAGGACAATAAGATGAACATAAAAATGTATAATATTCACCCATTTCGAATCCAGTTGTCAACAGCAATATCATAAACAAGTTAATCAGCCAGGTTGCGAGAAAACCCAAGATTAGTCACACAAAAATCACTTCGTGAATTCAGTAGGCACGTCCTCAAGTCCGACAACGAAATTCTCAGACCTTATACATAAAGTGCGGTTACTTTCTTCACTAGTCACAGGTAGTAAGGAATCTTGTTAAAGTTTCTCTACGTCAATTTCGAAATCTTCGTCCAACAGTCACCATCTATGAAGACAGAATGGCCGTCGAAGCACTCACATTTATAAAACTCGATTATCTTTTGGAATGTTGATAAAAACATAAACAAATCGAACAAAGTTTGACGGTTCGTGCGCTACTCCAACCTAATTTCTACCATCTCACGACCGCGATTGAAGTGAAGCGAGTGCCGAAGAGGCGAGGGGCTGACGTGGCGCTGTCTGCGGAGAATTCCGAAACTACACCGAGCGGCATAGCCAGATTTCAAAGAAATCCGGATCTTCACCAAATTTTGCTGAATGGATTTTTGTAATAGGGGAGATGTTCGTGGAAATTGTGGTTGTTCGATACGGTTCATATCGTTTCCTAAAAGCATGATATGTTGGGGGAACATTTGCAATCAATGCAGAACCAGATTGAAATAAACTTACCATTGCTTTGCAAATGTTTATTTGCTTTCAGAGACTTTATATTCATTTTCATTTTGAAGATTATGAGCTGTTCTGAAAGTCATCGGAATGAACAATAATGAAGTATCGGAAGTGAGACATTTCACAAGAACTTTGGCAACGTTGTGATGAATGAAGTAGAAAGGTAGATAATGTACCAAATGGATTATGGAGATAATTATTATGGATCTTTTCGTAATCAACGTGAAACTATAAAGGTCAAATTTTGATGAAATAAAAGTCATTTTATATGAAGTTGGGTTGCGGTAATAAAGTAATATATAGCACCGTAGAGAAGTATATTTATAAAGGTAGGTACCTACAAGTGTTTTCACCTGTAGGTATTTTCTTCTTTCGTTCCTAATCTTGATAAATCTGTTTTATCATCATCATTATCATTATTATTATTATTATTATTATCATAGTATTATTTACTTGTTCACTGTGTAAAAGGGAACTTGGCATCAGGAAAGCAATCAAAACATATTTGTTGCCATATATATTTTCTTATATCTTTGAGAAATATGTATTTAAAAATATAACACACATATTTTATGTAGAATGGATTCGAATCAATATCCCGTCGATGAAATATTTCATATTAGAAAACAAAAAGGTACTTTTAAATGCTTTTGATCGGTCCAACACAGATTGATTTATTTATCACTCTACTTTCCAAAAAGAGTATGTAACGAACTGATTGACGCGAACAATATAAAACTCGACGCAAAATATGTGCCCGGAATAAAAATTATTGTGTCTGTTCATAGACATCACTAATAAAGCAATGACGCGTCCTTGTCTGCTGATATTAGTGCGCCAATCTATAAATGTCGTCAGAAGTTCATAAAAAGCAAAAAAATCACCCACGTTTTCTCGAAATCAATAATGAGTCAGTAGAACATGGTCCTCTCGAGACAGAGGCGTGCTCTGGGTTCATTTTCCGATAAATTCATCTTCATAATAGGCAGATATGATAGTTATCATTATCCATTATAAACCTCTTTATTGCTCCTCATGTTAAGAAGGTACAAGACGAAATTGAAAATTCTCACTTCTTGACGAGCTTCTTTCAGCTGAATAAAAAACCGAAATTTCTTGCGTAGGATTTTTATTTCTACTGCCCATTTGCTTACATATGTTCATGAGAGCAAAAATGCTTTTTCTGATGTCCCCTATCACCGCTTAAAGTTTGCCGGTATTTTTTCGTCACACCTTGTATAGTAGCGTACTCGTTTCATCTCCAAAAATGTCAAATGCCCATTTTTGTGTTGAACTACAGCATTGACAAGGAAAGGAAGTCAACTATGTATTATATATTTTCGATGAGCACAGGAAAATTAAAATCGAATTGTAGAGAAATATACTGATACTGACGTATTACTATGCTCAGTATTACTATGATCAGTCAGATTTTGGATTCATGCAGACTCGATTACTTATAGAGGGAAAAATATAAACGTTTTTCCTTTGTGGGTACGCCCCTGACCTAGGTAGGTCCATCCCACGCCTAATAATTTTGATTGTTCTCTTTTTTGGACACTTGGATGGATTCATGACATGTGGGATTTTTGACACCGCCTCAGAGACATTGGCGTGCCAATAGGAAACAAGGGCAGGATCACTCTACCTACAGGGCTAAAAGATGGCACAAGAGTTTCGGGGCGACAATTTTGCTCCAACTCAAAATTTGACATCCTAGTCAATTTGACGAAATCGAATCAAGAGGAACAGAAATTTTGCTGCTGCTGAGTTATATGTATATGTATACACTTCTCAACACACTGAATGTAAACTCTTGATCTGCCTTTTTTCGAAGACTCGTATTTTTTTAAGGAATTAATTAATAGAGTTATATATGAAATACAGTTCCCAATACACTAAATGTGAACTCATGACTTGACTCTTTTCGAAAACCCGTATTATTTTAAGGAATGGACCTAGGGCATCATGAAAGTCTTCATAGCAAAAGTATTTTGGTAGGTATTTTGAACGGATAATATACAGGGGATAATAAAAAAAAATTAAATATTTTAAGGTAAACTTGACGTAATGAGGAACAATGAAATGCTTACCTAGATCTTGGCAAAAACATAGATCCATCGATGAATACAGATCCTGAAAGCAGGACATACCAACATGTTGATAGTTCTCCAGTGCTGCGAAAAAAGGAAAAAGTAGTTATTGTCTTGATATTTTACGGTCAACATAAAGGATGACAAAATGAAACTTCTCAATGAATGTATTTATAATCTTGATAGCCTAATTTTACCGAAAAGAAATAGCATCAACTCTGATATCTCAAACTAGACATCCTGTATATTCTTGTATCTTTCGATTTGTAATTATTTTCTGAATCTTTTTGTCTAATACTTCCTTACACCCATATGTATAATTATCTTCCATAGTCGTTCAAAGCATAGCTTCTATTTGATTAATTTTTACAGATTTTTTTGTAAAATTTTCATTGTAGAAATAAAAATGGAAGTTTTAATAATAAGTTCAATATACTTGTAGTAACGACAGAATTATTATCCGACCAAAATGTCACTGTGCTTGAAATACAACCTTCAGAAATTCCCTATCAGTCAGTGAAACCTTGTTTAAAAAAATTGGAAGACAAAATATATCACATGAATATCAAAATCTCTACTCATCTTGGTGTAGTGGATGTTTCGGGAAGCGAATCGGTTTCCGTTTTCGTAATCTTTGTGATCATATCAATCTTCGTGATGTTTGTCATTCTTGTCACAATACAGAACAGTTGTCAGACAGAAAAAAAATTAGTCACTAGTTGTTTCTTCATTATTCACTGTTTAATGTGAAGATTATTCTTCTTATCTGCAGGTTCAATTTCGAGCGCAGTGACATTTCGGGGCAGACCATAAATCTACCAACCTATTGAAATAATTATTATACCTGATTCCTATTTTTATTTTATTTAGAAATGAGTAGAGAAAATCCCAAAAATCTGTATGAATGAATATACCACGACCACGATTAACCTTACACACAGTATTGAACGTCTATGTTAAAAGTACCAGATCAGGTACAAATAGATCAATGCGGCAACACTGTACAAAGACAACACTCACGAATAAAGCACGTCGTTGGCCAGATGCCGCTCGTAGCGCACCACCTTGCAGAGCGCGCGCAAACTGGAATCCCTGAGCGTCTGCAGCGCCTCCAACCCGCTGAGGCCGTAGTAGATAACTTGCAGGTCCTGCAGCGACCTGCCCGCCGGCGGCCGCGCCAGCGAGCGCACCCACATCGCCTCCCAGTCCGTCATCGCGCCGCCAGGGGGCGGCGCCATGCCATCGCCGGCCGAGGCGCGAGCGGCGTTGCCGGAGCGGGCGGAAAGTCGGCGGGCTACGGATTAGTAGCGCCAAGGAATGGAATGCGGAGAATGCTCGTCGAAGATGGGGCTGACAGGAAGCGAGTCGTGGATTCCTGCTTGGTAGTCATTGGTGGTGGTTGATGAGGTGGTCGGATATGGATGACGGCATTGTGGCAGTCTGTAAAAAAATGATGAAATGTAAAGAGTGGGTCCTGGTGAACCGGGTAATGAGAAAGGAGCTTATACCTAAACTCACAACTACTAATTAGGAATTAGATGTTTCAAGATTCATTTGGGTGTAATAATAATAATCTAATTGTTGAATACATCCTCGAAAAAATTGATTACACGTTATTTACCATCTTCTTAATTCACAATCCATATAGAATATTTTTACAAAATATCTATAGTTTTGAAGCTGTAAGTTCACCAAGTTCGTAATTATTATCAATTCTTAATTTTAATGACACACCTATGTCAGAGATGTTCTCCTGTTCTCAATATTCCGAGTTCTTAGATGATGAGTGTCATTTTTAGGTTAGGTTTTTCTGACAAAAAGTTAAAAATCATCAAAACTAACATTTGATAGGTGAACAACAAGAATGGCTTCAGGCCCTGTTATTCTCCATAATCTCTTGAGCATAGGACCTTCTTTTATTAGACATTTTTCACATTTCATAAAATATTTAATTGCTTATATCTCGAAAACGAATATAGATGAAATAAACCAAGTATATGTTGTCGGAAGCCACTTTAAACCATTTAAGCCGAAATAATTTCGAATTTTTGACAACAAATTCTGATGAATCAGCACGAAACATAAAACGTTTTAGGTATGATACAAACCTTCGATCATTGAACAGACTAGATAAGTAATCCACACCCCTGGCAATACAGTTTGTTTGGAAGCAACATCTATAGTATCTATCTTTGTCTAAACAAGGATAGCAGGAGCTGATTCTCCCAGCACCAGTGCCGTGTTGTCAGAGGGGGTCGAATTTATTATTAATTCATGATGAAACCAAATTGAAAATCCGTAACAATTTCAGTGGTACTTTTTAGCATTTCTTGGTGGGAAAATGAACATCTTTATACTTCCTTCACATTGTTACGAGAAATTCGAATACATACAATCCTATGGTGATTTTTGTAACTTGCTTGTAATCAATAAACTTATTATGACCACGTCACAAGAAAAGTTCAATTCTCAACGCCATATGAAACAATATACTTACTATTCAGTATACAGTTGTCTACTTATTCTGTATCATAAATAACGTTCAATTTTGATAATGAACATTTATATCTTTGGCGATCAGGGACAGTGCATGTGAGTATATTTACGATTTCAAAGTTCAGTACCTACTATATAGTGGAAATAATTTTCAAAAAAGTGAAAAACTCGTTTTCAAGGCAAATAGATATGATTGCATATTTGAATGTAAATTTCAAATCTGAAGATGAAACTTGTTTATATCATTTCACGATATCGTCAAAAATGAAGGAGGTTTCATCTTGAGCAGAATTCATATATTTTGACGCAAAAAATTGATGTCTGATTATTTCATTTCATGTAGATAGATGAGAATCGATAATGAATATGTGTTGACAAGTATTATGACGAAATGTTATATCAACAATAAAATAATGAATCATATGTGAAGATGTAGCAAATAGCAGTGTTTCTTATTTAAAACAGGACTGAAATGAAAAACAACCATGGATAATCACACAAATAATTTATTGATTTTTGAATAGGATTGTTTTTGTTAACATACTTCTTACTCTAACTTCCGTTGAATCTTTCAATTTATTTGCCTCATGATGAAGTCTTACAGTGAAATATTTTTCCAAATTAGTTTGACTAGTTCCAAAAACAGTCAACGGTAAATTTCTCATTGTTGTGTGTAGAAGAAGTATAGAAATATCCTTATATTTTTTATCAAAAATATTAATTGAGTTCATCATTATTCTCAGTGATTTTTCAGCAGCTTCGCATATTTTGACTACAAATAAGGAAGCATTCATCAGTGCTACATATTCTACCACAAGACACTGTCGCAGCTGACCTATGGGTATAATCAATATAATCTAATCAGTTCAATTTAAATTCATTTTTATCCATTCCATTTGGGAAAATGCTTCAAAATCTCGAATGATACGACAATGGTAACTCACCTATGAAATAACGTGTTTTGATCGCCGGTTCAAATTGTCTTCAACACACCTCACAACGTCTCACCATTATATCAAATCACCAAAACAGGAAATAAACTGAGTTTCTGATTAATTCTGAGTACACAAAACTGAACACAAGTTGAATAATATCGATAAATCAAAACGTAAATAATGACAGATACCAAACAAAGCAATAATCGCCGTCGACTGTCAATATCAAATTGCGGTGTTGCAACGTTGAGCAAAAAGTATTCACAATACCCATGCTGGTCCTCGAGCCCCCAAGAAAGTAAAATTGCTAAGTCTCAGAATAATGTAGCAATCTTCTATCAATCAGAACTGATTCATAATCGTCATGACCCAAATTTATTATTATATTTGTGCATCGAACTACATGAATTCATAAAGGACTTTAAATATTATGGACTATTTATCACTTTTTGATGATTGGATATGACAACACTGGCGACGATTGGGTACTAATATTATGATAATTTTGGGAATTCATGTTAGCTTCAGAATATTTGTTTTGTGATCCTTCTAGTGGGTTTGTTGTTCGGAGATACAAACTATACGGAAAACCCTGTACGCTACTGTGATTGGCTAGGGCGTTGAAGACATCAAGCTTGATGAGGGAAAGTCTTGTGTCATGTTTCCTCTTCGACTGAGATTACAGAAACTGATAAATGTTTCCTTACTTTCGCAACTCTTTGTTCTGTTCTATTCAATATCTTTTTTCGTGGAATTCGGTTAGAATCGCTCTTACATAAAGTGACTAATTTCCGAATTCAACCTGAACGACTTACACGACTCGAATCAGTATTGACTAGTTCTTTTTTCAGGAAATTCCAAAACGATATTCCGAAAACGATAACGAGGTTGCTAGTGCGCAAAAAAAGTAGTTCAAGCTCAATTGAAATAGTTTAAGTTTATCAGCCACTTGAATGATTCATTACCTGCATAGTGTGTGTTCAAAGATAGGGATTTGATTGGGACATCCAAAACGGTAATGGTGAAAATTCTTATAATTTAGTTGGTGTCAATCTTCATCAACTTGAAAAAAAGAAGCCCATAGATACGAATTTCAATTCGCACAATTTCTGGCTCATTGCAGTCTAATGTTTTACCACATTGCCAAATTTTTTGCTCCTCATAGATCATAGAAAAATTGTGGCAGAACTCTATCTTGAAAATTTTAAGTGAAATGATCAGTGAAATTAGTGAAGAAATAATTTTAGATTGATTTATTACCCCATTCCGATCATTTTCGTTCATCTCTTTCATAAAGAAAATCTGTGGCTTCAATAGGTTTGGCCGAACTCAGCGATATAACATTTTTATTTCATCATGTATATCATTATTCATATTATTTCAAATTTTATTTTATTTATACTTACTTTTGATGCAATTAGAAATTGTTCTAATTTACCAGTGGCTTCCTAGAGAGCGATTCACCTGATTATTTCAAAAACAATGGGACACCACTGTTTTTTCAGATTGAACAACTCAAAATACAACTTTTTCGAATCATGATTTCTTTTTTCACATCTCTCTCTTAAAGACGAACTAACAATTATTATGCTCATTATTCTCATTATTTGTTTGATATTTTCATTATTATCATCACAACTATTGTAAAAACCAACTAAACTACAAGAACACCGGAAGGAAAGTTTTTTGAAAAAATTTGAACACCCAATTTTTTTATTTTTCAGCTTTTTTGTGGGATTTTCTCTCCTCGTTTCTGAAAAATTGATTAATTCTAAGATGTATTTCAATTTATTTGTAGTAAGTACATTTGTGAAGAAAATCCCACAAAAAACTGAAATATGAATGTACCATCTCCTCGAATAACTTACAGACAGAAAGAGAACACAGAGAGACAGAAGAAGAAGAGAAATTTTTCAGATCTCTGGAAAAAACTATTCGAGAATTATACCCTCAATTTTCAGAAAGAAAATACTCTTGGACTTTTTACAATATCAATAAAACACAATGTCTATCCGTCTATATGTTTCCGCCAGAACAATCCACCTCTTTCTGTCTCTTTCCTCAATTTTCTTTTTCTGTCTCTTCCATTCTGGAACAATCGAGAACAAAATTCCTCGCAGTTTAGCACAAAGATATGATATCATTTATTCTCTACTAGATGCACCCTGGCCCCATCGACAACCATAAGAAGAAGAGAGAGCTATCGATACGTCTGGATGTACATCAAAGAAAGGTGCAACTAGGGTCTATTTGAAATTTGTTCGAAATCAAATAATAACTCACCTATGCAATGATATATTCTGACATTTTTTCAATCTATTAGTAGAGCCATAGGCTCAACAGGACAACAACATCTCGAACCTAGTTTAAAATAATTCCTTGAGTCGATGGGCTGAACAAACTGGGATTATTTACTACTTTTCAATCATCAAACAACGATTAAAACCAATTCTTTCCATTTTAACACACTTATGGATCAATAAACTTCGCTAAACAATAGATTTGAGAGAATAATCTTACACTATTGACTCGATTCGAATAAAAATAACTGAAAGTATGGTAATTCTCAATAAATGTTTTGACAACGCCAACAGTCAACTGCTCTCTCTCTCTCTCTCTCTGAGCCCGATCTCAAAGATGAATATATAATATCATATCTTTGATATGAGATGCCAAATCATTGACTTAATTTCTGAATATCAGTCCAATACTGAGAGACCTTTTACGACAATTTTAGACGATCTAATTTGGCAATTCTGATTTTTTTGCGTGACACCCAGAAAACGGGACTTCTAAGATTTCATCATAGCCATAAGAGAGTTAATGATTTCCCTTTCATGTTGTCCACAGATAAAAAAAAATATGGTTATCACAACTCGATTAGATTCTTAAGTAAATTGGAAAGAACATTGCACAAAAATATCATAACAACGAAAGTTTCAGATCATTTCAACAATAACAGTTTTAGAAATGGAGTCTGTTTGGAATTTGTTCAACATTGTTCAATAACTTACCTATGAAATGATATATTGTGATCATTTTTTGAATCTATCAGTACTGTCATAGGTTGAACAGGACAACAACATCTCGAACAGAGTTTTAAAATCCGTCCTTGACTTGATGGGCTGAACCAATTTTTAATATTCAAACAACGAGTAAACTCAGTCTCTTTCTTTTGACACAATTATGAATCAATAAACTTCGTTAAATAATATATTTGAGTATTTATATTGACATTACAGTCTATTCATATTGATCTTACACTATCAACTCGATTCGAATAACTAAAAATGTCGTATTTCTCAAAACAATTTGACAAAGAAATGGCACATCAAAACGTTTTTCCAACGCTCAGTTATATTTGATGACTGCGTCTCTTCCTCATGTTTGTTTCAATTCCTCTCTCTTTCTAAGCTCGATCTAGTAAAGAATATAAAACATCATATCTTTGGACAAAACGAAACAAAACCAACGGAACCATGCTGACTGTCAATGATTGAAGAGCGTTTATAGAGCATTTAGCGACATTTACAGAGCATTTTAGTAAGCGTTCACAGAGCATAAACCACCATTTCAAAAAACTTCAAGAACTTCAACTTCTTAGATCCTTGAAGATCCTTGAAGATTAAAACCAATTCTTTCCATTTTAACACACTTATGGATCAATAAACTTCGCTAAACAATAGATTTGAGAGAATAATCTTACACTATTGACTCAATTCGAATAAAAATAACTGAAAGTATGGTAATTCTCAATAAATGTTTTGACAACGCCAACAGTCAACTGCTCTCTCTCTCTGGGATGCCAAATCATTGACTTAATTTCTGAATATCAGTCCAATACTGAGAGACCTTTTACGACAATTTTAGACGATCTAATTTGGCAATTCTGATTTTTTTGCGTGACATCTGAAGCCTTCGCATCGACAGAAAAGTCTCTGGTCAAGGGTAACAGTCAATGGTATGACCCTCGACCTCTTCGTTTGGTCGTATGAGAAAGCGAAATTAATTATCATTCGAAAGCTCGTTCGTAATGAAAGAGGATCACTCCAAATCCGATTGCGATAAGTAGACGGCGAAGTGAGTCACTATACGCCTGCGCTGTTTCCCACATGGGTCAAAAGAATGACATAAGCGTAGAATTGAAAAGGCAATAAACTCGAGGAATGAGCTGCTTTTTTTTTCTTATATCGGGTATATTCGAGAAATATGCCGATTATTCATAGTTTCTGTCTTTGCTTTGGTTAACTGGAAATGAAAAAATGGCTAGGAAAAAAAAACGAAAATGACAATGTGGATTCGAAAGTTCTCATATTTTTTCTACTAATCGTCACTTATATCACAAAAGTTTGGAAAGCTTCCAGGAATAATTCACGCTCGTGTATAAACTGACACTGACATTTGAAATTAATCTCACTGGTTGCGAAGATGGTCAAAGTTGTTGATGACATAATGTTGATTTGTCATATTTGTTTATACGTCAATTATTGGGGTAATTAAGTGCATTAACTGAAATGACGTAAGTGCGACATGTGACGTCATCGGTGTCGTACATATGACGTCATCGCCATTTTTTTTTTCAAATGTTAAGACCAACTTTCAATATTGCCATCGAGAAGGGCTCATGTTCCTTCATTCAGAACGATACAGATAGTATTCAATGGGTTTCATTGGAAAAAAAATGAAGTTTCAATGACTGGTTGATTTCATAACGTATTTGAACTGAATATTCGAAGTGCCTACGATTTACTTGCTGATAATGAGCAATCTCTCCTTTTTCTCGTCCTCTTCACTTCTGACAATGCTATTGTTCCTCTTATCCTTTTTGTTCAACTTATTCTCACTTCTTCATTCGTACAACGTTGTCTCAACTTGGTTTTGTAGAACCGAAAAACGTACGTTTTGAATGATTTAAGTCAAAATATGGAACTGTCAGTGTCATTCAAATCAGTTAAATCAATATCCTACTCAGGTGAAGAGAAGAAATCATTCTTCAGTGATTAATACACGCTCATTCTAAAAACCAATGGGATTTCTTCGATCTTTTAAAATCCACCAATTGACAGTCATTTTCAATGATGAAAAGCTGCCTTGCTTTCGATCAACTGTACTTTGACAGCTGTCACTGTCAGATTAGTTTTTAGTTTTCTTAACACAACGTCGTTTCAAAATAACAAGATTTGGTCAAGAATCTATCAAGAAAATATCGAGAAAACTTTATATAGTCTGGAAATGGAAACAAACATATGAAAGGATTGGGTTTTTAGTATGACGAGAGTTGATGGTGAAGATTATAAAGAATGCGTTATAATATAAAAACCAAGTGGAATATTACATACTGCCAAACTTCTTCATTAAGAACACTATAAACGGTAAGCCAGAATTCGATCCATTTGTAGATATCGAATTCTTACTTCTGAATTGAATTTTCTTATTCAAACGAATATATCTTTCAAGATTTTATTTCTTCGAGAAAATGGTTTGATGTCAGTACGTACATATTTGCAGCACATGGCCTATAAAAATAAACAGTGCATGTATCAAATATCCTAAAATGTCATCTCACAAACAATATCAATATCAGCACCAGCTTTGCAATAATAACGTCACCATATATTTATTATTATACATTACGCAACTGTCAACTATTCTCTCGCGTATAATAAAAATAATACTAAGCAATTCAACAATAATTACAGTTACGAATTGAATCTAACGGGTACGACATGGGTTTGAACATGCAACACAAGTTATTTATTATAGGTAGCCGGAGAGAGAATTTTTCGATGGAATTTACATGAGATTTGTCGGTCTTGCTGGACCAAAAAGTGTGCCAATCAATGAAGCGTGAAGAAAGGAGGTGACCTTATCGTAATGAGGTCCTCTCTAGATTCGATGATGAATTCAACTGGGAGAATAGTGAAGATTTGATGTAACTGGTGGTTAATATATCTCTCCAATACTAATTTTCTCGTTTTTACACGTTTATTTGAATCCTCATCCATATGCCAAAGATGCATGACGAAGGGAGGTCGATACTGTAAATATATTTTCAAATACATATTTATGATCTAACAGGTCACACACACAGGACACCAAATATGATTGCACTTGAAAACAAATGCTCAGAATTGATGATCAAAGTTTCAGATCGTTTCAACAATAACAGTTTGTTTGTCAACACCCAGAAAACGGGACTTCTAAGATTTCATCATAGCCATAAGAGAGTTAATGATTTCCCTTTCGTGTTGTCCACAGATGAAAAAAAAATATGGTTATCACAACTCGATTAGATTCTTAAGTAAATTGGAGAGAATATTGCACAAAAATATCATAACAACGAAGGTTTCAGATCATTTCAACCTTCGATCATTGAACAGACTAGATAAGTAATCCACAGCCCTGGCAATACAGTTTGTTTGGAAGCAACATCTATAGTATCTTTCTTTGTCAAAACAAGGATAGCAGCAGCTGATTCTCCCAGCACCAGTGTTGTCATTTTATTATTAATTCATGATGAAACCAAATTGAAAATCCGTAACAATTTCAGTGGTACTTTTCAGCATTTCTTGGTGGGAAAATGAACATCCCTATACTTCCTTCACATTGTTACGAAAAATTCGAATACATACAATCCTATGGTGATTTTTGTAACTTGCTTGTTATCAATAAACTTATTATGACCACGTCACAAGAAAAGTTCAATTCTCAACGCCATATGAAACAATAATATACTTACTATTCAGTATACAGTTGTCTACTTATACTTTATCATAAATAACGTTCAATTTCAATAATGAACATTTATATCTTTGACGATCAGTGACAGTGCATGTAAGTATATTTACGATTTCAAAGTTCAGTACCTAATAGTGGAAATAATTTTCAAAAAAGTGAAAAACTCGTTTTCAAGGCGAATAGATATGATTGCATATTTGAATGTAATTTTCAAATCTGAAGATGAAACTTTTTTATATCATTTCACGATATCGTCAAAAATGAAGGAGGTTTCATCTTTAGCAGAATTCATATATTTTGACGCAAAAAAATGATGTCTGGTTATTTCATTTCAGGTAGATAGATGAAAATCGATAATGAATATGTGTTGACAAGTATTATGACAAAATGTTATATAAACAATAAAATCATAACTCATGTGAGGATGTAGCAAATAGTAGTGTTTCTTATTCAAAACAGGACTGAAATGAAAAATAACCATGGATAATCACACAAATAATTTATTGATTTTTGAATAGGATTGTTTTTGTTAACATACTTCTTACTCTAACTTCCGTTGAATCTTTCAATTTATTTGTCTCATGATGGAGTCTTACAGTGAAATATTTCTCCAAATTAGTTTGACTAGTTCCAAAAACAGTCAACGGTAAATTTCTCAATGTTGTGTGTACAAGAAGTATTGAAATATCCTTATTTTTATCAAACATATTAATTGAGTCTATCATTATTCTCAGTGATTTTTCAGCAGCTTCGCATATTCTGACTACAAATAAGGAAGCATTTATCAGTGCTACATATTTCACCACAAGACACTGTCGCAGTTGACCTATGGGTATAATCAATATAATCTAATCAATTCAATTTAAATTCATTTTTATCCATTCCATTTAGGAAAATGCTTCAAAATCTCGAATGATACGACAATGGTAACTCACCTATGAAATGACGTGTTCTGATCGCCGGTTCAAATTGTCTTTAACACACCTCACAACGTCTCACCATTATATCAAATCACCAAAACAGAAAATAAACTGAGTTTCTGATGAATTCTGAGTACACAAAACTGAACACAAGTTGAATAATATCGATAAATCAAAACGTAAATAGTGACAGATACCAAACAAAGCAATAATCGCCGTTGACTGTCAATATCAAATTGCGGTGTTGCAACGTTGAGCAAAAAGTATTCATGATACCTAAGCTGGTTCTCGAGCCCCCAAGAAAGAAAAATTGCTAAGTCTCAGAATAATGTAGCAATCTTCTATTAATCAGAACTGATTCATAATCGTCATGACCCAAATTTATTATTATATTTGTGCATTGAACTACATGAATTCATGAAGGACTTTAAATATTATGAACTATTTATCACTTTTTGATGATTGGATATGACAACACTGGCGACGATTGGGTACTAATATTATGATAATTCTGGGAATTCATGTTAGCATCAGAATATTTGTTTTGTGATCCTTCTAGTGGGTTTGTTGTTCGGAGATTTCAACAATAACAGTTTTAGAAATGGAGTCTGTTTGGAATTTGTTCAACATTATTCAATAACTTACCTATGAAATGATATATTGTGATCATTTTTTGAATCTATCAGTACTGTCATAGGTTGAACAGGACAACAACATCTCGAACAGAGTTTTAAAATCCGTCCTTGACTGGGCTGAACTGGCTCAACCAACTAGGATTATTCACCAATTTTTAATATTCAAACAACGAGTAAACTCAGTCTCTTTCTTTTAACACAATTATGAATCAATAAACTTCGTTAAATAATATATTTGAGTATTTATATTGACATTACAGTCTATTCATATTGATCTTACACTATCAACTCGATTCGAATAACTAAAAATGTCGTATTTCTCAAAACAATTTGACAAAGAAATGGCACATCAAAACGTTTTTCCAACGCTCAGTTATATTTGATGACTGCGTCTCTTTCTCATGTTTGTTTCAATTCCTCTCTCTTTCTAAGCTCGATCTAGTAAAGAATATAAAACATCATATCTTTGGACAAAACGAAACAAAACCAACGAAACCATGCTGACTGTCAATGATTGAAGAGCGTTTATAGAGCATTTAGCGACATTTACAGAGCATTTTAGTAAGCGTTCATAGAGCATAAACCACCATTTCAAAAAACTTCTTCAACTTCTTAGATCTTTGAAGATCTGCTGCTTGACTTTTCCACTGGAACGTTTCTATATTTCCTAGACAAGTTTTTCTTTTGCAATTGCAATATTCGGTGAGATTGTTCAAAATATACTGCCGATGAAAATCCAATCAAACGATGCGAACTGCATAGAATGGCTAGCAAATGAATGAGTCCACACGATTTTAATTGCTGCTGGATGGTGGAGCAGATTAATGCATAACTGAAGTGAATTCTGTTGTGGATTGATTAATCTCTTCATCGTTTTATTTCATTTCATTAATGTAAAACTACTTTGGAATATGATGGAGATATATAATATTCAGAATGTACAGTCTCATCCACAGAACATGCGAAAAGATGATGCATGTGATATTGGAACTGTCAAAAAGTCAAAAAATTCAATCAGGACATCATTAAATTTGAATAAATAACGACTACTACTAAAAAGTTCACTTTCTGAAAATATTGCTGAGTGAAAAAATAGGTATATGGAAATAATTTTACAAAAATCATTGAACTGATTGATTTTATGTAAAATAGAGTTGATGCATTAGATTAGCAAAAAGTCGAATAGATATCATGGAAATAGTCGGAAAATTTGGACTCGCCTGATTCTTGCACCACTTGCACAACGGAAAAACAATAATTACATCATTTTATTATTCTACTGACGTTGTCCTGAATAGGTAATGACATTTATGGAACATAATGATGACATTTATAGTTATGAATAGTGTATAATAGAACTGATTAACAAAAATCAGTAGCGAGTTTGCTATTTGTGTAGGATTACATTTTTTCCGTTACCTTTTCTATAAATAAAGTTATTATAACATCCAAATGTGTATCGAACCAACTCCTTTTTCATACGCAATTTCTCTTCTTGGCATTGGCAATTTCACCTACTATTTTGATGTAATACACTAATCTTACTTGGTCAACATCACATTCGGAAACGATGATCATTTAAATTTTCATTCCTCGGTTATTCTATTTAATCTTCGTAACTGTTTTAAATAAACAGTAAACCAATAATGACAAACGAAAAAATTACCATTGACGGCTTCCGGTGAAAGTCTCAACCCCTTTGCTGGAAAAAATTATTGATTGCTAGTTCACATGCAAAAACACTGAATGTTACATTCTCACTACACAAGACTAAATGCATTATTCATTCAATCTGATATTCTTTGTTATAACTGAACTGAAGCAAACAATAATAATCATTATTATGATATAATTGGTATAAGATAATTGCAACTGCCGAGTCTTTGGGATATTATTATGAAGCGAGAATTTATCCTTTCAAGATCGAAATCAGAAGAGAGTTAATGTAATCGAACTACTATACAGGGTCATTCCAATTCCAGATCTATGAATGAATCAGATACACAAAGCTCTTGGAAGAACAGTGTTTTCAGTTAGATTTTTTCCAATCTGATATTAATACAAAATTCTATGTTCTTGGAAAAAATTCAGCACTCACTCCATTCAGAAATGACAAATCAAATCGTAGAAGAAATCTCCTCAAAGAGAAAGTCTTCCACGTCAAAACTCGAGGATTAAACGTGTTTTGAAGAGACTAGCTGTTATCTTATGCGATTGGAGCCCCGAAAGACTGAAATAATTCAAATTCCGAGGTGGAAAGATAAGAAACTACTTTGTTTGCTCTCTCGAGTCTTGAGTTTGTCAACAAAGTTCACACTTAGTGCCTTTAAGGTGCAAACAAGCAGACAGGACTGGATGATATAACGACAAACTTGAACAAAGAAGATCATCAAGTCTTATACGAAGCAAATAAAATACCTATTTCAACTTTTCGCAAAATCTGTCAAACTTTTTGAATACCTAAATTCTCTACAGTCTTTATTTCACTCCGAATTAAGATATACCATTTGGTTTAGGACCCATTAAGTGCCCATATATATGATACATATTGTAAGAAATTGAATTTTTGTAAATCTACTTATTACTACTTTATTTCTAAATATAGAAAATAACTAGAAAAACTTCTTAGCAACAACTTTCGATATGATTCAACGTGCAGATATTGATTTCTTTCTCCGACGTTTCGTATTCGTGGAACCATCATCACTGATCCCCATGCTGTGCATTTTCATCTTGAACACATTATATACTGTATGATACAGGCTGTGACGAATTATATTAATGCATGGGGATCTTGAAATCGTCAGAGATACAACAAAGTTCGGATGAAGGAAAAGTTACCTAAGCAGGGGTAGCCGAAGGAAGCCGAAAAATTCCGATTATTTTTGGAGATATCCAGGAGAATGCGAAAAACTGCGTCGTTTCGTGCGATATTTTTTACTAACTTCTTTCGGGGATGAAAAACAAAAACAACATTGTTGAACGATTTACCACTATATACTTGATGGGTACAGACACAACACAGTCTGGAAAATTACAATGAGTGAATTTCATACTGTGTAGTATTTTTCTGGCGTAGGATATAAAAGTGAATTAATAATAATAATATCACGAAAAAAGTATTGAAATCGAGTTCCTGTCAGGAAAAATTAGCTCATAAAAAATCCTATCTGCTATCCCTTCCGGCGAGAATTTATCAGCACGCAAGGCTTTCGATGAAATTGGATTACTTTGTAGGCGATAGCTTGTGTGAAGGGGAGAATAAGGGGGAATTGATGGTGATTCATACACAGAGTGTTTTGTAACCATATACAGTAAGAAAATAAGCTGAGCCATAGTACATATAGCCCAAACTGGTAGTTAGCAAAGGACATAGTTGACTTTGCGAACATCTCCCATTCCTAGCGTTTTTACGGATTTATAACTCAAAACTTGGAGCAAAATACTCGAAAACAGGGTAATTAATTAGCCTAAATTCGTTTCAACAGTCGTACTGCTTCGATTGATCATAAATATAGCTCCTCTGAATCCGGCCGATCCTAGCAAAGCCACAGGATTTTTCATGAAAGAGATGAATAAGAATCATGGGTGTGGGATGATAAATTACCCTAAAATTAGCTCTAGAATTTCTCCCAATCGAATCTTTGAAAAAATGCATTTTAAACTAGCGAAGTCACGGATTTTTTTAAGATGGAGAGGATCGGAAAATTTTGGAATTGGGTGGAAAAGCTTGGAATGAGCCTAAAATTATGTGACCTGTGAGGCGACCAGGTGGTCGACATGGTCAAGCGACTTCATAGTAATCATGAGGTCGAGTGTTCGATTCCTGGCTCGGCGTTGAATTTGGGTTTATTTATGCGCTTTATCATAAAGTTCTACATAGAACTATCCCAAACGCCACAGTGGTTTGGATTCCACTTGTATAAACTGTTGATCCCCGTCTCCTTCACTCGCACAAGCCCTTCGGGGCTTCAGAGGGATGCTTCGGCAACTAAGGAGATGAGTAACAATGACAATGACAGTTGAAATTCGCGTGTGGCTTTGCCAGTGTCTTTGGTATGTTATTATATCAAACTTGCATTTCAACCGTCATCTCATTTTCGAATAATCATTCAACGTTCGATAATCTCAATCACTACCATACCAAACAACATTCACATTTGTTTGACCGAGATCTGAGAGCTATAACGGTAGGTTGCAGCCTCTTTTCCGGCCCTTCTTCGGGCGTTAGAAGATAGAAAGCTCCTCGTATTTTCAGTTAGATTTTCGGTGGATTCTCACCTTGCGCTTTGCTGTTGTCGATAAACAGGTGTACAGATTGAAAACCCCGCTGGCAACGAGGGATCCAACTTCACGGTCTACTGTCAGGGGTTGGAAATGTGGGGTGAACGGAGATGATTATCGTGGCTCGGAAAACAAGAAATGTAAGATAAATGTAGGAGAACGCCGGTGATTCGGACTAATCTCCCGAGTATTTTTCTGTGTCCCATGTGAGTCTGAAGGAATTCCTAGTCTACAGGGTGACCCAAAACTTAATGTTATCCTGCGTGGAGGTTTGGTAGGCCAGCTCATGTTTGACCAGAATATCGAAACGTGACCTCAGATATCCGATTGTGATATTGACAGTAATATGAATTTTGTGAAAATCGACTGAATATTAGCAATATCTTTTTTCCTCAAAGAAACATAGAGAATGTTGTCATGTTGAAAACGACACTAATTAAACAATTTTTCAGAATAACTTATCAAGGTGAACGTTGTGATTTTGTCCACAAGTTTTAGATAATAAATAAAATAGCTGATGAATCCAGTGAAAATGTTTTTTGTTTCTAAAAGGCATGGCACTAATTTCGACTTGAGATCAATAAAAAATTTATTCAGAGTGGCGTAACAAAAATTCAGAATTGCCAACTATGGAGTTTTGTAGTTGAAGCACACGAAAAACTGATGTAGAATGGCAATTTTCACGAGATTTATAGAGCTGTCAATTTCTCAAAAACTATCAATTTTTCAAAAGGTCATATTTTCATATTTGGTTAGTCAATAGCAGGCCTATCAGCCCTCCAACGGATATCGTTGATTTTTGGGACACCCTGTATCTTTTTCAGGTATTATTCAAGATCTACCAACTAATTCTCTTCTAAAAATTTTTTCACATCAAAATTCTCAGTATTTTGGAACTTTTGACTTTTTTATAAAGGGTTCATCATGTAACCAGTTGGTTAGAAGTTTCGATAGTCCCAATTTAATGATATCTTGAAATTTTGGTACGTCACTCGAGTCGATGTGAAATATTATCGTCAGAGGCGTAGCACTTCCGGTTAAACCGGTTGAATCGCTTGCGAATATTTGGCCTGGCCTGTCAATACAATCATGCAATTCAAATAAAATGGAGAAACCTTTATAACACGGATACCTTCGGAATTAGGTATAGGAAACCCTATATCAGTTGAAACAGAATTCAATCGTGTGTTCATTTATTCAATAATATAAACGGCGTTCGATTGGAAAAAAAGAGTTTCGGAGCTTTTAAAAACCTCCAAATGAATGACAAATTCGTCGTCCACTTGCATTCACCATCAAACATACGGTATATAGCAAAGAAGAGTGAATTGAACTCTCGAAAGTGACTTCGCCAAAAACTATCTTCGGTCCATGCCATAAACGCATTTTTGGCCATGTCCGTTTACGCAAGTGGACACCATTAGGAGTACATTAGTGTATGATGAAATAAACTACTCAACACACGAAGAGGTCCAGGAAATTCCACTCGTATCGGAAATTTCTCGTCAGGCAGTTACCGAATGGAATGTTTTTGTGTAAAGAGATATATAGAACCACATAGGAATCTGAACCACATTCATACCGGGAGTATCTCGAAGAGTGATCGATAAACCGAAATGTGAATGTAACTGCATTGTAAAAATTGCAAGGATGTATAAAGAACTTTTGAAGAATCTAACTGAAATATTTTTGTTGACGTGACATTTTTGTCATATTGAATGAATCGCCCTGTATCAACGTCCATTTTATCACCATGAACATTACCACGCTGTATGTAACTGAAATTGAGCCTAAAAAGAACAATTTTTGAGTTATTCATGATTTATAAAAAAATACAGGCGCCCATTTTTATGAAAATTACTATCGTTGGATTTTTGCTTCTCCCCATTTTACTGTTTCATGATTCAATTGTACTATGAAAATGACTCATGATTTCAATATACTTCCCATTAACACAAAACTAATAATTTGCGAGATATTTCATCAAAGTTTTCGTTATTTTCACGCGGAAAGTGGATGTAATCATTCAAATGTGATTCAAATGAGTGAAATGAGCCAACGGAAATATCATCTATTATGCCAACACGCGCGATTCCTAGTAGACAAACCAGACGAGCTCAAGCTGGTCACCCCTACACTGTCAGGCTCGAGACCTGTCGAACATCGCTATACCAAGCATCATTCATCAATAGAACGGCAAAGTTGTGGAATTCTTTGCCTAGTGAAGTCTTTCCTGATGCTTACAACCTCCAAACTTTCAAGAAAAATTCCAACACCTTCCTTCGTGTTGTCCACAGATAAAAAAAAATGGAATCCTCCGCCTCGACAAACCTTGGAAACTGTTCCAGAATGTCCAAAAATCCTCTCTTTCAATAGGTATATATCGTATGAAGAAACCTCAAGTGTGGACTAGTTTATTTCTGTGAGTTCGACTCCGTTTGATGCATTTTACCTAGCGATAGAATGCGATACTCATCTAGCTGTCGAAATATAATTATAGAAACAACTGTCATAATTTGTATAAGAAGTCAATGAACCTGAAACCGTACCAATACGTCTGGGAAATGAAGAAGCCTTCCACGATGATTGCAGGTCTTCATCCGCATTGCCACTTCCTATATTTTTCCGCACAAACTCGAAATGTAACTTTGTGAATTGTGGTGATTGTTGATATTCCTGTAAATACAGAATCGATACATTGACGATCAAATTGTGTCAAAATTGGCTAATTTGGTGCTTGATGAAATGGTTCTTCGACATTTAAGAAATTCCCTATACTCCCGGTGATATCCAGAAAATAAAAATAACGCAACTGTCTGTTCATCATTGCCACTTACTCTTCCTTTCAAGATGGTATTTTCTCGAACACAGGGACAGGAATTTTCATTCGGTGTCCTATAATATTGCTGACAAAATATGAATGAGGAGAAATATCAATGTTGGAAAAATAACCACCTAGAACGTTCGAGGAAATTGAGACAGCTAGCGGTGTTTTGTTGGGAGAGAAGGGAGGTTTCAGAATATTTCTTCAAAGTTGTGAAGGTCGTTAGCATCAATAAATATTCACATCATCATTTTCATTTTTCCTGCATATTCAGGTGAACCGCCATGTATAGAAAGACTGGAGTGAGCACTTATCTTATGAAAAATTAACGAAGGCTATTGTATCAAGATCAGCCATCCCCTTTGTCGTTTCGAAGCGATACTTCACCTGCGTGGCAGGATGTACGAGGATCAACTTCCGCCCCTGTTAAAACAAAGCCAACGTCTACAAGGGTTTCGCAAACCGTAACGGTTTTGTGCACCAAGCATGGCCTACTACGAACCGTCTTTTCTTGATTGTGATGCGACAGTTTTCTCTAAATGCACGATAATTTTCATGCGATATACAGTGTGGAACAGCCAAATGGAATAAACTCGACAACAAATAGATGAGGGTGTGTTGGGAAAAACGCTCGGACACGTCGATTTGTATTTTTGAATACGCATTTTTTCAAAAAAAAATTCAATTATATAGAGTGTGTCATGTGACACTGGCCAATACCAAATTTCTCATATCAAATGGAACACCTAGTATTTCATTCCATTTTTAAATTCTCACTGAAGAGCTGATTTCATCGATACACCACACTTGGGGTCTAGCGGAAATGATTACAAAGATAAAGGGTGTGAAAAATCGAGATTTTTCAAAGTAATGATTTTTTTGTGTCGAAACTATGCATTATTGGTCGAAACCACATGCATGTCTCTATCTTAATTTTCGATAGACTATCTACTGACATTTCTTTGAGACAGATACAGGATGATCAATTTTATGAATTCTGCACCATCCTATATTTGTTTCAATCAAATGACAGTAGGTAGTGAATCAAAAGTCAAGACAGGGACATGTGAGCCGTGTTGACCAATAGTTTCGACACAAAAAAATCCTAAAGTTGAAAAATCTCGATTTTTCACTCTGTAATCATTTCCGCTAGACCCCAAGTGTGGTGTATTGATGAAATCAGCTCTTCAGTGAGAATTTAAAAATGGAATGAAATACAGGGTGTTCCATTTGAAATAAGAAATTTGGTATTGGCCAGTGTCACATGAAACACTCTACATAATTTAATTTTTTTGAAGAAACTGCGTATTCAAAAATACAAATCGATGTGTCCGAGCGTTTTTCCCAACACACCCTCATTTATTTGTTGTCGAATTCATTTCATTTGGCTGTTCCACACTGTATTTACTATGTGTACACTGTGTACAAATGAGACTTTATGAAGATATCATGATTGGAGGACAAAGTTGCGTGTCGAGATACATTTTATGGATTATTTTCGAAATCTAAATGTACAGATTCATAAAATAATACAAAACTGTACATCCATACAACTGAACATCGGCAACCCCTAATGCACATTGCTTGCTATAACTAGCATCTCGCCTAGCGTCATGTTATTTAAACATCCTTTCAGATTTTAATGAATTAAGTATTGAAAATAACGCGCAAACATCATGAATATCAAAGTCACTTATTTAAGGATAATTCTTGATACGACATTTGAAGTTTCACTATCATGTTGATCGAGTCACTAAAACGATAGAAAGCTGTCTCTATAGAGTCAAGTATTTGCTAAAAATCTTAGATATCGGACCTCGTAGACGAGGCCAAAGAAAATAGAAACTCCGCTTATAAAATATCGAAAATAGATAGAAATTACCCTATCTAGGCATGGTCTGTGTCAACATCTACTATGTCTTAAAAAGATTCTCACTGACTTTACTTAATAAAATCACTTGATCCTGGTATACGATTGATCAACTGAATATTCTGTTATTTGCTCAAGTCTTCACTAAATACGTTCTGAAAACAGGAAGCGGTTCATAATATAAACTTCTGTCAATAAATCAGCATCTATTTGTTCTTCTATATTTGTTTACTATTTCATCACGATCTATTTCCGAACGAATAGTGAATTAAAACGTTTTTGAAAGTTTGCCAACTACCGATTAGGATTTTCAGATGATTCGAGCCGTATTGCTCAAGTTAATCACCATTAAATCTGGTTTATGTTTTTCCCAACTGAATTATTATGCGCTTAGAGCAAGTTTATTATTAGGAGAACAGGAAATTTGGAAAACTGAGTAGGTATTTTATTGACACGTTGTTGATCTTCGAACTCGAAGAAGGTGCTATAACACGTTGTTTTCTTATTTTGATTCTACAAAGTCCTACAAATTAGGATGGAAATTTTTCATGGGCCCACCCTGTAAGTAAAACGATTCGCATTTTGCTAATCAGTGTCTTTCTTGCTCTTGAGACTCCTGAGCAATTGACAAGGTCATCAAGTACTGCGTTCGATTGGAAAAAATGACACGAACTAGCCGTTCCATTCTGTGATAGAAAACTGCGAAACGTTATTTCTCCCATATTTAGACCCAAGGTGAAGAATCATTAAACGCGACATTGTCACAGTCTCTTGGATATCTTATCTACCTAACGAGAAAATCGACGTGTTCAAGAGAGGTGAGCACCTGTATGCCTATGTACAAAGTCTATATTTTTTTTATCTCTTGACAACACGAAAGGGAAACCTATAATGTTCGAGGAACATCGTGCTAGCTTAGCCAGCGTTGGAATTTTTGGAGAGAAGGAAGGTGTTGGAATTTTTCTTGGAAGTTTGCAGGTTGTGAGCATCGGGAACGTCTTCACTATGCAAAGAATTCCACAACTTTGCCGTTCTATTGATGAATGATGCTTGGTATAGCGATGTTCGACAGGTCTCGAGCCTGACAGTGTAGGGGTGACCAGCCTGAGCTCGTCTGGTTTGTCTACTAGGAATCGCACGTCGTGACATAATAAATGATATTTCCGTTGAGCACAAACCGTGAAAGTACCTATAAAAGAGGCATAGATCGCCGACCTTTCTACGATGATCTAGAGAGGTCAATGATTTGGTGGGTGTTGTATCATCGACTAGGCAAATAGCTCTCTTCTGAATTGATTCGTAGAGCTTTAGCGTATATGTTTGGGGATGAGCTCCAAACATGTGAACAGTACTCCAGGACAGGTCGAATTTGTGCTTTGTAGATCATGAAATATATACCAATTTCCTAAACTATGCCTTCTAAAGACACCTTCAACTTCATGATATTGTTGATCTTTAAAGAGCTGGTGATGGCCAAAATGATACTTTGAATATTATTAATTTCAATGATAACTCTTAACTTCGTCAGACTGCTGATCTCCGAATTCTGATCATTTTCTGAAACTTTCAGAGGTCTCATTCAATCTTAGCTTTGCATTCGTCGAGAAATGAGAATCCAAAGGTAGAAAATGCTCATAAAAACACTGATTCTGGTTTGATGTTTGATTGTTTCCCACTCGATTTACCACCTTTTACCAAATTCGGGTCCAAAATTGGTAGATTTATGGATAACCAGCCTGAACTCGTCTATCGCCCATCTTTCTGCGATGTTCTAGAGAGGTCAATGAATTCGTGAATTATCACCGACTAAGAGGATAGAATATACAATATGAAGGTTAGATTACCTCCTAGATTTCCTTTTTTCAGTTGCATGTCGTATTTACATATTCGAGAAACGACCAATTCAAAAAATTGAACCGGGAACATATTGATTCCACCTAAAACAACAGCTGATCCGTTGATTGAATGTTCCATATACGAAACTGAAATATGTGTCAATTGAGATAAGTCGTTTTTTTTGCGGTTGACACGCCGAGATAATGGAGATTTGGAGTCATAAATATCGTGCTCTTACGTGTGCTACTTTTTGTCGTTGGATGTCAACCACTATAACGGTTAGTACGACAGACATATCAGATTCGATTCGAGTGGTTTTATTTTAACTATAGAGGAAATGATTACGAATTTAGAGTGTTTTATTTCATGTAGCAAAATGATAGATTCTTTAGAAAAGAAAAAAACTAGGGCTCAGTTCTCATTAACATTTTCACAAAACCCCCGTAGCTGTCGAGATACAGGATTTAAACGAAGTCTTGAATTTTCTGTAATTTTTTTTATATAATTCCTCCAATCGATTTTTTCGAAATATCAATTATTCAAATTATTCAATTTATAATTATTCAAATGGTGTAATTAAGTTCATAATAGTATGAAAAAATCATGTCACGCCATTGTTTATTCAGGTGAATTACCATTCTGAGATAAAGCAAGTCAAAATACAACTTAGTGTGTCTTGAATTGAGAAACCGAAATGTTGTCACCGTGTATATCTAAAAACTCTAACTTACACATCACCATTTTTACCAGGAAAAATTTCCGTTTATTTTAGTCCCTTAGGCTTCTGAGAAATTTATTTTTCGATCGCCACATTCCCGCACGTTTTTCATTTCCGAAGTTACACACGAGGATCGAAGACATTGATGGGATTAATAACAAGAAATGGATTCATAAGCCTTCCTTCAGATGTTATACAATATATAATACAATGTAACACAGGGTGGCTGTATGAAAACAGAGTCAGTATCAGAAAACACGTAAAAATGTAGTTTTCATAGTCTTACTTCGAAATGCCTTTTCCTCATTAGTTTGATATTCTATTATGGGAGTGATCGCTTCTTAGTCCAAATATCAACGTTATAATTGATTGAAATTCAGCTTCTACTTCTACTTCTTCATAAAGCTCAGAGTAACGCTCCTTGGTTCGATAACTCAAGGTGAGTTTAAACAGCATATAAAACCAATCAAAATAAATTAAGAAACAAATTAGGATACAATAAGAATAAGGGCAACAAAGATTGGTTTATACAGATGACTTAAATAAAATGGGAAATAAGAATGAACCAATCAAATCGCAACTTTTTTGACAATGACTTTTGTGTTTTTTGTACAAGTTCTGTGAATTCATAATTAATACTTCTATTTATCTCCAAATCAAATTCACAAAAATACCGTCAGGAACTTCCAAATTCCAAACACAAATAATAAGGTTAGGTTAGAATAATCACATACTCGGAACATTCAGTACAGAAAAAAAATCGGTCATGCGCATTATCAGTTTCCAAACAAAATAAAATAAAATAAGAGATAAAGATCAAAGTTGGCCATCTTTGTTCTTATTCTTATTTATTATTTTAGCTCATTTCGTGTATAAACGCTCTCATATAAATGTGCATGTTCAACTTTCTTATTTTATTTTCATTTGTTTCTTATTTTATTTTCATTTGTTTTATTTGCTGTTTAAACTCACCTTTAGGTTTTCCTCAAGAAGAATTTTAGAGAACGGGTATTATGTATTGAACTTTCGTTTCATGTTATAATCCGTTGATAAACATTATAATTGTTGGTAATTTAGATGTTCTACTTCTTCATAAAGCTTCTTGGTTGGATACATTCTGTTTTAGAGTACCGATCTTGTGTAACTCTTAGAAAATATAGGGAAAATTTGAAGGTACCACCGCAAACAAATTTCCAATAACGTATTATCGAAATATAATATTATTCGCATTCAAAATACTTTTCATCATCTGGTGGAATTAATCTTCCTATAGCATTATGCACAATATAGAAATTCGAATTTCCTTTTGCTTTCCGTTACAGTATACGAGAGGTTGAATGCAATGTTGAAAGTAAAATCAGATTTCCGTCATTAGAACTGAATTGCTATCTAGAATCTATAATTGAAATCAATTATATACGTAAGAAATTGTATAGCACCAAGTAGGTACCTACCAGTGTATACTTAAATGGAATATGTGTTCTTCCTGTGCATTCCTTTGTTTAGATAAAATCTACGAATTATTGTAGCACTTTTCATTTCACAGTATTATTAGAGATATTTAATTGGATATAAATACTTCCCATTTCTCCATGGAATATTGTAGCAATTTTAATGGAATACAAATTTTACAGATCTACTTCCTGACTTGCTGTCTTGTTATATTAATTTGAGCGTTAATTATTCAGATCTCAATCCTGAATATATAAATATCTCATTTCTATATTATTCCAACAGTAATAATACCAAGAACATTGGGAAACTGTTTCGAAGAATATTTTTTTTCTGATACTCTTCGGGAAGATGATTCAAATGGAATGAAGAAACATTCTCAATGCCAATAACAATTCAAAATTTTTTAATTCACTCAATGGCACATTTCAACAAGACCAAAATGATGAGAAGCGAATTTGTTACACTCTGTAGGGCGCAGGAGGAAAAATATAGCTGCCAATACTTTCGATGGCAGAAGGAGAAAATTAATGGAAAATTGAGTCACTACTACGCATCTCAATTTACTTTCACCGACTCATTCTTCCATCGATGTACCACCGAATGGTTTTTGACCAATTTCACACCGGTTGAACGAAAACAATGACTACTTACTTACCTATGAAATAATCCGGTGTCACAAGACCACATTTCACACGATTACGACTTGTCTGAAGTGACCTATTTTTTCGATTATCTACATTTTCAATGAGTCAAAATAATGAAGAAAATTCCATCGAAAATGATGATTTTATTCCCATGGAGGATGATTCTTGGTAATATAAAAAAAAATAGAGAATTACTACATTATTCTGTGACTCAGCAATGTTAATTTTTTGGGAGCTCCTGGTCCACCATGGGTATCATCAACTATGTACAAAACATTGGTGGAGCTATTCTGCCTATTTGCCTATCTGATTTCTTCAACCAGAACTTTAACGTACAACTAACTTGATAATAGCATTTTATTCGTTATAGCGGAAAATCACTCAAATGTCAGTTGTTAGATGGCGACACAAAAATGAAAATAAAATCAGTATTACTGATAATTGCACAATCAGTGTTTTTAAAAATGTTGATTCAGAAGTAGGAAGTTAGGTTACTTCTCAATTTCAGATCGAACTACATAATTACAATCTCAAAACGTCAACTATTTGTACAGAGATCTGTAAAAATGTCACCCTCTCCTGGGGAATTTCATAACTATCAGGCCATTATAGCGGAAAATGGCGATAGCGTTTTTGACGAAACAAAACACCAACAGCGACTGCATCAGTGTTTTGTACATCGTTGTATCAACAATACTTTTTGGTTAACGTGGCATATATCGCAGTTTGGTAATGACACATTGACAGTCGACGCGCGGCGATTGATTATTTACGTTTAGATTCATGGCTAATATTCAACTTTTGTTCAGTTTTGTATATTTCATCAATCAGAAACTGCTGTGGTGATTTGTGAGACGTTTTTGAAGTGTATAAAAGACAACTCGAACCTGGTGATCATTTCTAAGGTAAGTTGTGTCATTCAAGATTCTAAATAATTTTCCAAAATGGAATGGATGAAAACAAATTGACGTTTCCTTTTGCCGTGGTCGTTAGTTTGATAATTACAAGGGTGTCTTTTTGAAAAAAATAACGTTTCCCCACCAAGAAATGCTGGTGAGTACCAGATCAGTCGATCGAAGTAATTTTCTATGGTTGCTCGTCATAGATTGATGTCATCAGCAGTGCAAAAAGCAAATAAAGCTTCTCACAATAGATAGCAATAGTGTTCACAGCTTAAAAAGCCACCCTGCATACATAATTCAATGTTTTTTTCTAGAAAATCCGCAATTATCTCGAAGACTCGTCTTGGGATTCGAAAAATCCACATAGATTCTCTCTGACAATACCATAGCAGTATAATGAACCTACCTATCTCCTCGTAACAACCTGTTCGTTTTTCTAGACGCATTAAAAATAAATGGGCGTCGAGAGTCTATGAGAGACTCCAACCGACAAAGGCAGGTGCCTTTCTTTACTTCCAAACAGCTGACTCGAGTATAATACGAGACACCTGACTCTTTTCAAAACCGAGAGCATTCGTATTGAATTACCCAACACACACAGACCGAACCAGGGTCATCCAGTCAGAACTTGGAGATAATCTATTTTCGAGAGTCTATCTCAGTCGTGCCATAACTGTGCTTCCTGCCTTCGATAACAAAAAAATGTACGAGTGATTGTGGACTGAGATGATAGGTAGGTATATATCTACTTTTGTTATTGGAGAAAACTATAGAATATCGGTTGTACGAACAAATCTCAAAGTTTCGAATGAGGCACCCAGATCAGGATGTGTCAAACGAAAGAAATCAATTTCCCAACTTAATCATGATTCAACCGACCATTTATGTATCTCTTTCATGATCCCATTGATACACATCATCCTTACATTACATTATTTATTCAAGCCATCATTTTTGCCAAGATTTTCCCTTTGAATTTACTAGCTATCATGAAACTTCTTTCTTCCATTCTTCCAGAGAATAACTCGTGAAATGAGTTCCTATCTATCTTTTCTAGACCAAAATCATTACATTTATCAGTTGTTGCTGGTAAATTGACTTATTGATAAGGCTGATTTATCTGATGACACAACCTTTTATTTTTCATATATGATACACAAAATGAGACAATATATATTCGCTAGTATATTTATAAAGCAATCAAAAAATAAAGTATACAGACACATGGAATATTGGATGATTTATTTCTCACCAAATTGGAAAAGTCTTGAAATATATGGAAGGATAGATTTCCTCAAAAATTCATAATTTTGACAGAAAAATGCTGCCTTCCCCCTCCTGTCCTTTAACTTTTGAACCATAAACGACATAAAACTTCGTGAATATTCCGAATAAAATGACGCCATGTTTTGTTTCAAATATGATTGTTTGACAGATGACACCTTGGTGTGCGTTGGTGTGTATACTACCAACTCAAATATTTCAAATGGCAAGAGTGGGGTTGAGTCACGTGATATCATATTCGACAATTATTGAAAACGTACTGCTAAAAACTTTCGACATGAAACTTTAAACTGGCGCACGAATCCACCATGAGCAATAATTATCGAGGTAATTATAAAAGGATGTCCATCAAGTCCCCGGATAGTGGTGAATTGGCGAAAAAATCTGTCAAAACTATGAAACCTGTGGAAATTGTTTCTCACGAAAATCTCTCATATTAGTGAGTAATTTTGTCTGCGATTATGTAGTATTATGAACAGAGCATTGTGGTTTTCTGTGGTCGTACAACCATCAACAATCAACGTAACCCACTAGACACTCCTACACAGTCATACGAAAATTATTATGATTATACCTAGTAAAGTTTTCAAGGTCTGTGTGCGACACTCAGGTGCGTGGACATTTGGTGATTATTTCAAACCAGGGATTTATTTCGAATGAGGAATGAGAGAATAGATATCTATAGCAATGAACTAACCTCGGAACTAACTTCTGGTGATTCAAAATTCCATGTGGATATTTCAAGGACAGAATAATACTTTTTCTCTGGAAGGGGTGCATTTTAGGACACACGTTGATCTGAAGAAGAACTCTTATTTTGATCCCAATAATAAGTCCTTGAAATATTCACCCTGTATTAGGATAGAAGACTGTGAAGTTGATAACCTCTATGATCCCCCTTGAACTCGTATACAGGGTGAGTCAGAAATGTGTACCGAGCTTTCTGGGGGTGATAGAACATTGAAAAATAAGTGTAGTTTGATGATTAAACTCATGGCCCAAAATGCATATTAAGGGAGATATATCCTTCCAAAGTTGATAAAATTAAAATAATTTCTCCGCATAACTTCTGAACGATGAAAGCCACCCGATTGAAATTTTGTGCATGAATGTATGTTGTCAAAATACATTTTTTCGTCACACTTCCACATTTCTGATATTGTTATAAAGGGTGTTTTCAGAGGGTGAGTCATGATTTTTTGTAGAAAACTTTTTTCCTTGTATTATTTTCGGAGCATTTCAGGAGCATTTGATGGAGCGAAGAAAATTACATGAAAAAGGTACTCTTATTCAAATACAAAAAAATTGAGCCGTTCGTGAGATATTTGAGTTTTTGTAGTCACATGATATCAGCAGATTGATTTTATTCATCGCGAGATTCATCGGTAACAATATTTTACCAGGCCATGATCAATAATTTTGTTCTCAATTTTGACGTTCATGTCATCAACATTCGAGTCAACATTGTTGTAGTCGATTTGTTCGTGTGGTTTTTCTGTGTCATTTATCACTGCGATTATCAACTGAGATTTTAAGAAATATGGCAGGTTATTCGTTCTCTGAACAAACTGATATGCTTCTAATGCTTGGCGAGTGCTTCGGAAATGCAAATGCTGCTGAAATATCGTTATACCGATGAATCTCGCGATGAATAAAATCAATCTGCTGATATCATGTAACTACAAAAACTCAAATATCTCACGAACGGCTCAATTTTTCGTATTTGAATAAGAGTACCTTTTTCATGTAATTTTCTTCGCTCCATCAAATGCTCCTGTTTTTTCACCGAAAATAATACAGGGTAAAAAGTTTTCTACAAAAAATCATGACTCCTCCTCTGAAAACACCCTTTATAACAATATCAGAAATGTGGAAGTGTGACGAAAAAATGTATTTTGACAACATACATTCATGCACAAAATTTCAATCGGGTGGCTTTCATCGTTCAGAAGTTATGCGGAGAAATTATTTTAATTTTATCAACTTTGGAAGGATATATCTCCCTTAATATGCATTTTGAGCCATGAGTTTAATCATCAAACTACACTCATTTTTCAATGTTCTATCACCCCCAGAAAGCTCGGTACACATTTTTGACTCACCCTGTATATCTCAATTTGAAGAATTTAAAAAATTCAAAAAAATTCAAAAATTGAAGAAATTTAAAGAATTAACAAACCCCGAACAAAAATCCTATTGGTGTTGCGATAAGGTGTGATTTGATTCGACCACAAGAAAATCCACCTACGAAAGTAATGAATTAAATCTTGTTGGTGGTCTAGTATCACAAGAAACCGCAATGAATAATTTGGATTCACTTAGTAACCATATTCTATCATTTTGTCAATTTTTCGATATAGAATTGAAATATAAAATATATATAATTAATGTTGTGTCATCAAGGTTTGCTTCGCGAATTTTACACCAAAATAATTGAAATGCCTCTTGTTTGTTCTTTCAAATCAGCCATATCATAATGAATTAGTAATAATCTCGATTAACCTACTCCAAATTTTTCAGTATACCGTTTTGAACATATATTTTTTTAAATTTCTGAATTGCTATCATCTAGGAGCTTCCAAATATACGTTCCTAACATTCTACCGGATGAAAAAAATCTATTATCGTTATCGTTATGAACGTAAATTCATGTCCAACCCTTGAACATACATTTGAAACACATCAGAATTATAGGAATGAATCATAACTGAGTTATCAGAAATATTTGTTTGGAGCAAATTTCAGTTTTTCCAGATTTATCTCTGGTAAACAAAATGTGATGTAATAGATTTTTTCAGCGATCATTGTGTATCTACTGTGTTTTTCTAAGATATGACTGAATAGATATTCAAAGAACACTTCCACAGAGAATATTTGTCTCCCAATTGCAAGAGACCCACGATGAAAGTAAATGATTTCCACGGTAATTTTGCTTTTTTTTGGAATTTCACAGTAAAAACGTGCGCAAACTTATATTTTTCGAGATTTTCCAGGAGAAAGTATGAAAATTACCCTTGTTTCGGCCTGTTTTGGGTAGGCATAATGGCCATTCGAAGTTTCATTTCTCACACAAGATTCTCTTTATATCTTCCTTATACATTCTAGAAGCTAAAAAAAAGGAGAAACATCCTCTAAGAAAATTAATTCATCGTCTTTAGCATCTTTGATGAATCCTTCTTTCATATGGACGGCGCTGTCAAATGTACATCTGTGATATTTTGACTCATAGAACTAGTGATTCTGACATAGATTCTCATTTGACAGCGCCGTCCATATGAAAAATGCTGGATCCACTTTCCTCCAAGATGCTGAAGAACGTTGATTTAACTTATTCGGGTATGTTTTCTTTTCTTTTTGACTTCTTGAATGTCCAAGGAAGGTATAAAAAGTATCCTGTGTGAGAAAACAAACTCCATGCCTACCCAAAACGAGCCGAAGAAAGGAGGTTAATTTTCATACTTTTTCCTTTTTTTTCTCGGAAAAAAAACTATCGCATGATAAGTGCAAAATTACCATTTCCATTACGTGTTCGTCAAACAGTCAGCCAATACATGAAATAAAGAATAATTTTATACGTAATTTAAATATTTCATTGAATTTTCAAGGGTAAGACTTGGCTCCATGCAAAGGAGTTCATTAACGATGAAAAATGCGAATATTTACACACGACAAGATATTATTTATGACTACCTCAGTGGAAAGGCAAGAATTGTTGACGCGTGCTGCCCCTAAAACACATCCTTGGCCCCTGAAAGCACCCCAAAAAATTTTCTGTTTGCATAAATATGCATGTTTAATTGTCATCCGAGGTTACATTTATTTATATTACCGCTCGTATTACATGCCATTGCTAGAAATTTCAGAACAGAACAAAGAAAACAATACTTTGTAGAAAATTTAGCTTACCGCAGCAAAAACTAATCGACACTGCTGCATTTATCGCAAAGTTGTCAATCGAAATGATGATAATTCTGACACAAATCCTACCTCATTTCACTTCCATGGCGCAAAAAATCCGAGAAGAACCACAGAGAACAAACAACCACTAAAACCACCCCGGAAAACAAGAGAAAATCCAAACGCGGCGGGATTCCAACGCTCGATACCGTCGTGGCGTAACTCAACTCGTAACGTTAAACGAACACTGGAAGCGTTTCAAGGTAAACTGAACTGAAAATCTCCCGAGTCCGCCAACGGTAGAAACGAGTTATGAGTCTTGGTTCAGCGTAAAACGCGCTCTTCTTATTGGTTAGCGGCCGCTAGAGCGCACCGTGCGGTGCACTTTTATTAAATTTTCAATCTGGTGTTGTTTTTGTTTGTATTTACGTCCGCTCATTAACACGCTAGAGATGCGTTATTCTCACTGATAGTCGATGTTGCAGGCGATTTGATGTCTTGATCGACACCATAGACTTATTATCAGGATAATAAGTCTATGATCGTCACCATTCGTCAATAACTGAGTCATCAATGAAAATAGGAAAAGAGCAATTCAATCGAAATGTAGGTATTCCGAAGTTAAAATCTGAGCTCTTTTGATGATCGAAAGTAGAAATGAACATCCTCAAGTAGGTACCAACTAGAAATGCTTTTGAAAGTGAATTTAGTTCACCATAAAAATGAAATAGTGAAATCAACATATATCTTCATTCGAAGAGTCGAAATAATGTTCTTGTGAACTTTTGGAGAAATAACGAACGATATTTCCGTATGACGATCTGACAACGCTGTCATATTCGAACCTCCAACGGAAGGAAAAACAATATGGCCTCTATCGGTTGAAAGTTACCAGCGACATCTGTAGAAGTTATCTATCACTATACGTGATATTATTGAATTGGATGGGAATCTTCTTTTTAGCACACATTGAATAAATAAGCCACTGTGAATAAAGCTACTGTGACAAGATCACTAGAAATAATAAAACGGTTCCCCACCTGACGGCAATGATTGGAACATTTTCCTATCCTTCTAGTTCGAACCTTCTCCTCTTATATCCTTCTAACTCTGATGTGTATTGTTTGATTTTCTCAAACTCAAATAATCGGTAAAATGTACAGCGTACAAACATAGACCACTGGTAAAAGCACACCAGGACAAAATAAACGACAAAAAGAGACAACAATCGTGTACCTGTCGAAATGAAAACAGCGTTTTTATTCCGCAAATCGAAGATACGCAATCCCAGTTAGACAGCTTCTACAGATAATCGAGAGATGGCGTATTACTCAGTATTTTTCACATGGGGCGTTTGACGGGGCGGTTTTTTTAGAACATATTATATATAGATTATAGTCTTATCAATCTTTGTCAAACCGACGATAAGCTTAATAAAATTGAGGAATAGAATTTTGATTGACATATTCCATTGTCACCATTGATGACATTATATTTGAAAAGGATATCTTGAAGGGTAGAAAAAAAAACCGAAAGGTTATAAATATGGAAACTATATATTATTATAATATCTATTTACAGAGCTCACTACAAAATATGGAAACTAATAAAGCAACTGTTTGACAATGAAATTGTTTCCCAACATTTCATAAGCATAAAATTTGTATCCAGTATCACTAGCCTATATTTTTGATATATTTTTCTAATGCTTACATAAAAATAAATATTTATCCAACTAACAATAGTTGTACTCAAATGTATTCGTACATTTGATGTTGCCATTTTGATTTTATTGAAAACACAGCCATATTTATGATCTCTGATTATTCAGAGAATTTCAATTGACATCAGCTGCCTTTCAAGCCAAAACAGAGAAAAATGAATACGTGCGTATGAACTCAGCTTTCTGGAAATCAATCAATTATTTTGTCATCACTGGGAATTGACTGCTTTCATCATACTTTTGTGATACCACAGATTTATAATGAAATTTGATAAATAAAACTCCTTGATTAATGTTGAAATATTTCCATAATACCGTCTTATTGGTTGAAATGTTTGAACTGAATCAGAAATCGATCATCCCTGTCAATCTTTTGAGTATTATAAAATCGCTGGAAACGCATTTAAAACACTTTCCAATGCACAAACTGTCTCTGAGCATGATAAAATGGGTCTCTAACTGTAAGTCGACTTCCAAATAGAGAGCACAGAATAAATAAAACAAACAATAACTACCCACTTTCAAATCTAACCTAAACCCAAGACATACTTGGGTAACTGTATTGTAAAACGAGGAATCGACATCAGCACTGACATCCTAAAAAGAAACAGATACATATATAAACATCAAATAATCTTCTACAGGGTCTTGGGTTAAGTGTAAACTGATGACTTCAGACGGCCCCATTGGCATTGGCCAAACAAAGCATTACTTCAACCACTAACCTTCCCACCAATGTCCCACTAATGTCATGCTTTTTTGTGGCTATATAATATATTAAATTTTCCATACAACGTGTATAACAATAACAACAACTCTCATTCAGAGCAGTGCGTTTAGTGTGATGGTACAACTTTCGAAGATTTTCTTTGACTTATCTGCTATTGTGCTCTGCCATGGGCGGCGCATTGCTACAAAACTACTTGAAGTTTCATTACGATGGTCAATTCATTATAATTAGGTAACTTGATCAACATAAGCTTTCTTAGGTAAATTTTCCTGAACACATGATATGTTAGTAAGGAAGATTAGTAAGAAATTTTCGAAAGACTCCACCTACCTATATAATTTGGTTGTATTCATGAATATTGCAGCCCTATACCGCTTATTACACCTGGCTATAAGAGAAAGTCGATTTATTAGTGAGAAGAAATATGTACAAAAATAACATGTAAACCATGAACCAGGAGCAATAGGTAATTTTTATACATGGGTTTCGAAGTTTTTATTAGTTGATTCAATACTTACGAAACAGATATGGTATTATACAACCATTCCCGCCATGTAGTACCAGAAGTAGAATCTATCCTGGATTCTATCGATTCGCAAAGATTTTTTCGGTCGTGTGACCTGCCTGAATGCAAGTCACATAAAATCCTTTTCTTGCAAGCTGTATCACAACTTGGTCTCACCGGACTCGCTTTGTAATAGTACCTAAGGGAAAAAATCCGGATCTTCTCATTCATTCAATAAATTTTTATGAAAAAAATGCTGTCTTCCAGTAAGCGTATATCTTGAAAAATCATTCAAAAATCAAAACAGTTCTGAAAAGACCTAGAGACACTCACATTTCATTGGAAAAACGTGCCATATTCATGAGTATCTTGGAGAATTAAAATTTGGAGCAAAACAGATCTGAAAGGACGCATTTTTAAATATCTTGGAAAACCAATATGAGTCAAAACAAATCTGGAAAGACCTGAAGAATACTTCTTTGAGACTCACATATTATTGGAGAACAAGAGTCGCATTCATGAGTATTTCGAAGAATCAATATGAGTCGACTTCTTTGAGACGTATATTCATTGAAAAATGTATGCCTCAAAGACGTATAAAGTATTAACTTAACAAAAAATGTAAGTCTTAAAGGCACACTTCCATCTTGAAATATGTCTCGAAGACGACTCAAATATCTACTCTGTCTGGCTGTGCCAGTGTCGAGAGAAGTAAATCGAAATAAAGCAATGTATGATTCCGTACTTGTAGAACAATTCGAACAATTTGGGATCATTCGTCATTTTGCTAACGAGCTCGTCCCAATCCTGTGGCCTCAGCGCATCCATTCCGAAAGCCTGCCTTGCTGTGTACAACTTGAACCATATGGGATAGCCATACAGGTTTGCTTCCCTCAAATTCATCGTCCACGATTCATGATCTACAACCGCCTAAAAAATAAAGGCTCATTCAGACGAGATTACAATAATGCAAATTCAATCGAAAGGTTCTCGAATAATTTTACCCAAATCCAAATGAGCATTTATGGGAAGCTTAGTCAAAACCAGCTCTCTTAGTTCTAGGAATAATTTGTCTTGTTCATAGGAAACTGCATAAATTTATTAACAATGAAATTAATCAACATTTTACAAGGCAAAATTTAAATAATATCAGATTACCAGTACCTCCATTGTTGAGGATTCATTTGTGTATGACGATCTCAAGTTATTCAATCATTTACCTAATGAGATCGCAATGATGTTGTATTAAAAAAAATCAAAAACCAGCAGTAGTTGAAAAATTGCTAGTGAATACACTGTGTAGGAATTTTCGTGTAGGAGTATGAATGTGAGAATATATGTTCTCTTCCTGTTTCAAAATCTAAGATATCAGTTATAAATTTTTGAACGTTTATCCAATTTGAATTGATTGAAAAGGTTTTAGATATTTATATGTTAAATTAGTTTCATATATAATGAAATACATCCAAGTCGAACATTAGCGAACAATCGGTATTTCAAGATGGAATGGTTTTATACCACTCGTTACCATATGAGTTAAAAATATAAATATAAAAATGTAAAATATGCGGAAGAAGAAAATCAAAAATTACTGAATCTGATCTACTAGAATAAAAGAAAGATATTACTTAGAATTGATAGAATTGTTAGGTATGTCAGAACATTCACCTTTGAGATTTCAATTGTAAAAAATATATTCTAATTACCGAATGAGTTCAAATATACAGGATATTTTGACAGAAATTTAATTCAATTCGTCCAGAGCGGGTAAATTCACCAACTACCCTCATCACTGGTTTTTTTTTTCAATTTATTTGTCAATTAGTGTTCTTGCCTATTCAATAAACTACAGTATCATTCAAGTAGTTTCATATTTTATAACAACATTCACGACAAATAATAGAACTACCAACTAATACTAGTACTATATATAATTTATTCGAATTACCCTTGTGGACTTGTCATGGTCTCCATCAACATAATATATCCTGTAGCCTGGATTCAAGTCGTAATAGGGAGTGACCGACGGTCCCACGTACGCGATACTGATGGGTCTACCTGAATGAATCCATCATATCAACATCAATCGATAGAATTGCAGGTCGACACTTACTCAAATCTTTGTGGTCATAGAAAACCTCGAACTCGTCGTAGTGAGTGTGGCCGAAGAACTGCGAGGTGATGGTCGATTCGTACCTACTGATGATGGCGTAATAATTCCTCGACCATACTTTGAGACAGTCGGAATGTCCTGGTGGTATGTGGCCTATAATAAATAATCATCGAAAATATGAGATAATTTCGCCGTCAATGTTTAGATGTTAATAAACACCTCTCCGTAATTCCAGAGATGAATCAAGTGAAACTTGCTACTACTACTACTACTACTACTACTACTATTACTAGTACTACTACTACTATTGCGGGTCAGAGTGCGATTCGTATAATTCGCAATATTGGATGGAATCGGAGAACGTTCGAGGAGAATGGCATCCACTTCCGTCACAGAATGTAGAAAATGAATTCTGTGGTTCCGTGCGAGATGATTATAATACGGCAAACGTACTCTACTTGGTAAAAAAGGAAGAGCCGTTTTCTAAGCGTTTTTAGGATCAGTTTCTATACTGTGATCTGTGATCTATAAGTATCGCCGAAATAATCTCTATGCCTATATAATCACTTTCGGATTTGCAAACAGAAAAATTCTAAGACGTGTATGTCAACCGAAGAAATCATCGATAGACATTGTGATAAGTGACCTCGAGTTATATTGTAACAAATCTAAGACTCAGAGTCTTGTATACGACAGAATTCAATGGCTTCTAGAGCAACTGAGAATTTGAATGGGGAACAGATTTCCGATCATGCAAAACAGTGAAGATGAGAACATGAAAACGATAACAGGAAAGTGGAAATTTAGCAAGGAACAAGAAGGAATCAAAGAAATGCGTTACAGAAAAATTGGCTCTACTGTGTACAGTGGTTTTCTTTATTGGAAAAGTTCCACATTTCTCATGGTATTCCTCTAGTGTTCTACTTTAATGTTTCATCACATTATATCTGTTCAAATGGTACTACCTCGTACATCATACCGCATTCTATGCAAATGACCGCACTAACTTTTCACTTTTTGATGTCAATTCAATTTGAACTATTTTATCTTATGTTTGAACTCCACTGAATGTAGACGTTTAAAACAACTATCTTCGGATGGATATAGAGTGCAATAAAAATACAATACAGTACGATAGAAATATTATGTTGAGATGATATCGTAAGAAATGAATATATCAGCTTGGAATATGAAACCACTATTTCTCACCAATGACATGAACTTTCTCTCCATTGAATTCAGCTGACTGCAACTCATAGATAAACCACTGCAGTTCTGTGGCTGGATCAGTACTATTCAGCAGGAGCCACCTTGAGAAAAAAAAGTGAATGAGGTTAAAATCAATGTTGACTTAACTGAAAACTGAATATTTATTTATTTATTTCTTACACTGTTCAACAGGTTGCCCCATTTACAGAACAGGGAAAAAAGACAAAATACAAACATATACATTGAATAATTACATTACATTAATGAATAAACGAATCAATGTTATTCTATCCTGGCTGACTAGTCATACACAAGAAAAAAAAAAGAGATCTAATATGAGTTATTTCACAGTTAAACAAGTCTATGTTCTTGGACACTGAGTTATATGCACTACACATCTTATACACAGGTGAATTTTCAAATATGTTGATTCGTGGAAAATCTAAGTAAAATGTATTACAATTTCTGGATGAAAGTCTCGGTACAGTGAAATTTAATTTCTCTAACAAATCTGCACAGTCAATTGCATTGTTGACAACCTTGTAAAGGATCAGAATAGAGCAATATTGTCTTCTTACATGCAAGCTTACAAATTTGAAGGTTTCAAGAACCGTCGTTGCAGACCTTCAAGACGATCAGTATTGTTCTGATAGTATGGGCTCCAAACAACCGATGCATATTCAATCTTCAAGCGTATGTAACAGTAGGACAGTTTCTAAAGAGTATTTATATCTTTAAAATCACGACTATCACGAACTATAAACCCGTAAGCTCGATAAGCAGATTTCAAAACTGAGTCAATGTGTTCATTAAACGATATAGATTGATCAAATATAATGCCAAGATCTTTGAATGTTTTGGGTCTTAGTAGAGAAGTGTTACCAATTGAGTAATCGAAAACGATTGGATCCAACTTTAGTGTAGACATGACATTACATTTGAGAGGACTCAGTTCTAATCTGTTCTTTAAACACCATTCTACCACTCGATCCAGGTTGACGGCCAGCTGTTGACAATCATCTATGTGATTCACGCAGCCATATAATTTTAGTTCGTCCGCATATAGCAAGAAGTTCACATCAATGACATCACCAATATCGTTAATGAAAACATTGAAGAGTAATGGCCCCAGATTGGAGCCTTGGGGTACGCCGGATGTTAGCATGCATGTCTTACCAGTTTTTGTTATTGCAATAATTCATATTCAGGGAAATGAGCCTGAAACCTGGTCGAACTAAAACAGAGTAAAAAGCCCCTCGTCTCACTGTGTTGCTCACAGAACTTGGCAGCCATTTTCTCCACTGGACGTCCAGTTCATCGTAAAGCCAAGATATCGTGCTATCGGGATTATCCACGTAAGGTGGAGGGAAACTGGAATAGAAATTAAATTTAGTATATATTGCAAATTGATTTTCAGTTCCACTCCATATTTCGGTGATCATAGACGAAAAAACATAATTTGCATCAGTACCTCTCAAATGAGTTACATCTATAGCAATAATGGTCTCTGAGGCCCACTTGTGTTGCCTTTTGGGAATGCAAGAGGACTATTTTTATTTTATTTTTGCTTTAAAATATATATTCATGCATCTGAGAATATCAGAATGAAAGAAAAAAATAATTCATCAATTGTAAGTAACTCAATGAAACTCCCTCCAATTCATGATATCCACAAATTCCAAGATAATAATGTGAACGTGGCAAGATCGTATATAGGCCAGCAAGAGAAATGGACATGAAATAAATATGTAATAGAAATGTAATAACGTCCAAAAGTTGTTGTGAATATTTCATGATGAAACTAAGATGTAGGTAAATTATGTTTACGTTATCTTCTTAATATTTATATTAATAATTTTGTTATATTATTTGTTTTGTTTTTCATCAAATTTTTTCTATGGAATTAGACATGCCTTGTCTATAAGAATCTGTTCCTTCAAAATCAGAGTACATTTTCTCTTTTTCTCACTTATGACCTGTATGAAAGATTTTCGTGAGATAAATACCTTACCTGTTGACAGGTGCTGATTCATGGTTTCCAAGAGCTGGAAAAATCGGTGCCCCTGGAAACATATCGGACATTTGTTTCACTGTGTCCTTCAGAATTTTCAAGTTCTCATCTTTTGTTTGATTCCAAATATCATGTGGCGGCAAGTCACCAGTCCAAAGAATGTAATCTATATCCTGTAAAAAGGAATATATTTCGAATGCATGGAAGGTGAGGCAATTTCAGATTGATTTGACAGATCGTCGATTTTCTTAGATGAGGTATTCACTTTTCAAATGTTCGAAATTTCGTATAATTTTGGATCTGAAAGTTTTGTGTGATCCATTTGATAACATTTTCACCTGAGTTCTCTGCTATGAATTGAATTGAAGGCAGTACAGAATTGATTCTGGAAGAATGAAGTGACAAACAATTGTGAAAGATTTCAATTGCTAATCATTTATTCGGTCAAATCGATCCTGAAACACCTCATCTAGCTCCCCTTTCAGTTTTCTGTACTGTATCCCAAACACCATGTACAATAGTACAATACATATGATAAGCTGAACAATGCTGAACTTTCAGTGAATGACTTGATGTGAGGTCAATATAGTGAGTTTCATTATCTTAAATAGCATTGTCGTTTGTTATAGGTAGAGATGGCACTGATATAGGTCATTTTTTTTTGTTCAAAATAAAATTATACTCACTGGATGTGTTTCTTGGATATGTTGTAACATATTATCGACAGTTATTTTCGGTGAATCACATTTTCTATAATCGCCCCACCTAAAAAAAAATGTACAAAAAATCTTTGATTAAAATCATCGATCGTTCATAAAAATTTATACATTTCATTATTACTACTATTGACTCATGCAGCCATTATATCTTATTCATGATTTTTCGAATTGAGAACGTTCTGCTTCATGTTTGATTCTCAGAATCTAATTATTGTGGACGTCCCAAGCATCAATCAACTCCTTATAGAAAAAAAAATTTCTGAATCATTCTGTTTTAGTTGAATAGTACTTACTTTCCAGCTGCATTCTCTTTGGAATTCGCAGGACCATTGGTCAATCTACAACAAAGTGGTTCCGAACAATCCGCATTGCTACCTTCCATGTAGTAGGGATCATAGTGGGTATCAGACAGATGGAGTACTTTGAAAGTAGGTGCGTTTGGCTGAAAACACCGAAAAAATTTAAAAGAATAATAGATATTTACGTTACTAGTCCGGTAAGTACACTTTTACAGTACGAGTACGGAATTTCGAAACGAGTACTGTAAAAGTTTACCGGACGTGTGACGTATTAAATTTTATTTCATACTGCTAAAAAACAAAAATGAACAGTGAAGAATAAAATATTAATCTTTGTTGAAGTGCTACAACAAAAAAATGGTAATGTATCAGCAAGTAGCAACTCCCTAATAAATAATTCATCCAATGAAGCTCCTGGTATCCATATTCATGGGAACGAAAATTTAACGGTTAATATTAATATTAGCAATAAGTAATTTCTGTGTATTGTTTTGCTGTTGAATTTTTAATAAATGTATTCATGCTTTTGACGCATTACTGCGTTTTCAATATTTACAATCCGGTAAAATTTCATTACGGGATAGTAGCACGTAATGAAATATTACGTGCGCCTATCCTGTAAAAGTCTATTTTCCGGATCGAAATCAGGTACGTAAAGGTATGTTCTATGATGCAGTATGAAATAATATATTTTGTTAATCCCGCATGATCATATTACATGATATAAGGACATGTCATAAGAAAGAAAACTAATAAGCACATAAAATACAAGAATGTAAAAACAACTATAAGATTTCTTGAAATCTAAGTTCCATACAACTACTCATGTATGCTGTAGTGAGGAAATCCTCCAATTTTAGTTTGAAGCGATTTTTGTTTGATTCCTGAATCAACTGATTTCTCAAAACTCAACAATGAAATATGCGGAATTTTTTTTCTTTTAAATATCGACTCTGGATTTCGCGTATTAAACTGATAAGGCCTGAAAATACATCAAGTCGAAATTTATCTTTCTTCATTCATCCTGGGTGGGAGAGAAAATCTCCAGACAACTGAAGGTTGGAACCTGATTCATCCAATTCGATCGTTGAATTGTCACATAATGATTAACGATTCAAAGACCAATCTTGAATTTTTATTCTGAGTGTAGTCGCTTGTTTTGAAAGACACGATGATATCGGTCAAGTTCATAGAAATAATGCTTTACAGGCTTATTTATGAGAAGTTGTTCGATGTATGTCGAAAAAGGATAATATGAAATTTTCAAGAATACACATACGAATGGTATCCAGAAAAATCGAGTATTTTTGTTTTGTGACTTGTCACTTTCTTACCTCTGGTGCTTTCTGTTCTAAAGTGGCTGGTTTAGGAACAGGAGGAAACATGACCTCCCACTCATGGTAAGGGTTGTAGACATCCCCGCAGGCGTCTCCAATCACAAAACTGCAAATCTCATTGGGACCTGTCAATTGTCATTATTCAAATCAGAAATGCTATCGCTAACAAATTCTACAGGGTGAGTGGATGCCGACAAACGGAATTTGTTGGTATTATTATCATCGTTACTAGAAGGTGTACAATAAAATCATTGTACTTAGTTCAATGATTTCAAGAGATTAGCAATGAATCAATTAGAGCATCGCATGATATTGGTTTGGAGTTTTAGAAGAAAAAACTCCTTGATCACATTGATTAATACATGGCGTACAATAACTGGTGGCAATAAATGATGAGATGAATTCGAAACAATGTCAGTATTACATATAATGGTTTCGAAGTAGCAGGTGAATAATGAATTATGTCCCAAGATCATTATTTTTTTTGTTGATTTGGACCGACCCATTATGAAAAAGCATTTCAAATTTGTTTGAATTTCAACAACGAAAATTGTATCAACATTTCTCCAACATTCACAATGCCTACTAAATCTAATACATCTATGAAAAGGTGAAAGATATCGAATGAAATGATTTGTAGCTTTGTTTGCAGTATATTTATGGTGAATGCAAAAATATCAAATATGGCAACACCGTCAGAATTCTATGAATTTTTGAATTTAATTTCGACCGTACTAGTATGATAGAGCATTTCAAATTCAAATTTCAATGACTAAAGTATTTTCGTTATCTCTCTAATTATTCATAAATTATTTAATTTAAATTTAATTTTAAATTATCTAATTATCCATTATCAACTATTTTTATCACTATAACTTACCGATTTTCACTTTGCTCAAGACATAGATAACTTCTCCTGCAAAGAGTTCAGTGATACCCTCACACACTCTTGGAGACTGTATCTTCAAATTGACGCAAAACTGGTAAATCGTCTTTTTTATCTCCTTTTCTGATTTGCCTGTTCTTGTGTAGTGTTGCAGAAGACCAGCACCTACGGGAGAATATTCAGAGTTTTTCAAGAACATTCCGTGCGAGTTCCACACTATACATTCTCTACGGCTATAATTATTATTGTTGTTTATATTGAAACTCACCAGCTCTGCAAGCAGTGCAGGACACTTTTGACATCACAGAATTTTCTATTTCAAAGGCCACTTGTTTCAAGTTGAGCAATTTCAGAGCTTTATCAAAAAGTTGGGGTAAATGAGTTGATTTTTCTTGGTCCAATTCCCACAAGAGTCGTGCCTGCGAATAGACAGTATATATTTATTCGAATCGTTTCATAAATAATGAAATCTTTTGCAAAAATTGATTATAAACGCGTAAGAATACTTAATCTAGGCAATAAACAGATAGAAATAAACATACTGTTTCGAAAGTTGTAACACTTTTGTGGTGTCATCTATATTGGCCTGATGTTTTTGTAGATTTGAAGGTCATTAAGACTAGTAAAACTGAGTGCCCACGTGTGATTTGTTTTCTTTATAGGCGGATATAAGTCTATGGTTTTCTGATTAAAGTGGAATGCAAACCAATAATCTTCATTGTAATTTATTTTCTTCAAGGTATAATTTGCATTCAGAATTCGGATACGGTATAAAATTGTTTGAAAAATTCAAGTCACTATCATGATAATTTACGATGCACGTTGAATATGATGAAAAAAAAAATACATACGTACAGTGCCATTGGATGTAGGAGGAAGCGTGTGATTTCTGATGGAACTTGATAAAACTGGAACTCTATTCTGCTCTAATTTGTAGTTCCAGTCATCTGTGAACATATTTTCTACTTCTTCTTCTTCCACTACAGTGATGAAGTTTGACTCCACTGGAAGTGCTGTAATAAATATGTTCGAAATTATGGCTAGCAACATTGACTGAAGAAAAATGACAATCTAAATTAATTGAAGCGATTATTTTGGACATATCAATAGTTTTCAATGATGATTCCAAACTTATAGTTTGATTTGGCTTTCTCAATCTTCTAAGAACCGTAAGAGAAATGAAAGTTCAATCAATATGGAATGTAATATAATCAGTTGACTGAATTGATTCCAATGAAAATAATTAACATATAAGACAAAAAATCAGAAATAACTCACCTTGAACAATGATTGAATTGCAAAGTGTGCATGTTACGAATAGAAGGAACTTTAACATAATAACCTGAAAAAGAAAAGAAATGCGATAGTAGAGTCATAATGATGAAGAAACAGTCACTGATACTACACGAAATTAATCATAATTGCTTTGTTCATAATATAACTATAGTTAAGCTGAATATAGACTCAGGAATGAACAGTTGTTTCGATTATAGGAGTGTTCAGAATATTATTCTAGTAGAAAAATCAATGAGGAAGTTGTGATAAATTAAATCAGTAATCAGTAAAATCAGCAAACTTTGATCAGTGATATAATAAACAACTTAGTTGAAAATCTACTCATCATTCTCTGAAGACGCGGACTCCTTGATTGTGAGAGAATATATATTCAACAAGAAAAATCATCTTATAATTATCAGACAGACTTTAAATAGAAAAATTTTGCAGCCTGTATAAAGATGTTACATTCTTTCAATGACCTATGATCAGATGTTGCCCACGGAACATCCTGTATAGGTACGAAGATGGTTGACCCGCACAATCAAGCACAACAAAGTGTATATGTATATATTATGAATTACACACATGATAAGGAATTAATTGAAGTTGACACTGTGATAATTGACCGATAAAAATTGATATAAGAAAGTATTTTCTACAAACAGCAGACCACGTTATTTTTTCCATGAGGGAGAAAGTTTGTAACGCTTTTAATTTGTAATCACTTTGGTAAACACCCCTGAATAGAGGAATATCTTATGAACCATTAGCAATTCTTGGTCTGTCACAGTATTTCATAATGAAATATGCAAATTTGTCCAGCTGACCAGCATAGAAAAGAACCAAGTACCTACCTATGCACTACCAATACAAATGTTTAATTCATGTGTCAACAAATGCATTTGCTCCATTATTTCGAGTATGCAATTAACTTTTACTTCGTACTGAATTTTTCAGGATAAATTAGTGATAAAGCAATCACAAAATGTGGAATTAGTTCCGATATCTTGGATAATTAGGTATAGGCATACTGCTGTTCCCTATATTTGTTTCTACCTAATTGCATGTGGATATCCATTCACTATGTTTACGTGTATGAAAATGAAATAGTGGTTATAATTCTTCAAACTCCAAATAATCTCCGGAAATTATTTTTATCAAGCTTTATCTCTATCTGTTTTGTGTTGCCTTGGTTATAAAAAAAACGAACAAGAGAAATTGAACGTGATGTATACGATATCGAATGCAAATGAACATCAAATTAAGAACATTTCATGAGTCATGAACGTCAGTACAGAATCATAGAAGTAAAAATAAACAGCAGCATTTATTGGATTTCACCTTTTCTCATTAGGTTTTTGGGTCAACAGTTCATTGTTTTGGAATTCCAAGAAGTTCTTAGCTCACTTTTCATTTATTAGTTTAAGTTTGCTTTCGCAAACATCGTTTGCGATGTGGATGACATGAAACCACCCTCGCAGACTGGTGAATTCATACAATACTAGAGTAGTTAAATTTCTGAAACGCTCACACTGTATGAATTTATGATAAATGACAAGTCGAGCAAAACTGAACGAACAAACAGTTCCTATCATCATTTACATCGATAAATTTTAGATAACCTTTTATAAAGAGTCGAATGATCCGTTTATAGAAAAAAGTTCGAGTGAAATGCCAACCTCATAATGGTCAAGGGCGGTCTTGCATGATGTTTCGAGGGCTAATGACTTCCTCTTATTATTATTTCGTATGCTGGTATGAATACCCTTTTATGATTGTATTTGTTCGATTACCGTGTCTGACTTTCTCTAATCAAGAATGCCTTTATAGCCTACAGACATAAAATCGTATTTCGGGCGCTACTTACAGGATGATCATTTATACCAATAAATATTGGTGAACCAATAGAATATATCAATAGCTTTCAAGCGTGGATATATGTTTATTTTTTGTAATCTCAACCACGATATTTTGGTATGATTTGGTGATTTTGATAATGTTGGCTACTGCTACGCACAAAAAAGTATGTCAACTACTTATTTTAGGCAAATTATGAAAGATCCTGAATTTTGAATAACAAAACAAGAAAGAGATAGCAACATAGATAGATAGAACGTTTCACAATAAATAAATACTGTTCCCTTTCAATTGCAATTGGTTCACCAATCGGAATATTTGTTTTGGAAAACCAATACTGATGGTCTCTCTATCTAATCTTTACCTTTCATCTTTATAATATGATGATGAAGTACAAAACTGCAAGAAGCATATTGTACTGAAATCATAGGATGTTCATGCTTCATTGATTTTTAAATAAAATTAAACTCACCACTCCGACTTACACTTCCAAGAGTGTTTCACAATTGAAGACAATATCACGCAGTTTTTTCGTCGTGAAGTTCAAATCTTGATGAACTAAAGCAAATCTTGTGCTCCGCTGCACTTTATCCTAAGTTTGCACTTTGCAATCTGTAAAACTGTTTTTCGAATTTGATGCAACATCTCGCTGTTTCTTCGTTCAAAACATTCAATACTGATGAAATAAAGTAAATCTTGTGTTCTGCTTCACTTTAGCCTTAATTTGCACTCCATCACAGCTTCGCAAAATTGCTTCTCGCTTTTAAAACGACAATCTCTCGCAGTTTCTTCGATCAAAATTTTATATTCAACAGGCTATCCGCGTAGGTACGAGAGATAGCGAATCCGAATCCAGGTTAACGATTCCTCTTACAAAAAAACAGTTATGTGCAATGGGCCAGAATATTTTAGCGTTTATAAAGGTCAGGCCTTTTATAATTTGGCCGAGTCTGCTATATTTAACAGTTAACCAAGTAGGCACTAATTGAACGGGCGGAAATAATGCAATGAATAGGTAGGAAGATGGATGGCATAGGCGCCCGGAAGGGGAGAGGGGGAGGCAAAAAGAGGAGGGAATCAGAAGGAATTCTTTAATGATGTAATGGATCGTTTAGTAACCTGATGATTATGTTATGTCCTTCATTTGGATTTTTCGAGTATTTTGTTTTCAATATCAGAGCCAATTCTAAATATTTCAATCAAATACAGTCCTGGCCATTAAAAACCGAAGCCTTTTCATTTAAAATTTCATCTTGAATATCTTTTTCGATTTCGCATCGATTCTGATCATTTTTCTTGTAGAGTTGTGAGCGTTTTTATATTCGTATATTGCAAACATTTTTTATGATTTTTGTGTTATACATGGTGAAATAGAATGTTGCATTTTGTTCTTATATTCTAAACACTCTGATACACGTGCTCTCTTATATGGTTTTGAAGCCTCACTTCCCAAGCGTCTTTTGTTAATTTTTATCGATATCTTGATGGAAATTATGCAAATTACAATGATACCAAAAATTTTAATCGGACCGACTAACACAAACAAACAAAACAAACCAAATTGTCATTTATTGTCTGGAAAGGATTGAATTAGCATTAGCAATTGCAATTTCAGGTTTTCCCACTCTTCAAGAAGTGTCAGAAGATCTGGAATGGTTTCATATGTCAAAAAAATGAAAAAAAGTTGCACAGTTCTCGTCGTATCTGTTTTGATTTTAAGATATCTTGAAAAAGCTTGAAAGTCAGATGACAGTTGAATTTTCCTATAGAGCGTTCAGAATATTGGGGTGGAATGCAAATTCATGTTTTAGAAATGGCAAAAGATCGATGTAAAAGTGAATGAAGGTATTGAAGTTTTTGAATACAAATTGTTAGTCCAATTTCCAAGGAGTGCATTTGTTCATCTTTTCTGCAAAAATGTTGGGAAGTGCTATCTATTAGTTCGTGTTTTTGCTTGAGTAGGTAGTTTTTTTGTCTTTATTTGTTGTTATAGAATAAAGAATGATTTCGCTCCTTTTTTTCACCTTGCATGACACAAAATTCGTAAGATTTTTTTACGATAATAATAACAGATAATGATCAAAATGAAAACAGACAACTTGACGAAGAAATGACAAAAATTGTTGCAAAAGTGAATAAATAAACGAAGATTAAATTCTGAATGGAAATTTTTTGTCCCAGAGTGTATTATCCTATTTTCTGCAATTATGTTGAGAAGTGATATTCATTAGTCCATATTTCCACTTGAATAGGCACTCAGTTGTTTTGTTTCTGAAAGATGAGAGTTGTTGAATTTTTCAACTCGACGACAAAAGTGACAAAATGTATGTAAAAGTGAAAAAGTTATAGATGATTGAATTTTGAATGAAAAAATGTGTGTTTATGTAGAGAAGTGATTCCTTAGTTCCTGTTCGCACAATTGTTCTGTTTTCATTTGTCATCATATAGAAATACGACAACTTCTGCTCCTTCCAGTATTCTTTTCTACGAGCGCACAACAAATGATAGTCAAAGAGAAATCGAACTCACCCTTTCAAACAAGAAGAATAACCTTCGAGGTCAAATCGAATCCTCTACGTCGCCTTCGATGATGTTAAGCGAGAACCGCGGCGGTCATCAGCAGGCCTGTGAACTCTTCGCGAAGATCGTGTTCGTGACGCGCGCTCTACGGCATCCAATCGCAGACTGGTCGATGGCGCGACATATTTGAATCGGGTCACGGCGCGGGCTGTCCCGAGCGACGTCACAAGTTGATCAGTTTCTCCGAAAGAATGCCCCGAGATGAGTCCGTTCTCGCTCGTATGAAAGAAATGGCCGTCGAGATGCTTTTGTCGGAGGTGAGGGACCGCGTTTCCAACTCAGCGAGTGTGATATGGCAGCTCATGAATGCGGAACGGGGCATTGCCGGAAGTTTGGGGCGGTTTGATTTGTATATAGAGACCCGATTTGTCGTCTCTGGAACCAAACATTCGCCACAAATTCGCTCCAAGCCTTTCTGTGAGCGATTTAACTCAAGCACAAATTGAAATGTTGAACAATCCTCGGAGGATATCGGACATCTAATTTATTTAACAAATAATAATAACAGGTTTATATTAAATACTGTCTGTAAGTTCTTCGAGGAGGTGGTACATTCATTTTTCAGCTTTTTGTGGGATTTCCTCTCCTCGTTCCTAAAAAATAGAGAAGAAGTGATTAAAACTTATTGCAATATATTTGTAGTGAGGACAGATTTAGGATCTGTCCCAAAATGTCACTGCGCTTGAAATTAAACCTTTAGATACCTAAAAGAGAAATTCTCTATTGGTCAGTGACACCTTGTTTTTGAAAAAATTTGGAAATACAAATATATTTAATAAGAATAAAACCTCTACTTATCTTGGTGGACGTTTCGGGAACGAATCTGCTCCCGTTCTCAACACAATTGAAATATTTTTCTCTTCGTAAAATTTTTTTTTCAATGTTTTCGATTTTGACACTGAAAAGTGACAATTTGGCAGACGGAGGAATTCTGGTTACAAGGTGTTTTCATTAATTGATATCGAATTTTCCATTTTCATATTCAAGTTTCAGAAGTGGATGCCAAGTTCTATCTATATCAACTGAACAAGAAGCAATATTATTGTCTCCGTTCAGGAGAATGCAAGCAGACTCTTTGATTTTCCGTTTTTGGTTGTTGTCTTCTTTTACTATGATCTTAATATTACTCCAATCGGCCATATGTTGTCCATTTTCAGTAAGGATACGTTCAGCTAATTTTGATATGTCAGTTCATCTTTTCTTTATATTGTTTCTTATGTTCTTTCATCCTTACTGATAGAGGCCTGCTGGTTTCACCGGTATATTTTCCACAAACACATGGTATACTGTAAATACAATTTTTTGATGACTGTTCTTCATTTTTCGGTTTTGTATGAGTCAAAATCGATCTCATTGTATTTTCTGTCTTGAACACTGTTTTCACTCGAAACTTGTCACCAACACGTTTAATTTTTTCAGATATTCCGGGAATGTATGGGATTACATTTGTTATCAGTGTTGGTTGTCTTTGTGTTTGTTGTATATTCTGTCCGTTCTCAATTTGGTGTATTGTTTTATCAATGAAATGTTTCGGATAAGTGTTGAGTTGTAGAACATCTTTTATATGGTTCATTTCGGCATTGAAAATTTGGTTGTTCGATGATATGGATTTGGCTCTATCATGAAGTGATTTGATTATTCCTTTCTTTAAACTTGTATGATGATTTGATTGAAAATTGAGGTATCTGTCGGTGTGTGTATTTTTACGATATACACTTGTTATCAAAATGTTATCTGATTTTTTAATGAGGCCATCTAAAAATGGTAATTGATTATTACATTCGATTTCTAAAGAAACGAGGAGAGAAAATCCCATTAAAAGCTGAAAAATGACAGGTTTATATTGTTGGTGAAAAAATACACTAATAAGAATCTTGGATCCACAGAATATTCATAAAGATATCTTTACTACTGTGAGAGATACTTGAGAAACACTTCCTTTTGTGTTTCAGAAATCGTCAGTTGCATTTTAGAATGGTCAATTTGATATCGAACCATCATATGAACTCCATAATAGTCTATTTTATTTCAGTATACGCCGTCATTTGGGTGTAATTTGTGATCATTCATCAATATAATTTTGTCGATATTCCACATATATCAACTGGAGTTTTATTACTATCACTAGTCCACAGGAATGATAGAAAACAAAATACCGTTCAAAAAGAAATGAGATATCATTTATAGGGACACAACTAACTATTCTGAAATTCAGATGATGGTTCCTAATATCAAATTAATTATTCCACATACGAGTGGTGCTTTCTATGATCAAACTGATACTTTCTGAAGTTCAACTTACCCTTCCGAAATTCAACGCACTGTTCTGATATACAAATCATACTTTTTTTTATCTGTGGACAACACAAAAGGAAAACCTATAATGTTCGAGGAACATCGTGTTAGCCAGCGGTGGAATTTTGGGAAAGAAGGAAGGTGTTGGGATTTTTCTTGAAAGTTTGGAGGTTGTGAGCATCAGGAAAGACTTCACTAGGCAAAGAATTCCACAACTTTGCCGTTCTATTGATGAATGATGCTTGGTATAGCGATGTTCGACAGGTCTCGAGCCTGACAGTGTAAGGGTGACCAGAAATATATTCTGAAATTCAATAAACACTTCCGGAAATACAACTGGAAATGGTGTACTATGCACGACATATAAATGAAACAGTTGATGCCAGATTTGAGATGTTTCTGATTTCATATTGTTGAAAGGTTATCTTATAACAGGGTGATCGTTAATGATAAGAGGATATTAGACGGTGTGATTCTACATGTAAAATTATAAACTATGGTACAAATATGATTCTTTGCGAAAATCCAGGGCGTTGAGGTTTCGAAGAAAAAATCGCTCGACGACAGAAACTTACATGAAAATTTTATATATATGTACTTACAATAACGCAAGTGACAACTAGCTTTGCCGAGAAATTGTATTCTTGAATAATTACAACAATCTTCTCGAATATTTCAACGGTTTTCATTTTTCAGATTGAACGGGTACTTCGATAATCAACTATTGGGTTACCATTTTTGTCAGTGCTCCCATGCACGCTATTGTTGAAATTCAAAATGATGATTGTATTGAAAAATTTATGCGCTGACATCAAATGTCACTACGTAGTGAACATCTTAGATCTAAGGCGTTTTCGGAAATATAAATTATTCTTTCTTTGAGCTTCGAAACGTCGTCTTTTCGTCAAGGAACATTTTGGGGGAATAGTACGAGAAAAGTACTATTGATTTTCCATGTAAAATCACAGTCTTCAATATTCGCATATCTTTAGTTAACTTGTATAACTTATATCACAGAAATGTTCCACTGCATGTATGTTTCGTAGTATAAATCGAAAACGAAATAAGCAAAACAATTCAATAAATATAAAGAATCAGAATGTGAGAAATACTGTTAAGCCATTCCATATTTTTTTTATTTGGAGGGATGCAGAAATTCAAAATACGATATCGAAACGGTTAATAATTTAATTTAGAATTAAGATAAAAATTACACAACTGGTGGCTCTATTGGAATCTAAAATAAAGTTCACTTCAAAGGGATCCTAAAAGTAAAAAAAAAAGAAGTATTTCGAACGTTCAAGCTGTAATTTCTGGCACCTTAACATCCATAAGAGGCCCAATAACGTAATGATATGCAGAGAATATGACTAAATATAACTACAACCTAATTGCTTGCTCAGTTTGCATTATTTTGTTTGGCATAAAATATGTGTACAATTATTATCAACAAAAGAATTTTAAAAACATAATACTAATAAAATAGCTACAGAGATGATGATTGGCGAAGATATTTTAAACCTAACTTAGGTGATAGCAAACAATATAAGAAATTTTTGACAGTGTTTGCTACCACTTGCAAGGCCATGGTGATAGAAAAAATACCTAAACGTATCTTAACAATTATTGGCTCTTGACTCCCAAATAATCCAGCATATTTTTTGACATGGTGGTATATTTTGACTAGATTGAACAAGTTTTTTGTACTATTATAAGAAAGATTTTTTTGTCAGAAATCACAAGAATGCTTTGAGAATAAAATGAAATAATGTCAATATTTCTCGACTCGAACTATTGCGAAACTCATCAAAATTCAGTCATAATGAAAGCTAGCCATAATCAATTAAAAATTGAGCCTTTTACCAGATAATCACCTGAAAAAATTATCACCTGTTCGAAATTACATACAAAATCATGTGCACCAAAAATATACAAATTTTCCTGAACCATTCCATAGAAAACTGCCGTTTCAGAAAAAAAAAAACTATTCGGTATTCTTCTATTCTATAAACCATTTCCTTGCAACATTCACTATAAATACCCATTTCTTATCTACTGATAAATCCGTTTTAATTATTAATCCCGGCTCAAATAATTCCTTAAAAACTATGTTTCTGTCCTCGGCATGTTTTAACCGAGTCAATCATAATCGTGTTAGAACAATTGCAAAATAAAAATAATAAAGAGTAATCCTTTCGCATAATCGATTCGAGATCCATCTATTCATGGCCCTTCAAGTGCACTTTTTGAGTTCAGCATTTCGCGAGATCTGAGCTAGCAGCGACAAAAATATTCATAATTCAGGTAAAATCAAAACTATAACACGATAAAATTGACTAGGTACTTATTATCTAATGTTTGCATCGTACAGGTTCTTAACATAATATGCCTTAATAATTGATAGATCCAAATACACTTTTACAACATATAATACGATTACGATATTATGAATTAGTTGTTAATCTGTCTGGCATGAATTGTAGTGTTTTCGCACTTCAATCGAGTGAAAACATTGAATTTAAACGACATTTGGGAATACAGTGAATAGCTAGAAATACAATCGAAAAAGTAATTTCACATTACTTATCGATGTAGGTTCGTGTATAAACTCTGTCATTCTTTAGATCCAGTGCGCAAAGTCAACGTCATTTCATGGCCATCATGTAAGGTGTTCCAACTACCTATCTCCACTTACTAGAAAAAGTTGTAGACTTTTACTACTTGATCATGTCGAATACCTTCTAAGGCTGCCCAAAATCGACATTAGATGCTGAAGGTTTATCTTGGATACTCTAGAAAACACGATTTGAATTGAAAGTTCGATACTGAAGCAAAAATAGATTGGTTAGCTAACCATCATTGTCGGAAAAAGAGGAATTGACTTGATATCCATCGACGATCGTATCGCCATCTATACGCAAATAGTGCAGCCTTAGCAGTTTAGGGGTAGGGTTAGGTAACATGTCTACATGTTTTGGAAAAAACAACTGAAGAGTTGTTTCTATGCACCTTAGTAATGGCTCATGCGACTGTATTGTCAAAAATTCAAACACTGACTCCGCCACAATTTGACTATTCAAACAGTGTTTCGAGTTGAACTGCCAAATCAACTCTGACAACTGAAAATACGAAGTATTTCGAAACAATTAACAATTAATATCGAAGTATTATCTTACTAAAATGCTGATGGAAATCGAAAGAAAAAGAAATAGTTTTTCCGTAATAACAGTATATCAGAAGTTCTCTTTGACAGTTGCACACAATATGATCATTAACATGTTACTGCTCTAATTCGAGTGGAAAATATCAGTATACTTGAAATCGAAAGTCAACATTGAAATAGCCAAAATCGTTTTCTTTATGCCGATGGACCGTCTGAACTAGCATGCTAGTATTATTTTTTTTTTGGAATTTGGACACGTGCGAATTGTATAATCGATTATTAAGAGGACGCATCAGAGAAAACTACCGTCATAGATGACCTCCAAAGCACACCATTACTAAACCACTAGTGTGCGCAAAATGAATTACTATGCATTGAACACGAAGGTTTAGAAGAAATTTGACGTTGTAAGTTGTTCTGTGTGAAATGATACTCAATATTACACACTTACGTTCACAAACACGTGAATCCATTAAGAAATGACATGTATGTACACAAACGCAATTTTAAAACCATTAAATTTCATGAAACATTCAAACATTTCATGTGCTGCTATTGTCTATTTCAGTGTTGCCGGTTGAATAACGTTTCATGAAATCTATGATTATAATATCATCGCAAAACTGTTGACAATATTTGTTACATCCTTTGAAAAGAGTTAAAAGAAACCTTGATGAAAGTGACTTTCACATTTTGAGTGTACTGGAAGTGGCATTCGAAGAATGAAGCCATGTCTTGGAAACTGACGTGTATGATTCGTTATTGGTTGTAAATTGGATTATTATACAATCTACAAATTCGGAGGAACTTTTTGGCGAAACAATATTTTTTACATGCACTATCAGTTTTTTAGTGGTGTAGTGACAAATTCCTCTGTAAAAATCAGTTTTCTCCGATGCGAGCCCTTAAGAAGGCATTCAATGGCAATGGACTAAGGACAATCTCTTGAACGCAAATCGACCAAATTCTGGATGATCTGAATAATTGTTACTCTTCGATTATTGTCTAAATTTATGATATTGGAAAAATAAGGTCATCTAAAGATATTTGGACAATGATTGCCAATTCTCAAAACTCCTTTCCAGATATGACTAAATAATATGTTCCATCGAGATTAATACATTCATAAGATTCCTTCGAGAATCATTTCTTTTTTGTAAAGCACCAAATATTATCGAAGATTAAGCGGTTTGACACAAACGAGAATAACACCGAATAGCATTAAATTAGAAGTAGAAATTCACCTAGAGGATCCTATTTATGAAAGGAACGATTTAAACAAAATTTGTTCAAATCATCCCCTGTTTGTTGTTTGTTGCATCTGAATCATCCAAGGTGAAATTCATATACACACCCCTAAAACTAACTTCATAACAACTATTTCCAATTATGAGGCAAAGAGTAAACAACTCCTTCAAACAGAAATAATTCTCATACGGAAATTCATGAATATATAATTTTATTGTCTATCCGTCTTTGGTCATAACATAACGAATCTATTGTGCAGAAGAACATGATTCACAATTATTTATAAATGTCATTCAGTAGAGAAAAAACTAGAAATGGTACAATTTCTAAAATCTTTTTTCGATATATTCTGTTTGAAGAAGATGTGTGAAAGACCTTAAATTAGTTTAAAGCTTCATTCAACAAGCAGACAGATCTGCTGGAGTGGATTTTGTAAATAAATATAGTCATCGATTTCACAAAGTAACCTACAATCAAAAATTAATTAGGTCACTTATTTGAGACGGAAAAAAATTAAGGCTTTGGTATTGAATTCAACCGGCGTTTATTGGAAATTGCAACGATGGAATTGGTAATGGAAAAAATATAGAAACTTCAACAATAAAGTAAGTGCCAATTCATCAGGATGCAATATGGGTTCCGAATTAATTTCAAAATAACATGATTCTGGAAGAACTGAGAGTATCATAAAAGAGCGAAAAATAATGCCCGACAGTTTATTGCTGAAGTTTGTTGCACTAGCTAGGAAATAAATAAATTATTGTGAACAAAAAAAAAAGTTAGGTGAACTAGAAAATTTTGTGTATAGCTTTCAAAAATATTTGATCACGAAGACGTAGACTCAATTTCATCTACCAAATGGAATATAAAAAATATGCGTAAAAATAAGTTATACAGCTTGGAGGTATTCGATAGATAAAATTGCACAAGTCGCTGCCAATGCTGCAATATCTTTTTGTCATTTTGTAAAGAAAATTATGTCCAAGTGCGAAAACATAAACGAAAATATACGTTGTCCGGACCGTAGTCGAAAAATAATAGTACATTACTAATATTGTAGATTGAATATGCGATAGATAAATAATGCCCGAGCAAACTAGTAAGTGAGTGGAACAAAGAATCGGAAATTAGACTCAGTCTGTGCCGGCGATGATTTTTTTTTGATAGTCTGTCTAGAGTATATTCGCATCATTTTCTCCTCAGAATAATGAAACCCATTTAGGGAAACTAACCAATCTGATATGAAGCCAACATGTCTCTGCCTGAAATAATTACCAATCCTTGCCTCCTATTGTCTCTGAACTAAACCTATGTTGCCGCTTCGATTTTGGTGAATGGTTCCGTTCATATGATCATTGGGATAAAATAGGTTCGCACTGTATTTTCATTTCTCCATTCAACATACGATCAATTGAATAATTCGAATACTCGATATGAAGCAATCGTTCGAAATTCTCAACATTAGATCAATTTCTTATAATTTCCGAAAAATTGTAGCCGTAACAAGCTCAGGAATAGAATGGCAACGCCGCATTTTTTTTTTCATTGTTTACTGTTAATAGCGGCGTATTGAGTGGTCGTATCTAGTGTTTTGGAGGTTTTCTGAGAAATTCATCAAAATTCTTCAGATAAATGAATGGAAATGCATACAGAGTGGAAAATGTATATTATGTTGCGGTCTGATGATGCAAATATTTTGTGAAATATCACAGGATATCATAACATAATAATTCCAGATACTCATGAAAACTGTACTTCACAGTTATTTTAGTGCTTGCATTAATTTTTGTTAGTGTTAAGGTTCTCTAAAGATCTAGCTATGAAGAAATTCTGATCGATTTTTTCGAATTTGTGGGTTGGATGCTCATAACAGGGCCGCTTAGTATACCCGTTTCATTTCCAAGTGGACTTCAATCCTGTGGATAGACTTGACGAAATCAATTAAAATTCATCTACTTACTTGTTTGCTCGCTACATTTCATTTTATTCCATAGAAAATGACGATTCATTCGCATTGTCAGAAATTCACCTATTTACACTCACTACCTATCAGGTATTCAATCTATGTTTTCAATATATACATACAACAAATAATTAGGAATCGACGAATGGAACCAGACACAGGCTCACCCGATCCGGACTGAATTATAGATATCCTTATCCTAATCAGAGCGCAAAGTACCATTTTGTACTCTCGTAATTTGGCCGTCGTAGCGTTCCTTAAGCGAAATACATGACTTTTTTAGTGTCAGCGTGCACGGTTATGGCCCTGGCCATGGCACCGGGCGTTCGATCCTCTGACGAACCCGATTGGTGGGAACCCTCTCCGCTAGAAATGAAAGATAAGATGTGTAAAAGTTATTGAACAATCAGGTCGTATTATAATTAATTCGCTTTCTTTGACTGGGAATATTTAACCGACTTTGAATATCCCATTTTATTTTCAGCCGATTTATACAACAACATACAGGGTTTCTCAAGGTAGATGTTCGTTGGAGGGTTTTGTGGTTTGGAAACCACTGAATTTTTGATCTTCACGGTTATTCAACATTCTCTAATTTTAAAATGTATTCAAGATCATATCATTTCCGGTTTTACCGGATGTTGCTACCAACTCTATTATATCAAACGGAACACTCGGTAAATTATCCCATTTTTCGTATTCCTGGGAGAATTTCATCATGAGATCTATCAGGTTCCCCTATACCTGTTTTCAACCGATATCTCGATTCTTTTGAAAATTTAGAAAGACGTAGCCATATTTCCATCACTGCGCCTTTTAACCCTTTTTTTTACAGGTGGTAAAGCATTTTGGGGTAGACGGATACACAAGATACTTTCAAATTCCACATCAACAATTGATTTATCGCATACAGGTTATTCAAAATTTGAAAAATTCATTCGTAAAATTCCTTCTTTGAGACATTTTTACGTTCATCTTGAACAAGAGAACTGGTTAGTTTCGAAGACCATGGGCGCTGTGAAACTTGAAATTAACTGCTATCGAACTAATCGAAATTCTTAAAATTCCTTATTTATCACGACATACGTATCCATTATCAAAGTCTGTCACATTCATAGTATCTGAGAGAGACAACAAGATGACTGATAAAAAAAGGAATAAGAATACTTATACGAGTCAACCCTCAAATTTCTGATCTCGAATAGATGATTACAATGTTTTTGTTCATCTTCCAGAATATGAATATGCAATGTTCAGAATATGAATATGCAATATTGAAATATTGACAAATGTTGAACAATGAATAGTTCTCTCAAAGAAATGATTTATTTTGTTGTTCTATGTAAGTTACTCATTCATATAGACAATATTAATTTTTTCTGCTATTTACGAGTATATCGTTACAGCTTGTTGCTGTACACAAATTTGCATCATCATGAAATTTCTAATTGTTATATTGGGATTGAATTAGCTACAATTTTCCATCAAACATTCATATTTATCCGTTATAGCAGAGTGAAAGAGAGCTATTTAATTTTTCAGGTACCTATGATATAGCATACTGTGACGAAATGATAAGATTTCTCTCGAAGAATTATCAATAATTGAACCACCTCGAGTTAATATTTTTCAAATATAATTCATTGATATAAAAAGTACTGGGTAGCCGGTTCAAAAAAAGAGGTCGAGGTTTTAGAATAGAAGTCATTTGACTTCTGTGCCCGAATTCTCGGAGTTTGAGGCAGCTCGGAAAACGCCCTTATTGCAAGCCCCTCGAGATCATTCTTTCGTATATGTTTTAGTTGGTGAGCATTCGTTTCAATTATTTATATTATTTCAAAGATGAATAAATATCTGTATTTGTTGTGTTGGGAAAACGTTTGTTTTTTCATTATTGATCTTTGTTCATTCTCTCAAGAATTGTAGAGCTCAAAGGTGGATAGCCTCCCCGTATATTCAAACCCCGTTTGTAACAATACCATTCATGATAATTTTTTGTTCAGGTGGTTTGGCAGCGTTGACAAAAGCCCCATTGGTCACTCTAAATTGGGTTTTTAGATAGTGCTGTACTTTGATTTCGAGTTAATTGTAGGGACTTTTTTTCATATGAAGCAAAATGAAATGAGATCTCACCTGTCGTGTTCCTTCTCCACCAGATGGTACCTCGCTCGGAACGCCACCAGATGAGCGTAGTAGGCGGGAGCGGGAATGGAAACGGACCGCGTGCATCGCACGTACGTGTGGCACAACTGATAGGTCAAACACTGCAGCTCGTCGGAGTCCAGATGCGAATCGTCCCATAAGACGTGGTAGTGGGACGGTCTCGATGTACCCTAGAAATAGTAGGCACTTTCAATGAAAAGTCGACGGAAGTATTATACTAGGTTATTTATCTGAGAATGTGGAGAATGCAATCTGACGTAATTTATTACAATTAGTTTTGAAAAAACCAGCAGAGAGACGACGATAATTGAATGCTCTGCCTATATCTTGGAGCATTACTGGTTCCTCCCAACGATGTTGCCAACTGTAGGATAATATACACCCTCGTAAGGCGATTCTACCAATGAACGTTACGAATATTGACCTAACATTCTCTCCAAGGTCATCAATATGCTGATATCAATTCGTTGATTTGTTCTAAAATCATAAAAATACGGCCTTGAAAGAGTTGATTATTTAACCATCTCTTCCATAGCTGTTTCTAATGAAATGAAATATAATATTTAGTTCTCATAAATTCCAAGATTCATACTTTGCTGACTGATTTTTTTCCATTTCTCTTTGGATACACAAAATAAAAAAGTTGTGACAGAATCATGAATATCACAGTTTGAATAGGAAAGACGACCTGTGAAGTGTTGACTCGCAATATCAATCACCAGTAAAGAAATATAAATCGGCCGAAAATATAGAAGTGGACTGACATCGAATAATCCACATTCAATTACGTCATCGTATTCTTATTGGCAAAAATTTAGTTATTCACAAATTCTAATGAGTCTTTATTGCAAATAATGTGATAATGAGGTTGTTCAAAACTGTGGAATTTCAGAGTTCATTTGACTATGAAGTCAGCTGGTAATCTATCACTTTCAGATATTCTTATATTGAAGTACTAACAACTATCATGAATCAGAAGAATCGTTGATTAGGGTTGACTTTGGTAATGAGCAAAGATATGATATTATATATTATCTACTAGATGCGCCCTTGCACTTATGTGCAACAAAGAGAGGTGCAATTTTGCCAACAGTCAGCTGATCACTGCTGGTTGCCTCTCTCTCGTTTGCTGTTTTCATTCGTTGGATTCCTCTGTCTTTCTCTAGGCGCAAACGAGGGTCTATTTGGTATTTGTTAAACATTATTTAATAACTTACCTACGAAATTATTCATTCTCATCTTTTTGAATCTATTAGTACAACCATAGGCTGAACAGGACAACACTATCTTGAACAAAGATTTAGAATCCCTCTTCGACTTGATGGACTGAACCGACTGAACAAACTAGGATTTTTACCAATTTTCAATATTCAAACAACAAGTAAAACTGATTATCTTTGTTTTAACACACTTATGTATCAATAAATTTCGCTAAACAATCGATTCGAGAGAATAATCTTACACTATTGACTCGAATCGAATAAGGATAATTCCGTAATTCTCGATACAATGGCACGGCACATCAAAATTTTTTTGACAACGCCAGCTGATTTTTGATCGCTGCGTCTCTCTCTTATGGTCATTTCAATTCCTCTCTCTTTAAGCTCGATCTAGTAGAGAATATATAATATCATATCTTCGGAAATGGGCAATTGTAGTTGTTGTCAAATAGATTTTTGAATGACGAATTGTCTAGTTCTAGTTCCTAGTTCAACTTACTAGGGATCTTAGGAGTAGATAAGAAATAATAAGTTATTTCTTATTTCGCGGTATTACGCTGTCGAGAAAACAAAAACCGGATCATCTCACCTGTATCCCCTGATGGCTGCACAAATAGAAATCGAACTCTGTGGGATGCGTGATGCCGACGTCGACGGTCGTACCGGCGGGGATGTTCCCGCTCTTGCCGCTCTGCTCCTTCTTGTCGGAGCAGAAGAGCCGCGTGTGGTGGCGCTTCTGCACCACGATGAACGTGATGCCCGGCTTGTAGTCGGCCTCGAGCTTGATGCACGCCTCACGGATGGCCGTCAGCTCGTGCTGCAGCAGCTGCAGGAACTGCCCCTCGGACACGCCGTCGCGGTAGAGGATGATGCGGTGCGGTTTGTACCCGCCTGACGAAATCGATACGACTTTTTTAGTATTTGTTACGACAACAAACTTAGCTAGGTGCTTGATATACAGGGTGAGTCAAAAATGTGTACCGAGCTTTCTGAGGGTGATGGAACATTGAAAAATAAGTGTAGTTTGATAATTAAACTCATGGCCCAAAATGCATATTAAGGGAGATATATCCTTCCAAAGTTGATAAAATTAAAATAATTTCTCCGCATAACTTCTGAACGATGAAAGCCACCCGATTGAAATTTGGTGCATGAATGTATGTTGTCAAAATACATTTTTTCGTCACACTTCCACATTTCTGATATTGTTATAAAGGGTGTGTTCAGAGGGTGAGTCATGATTTTTTGTAGAAAACTTTTTTCCCTGTATTATTTTCGGAGCATTTCAGGAGCATTTGATGGAGCGAAGAAAATTACATGAAAGAGGTACTCTTATTCAAATACAAAAAATTGAGCCGTTCGTGAGATATTTGAGTTTTTGTAGTTACATGATATCAGCAGATTGATTTTATTCATTGCGAGATTCATCGGTAACAATATTTTAGCAGGCCATGATGAATAATTTTGTTCTCAATTTTGACGTTCATGTCATCAACATTCGAGTCAACATTGTTGTAGTCGATTTGTTCGTGTGGTTTTTCTGTGTCATTTATCACTGCGATTATCAACTGAGATTTTAAGAAATATGGCAGATTATTCGTTCTCTGAACAAACTGATATGCTTCTAATGCTTGGCGAGTGCTTCGGAAATGCAAATGCTGCTGAAATATCGTTATACCGATGAATCTCGCGATGAATAAAATCAATCTGCTGATATCATGTAACTACAAAAACTCAAATATCTCACGAACGGCTCAATTTTTTGTATTTGAATAACAGTACCTTTTTCATGTAATTTTCACCGCTCCATCGAATGCTCCTCACCGAAAATAATACAGGGAAAAAAGTTTTCTACAAAAAATCATGACTCACCCTCTGAAAACACCCTTTATAACAATATCAGAAATGTGGAAGTGTGACGAAAAAATGTATTTTGACAACATACATTCATGCACAAAATTTCAATCGGGTGGCTTTCATCGTTCAGAAGTTATGCGGAGAAATTATTTTAATTTTATCAACTTTGGAAGGATATATCTCCCTCAATATGCATTTTGGGCCATGAGTTTAATCATCAAACTACACTTATTTTTCAATGTTCTATCACCCCCTGAAAGCTCGGTACACATTTTTGACCCTGTATACCACAATATTGGTAATTGCTTCGTACATTTCTCTTTGAAAGTATAATTCGCGCTTGAAGACATTAAACGGCGCACGCCTCAGTAAATTGGCGAATCGGAAGACGATCCGAGACGAGACAATTGCCGAAAATCGACAGAATTCGACTACTGATGCTAGGTACTACCGCAATCATCAGAAGTTACCGACGCGAACTAAAGTACGATTCATTTCTCAGCTTTTAATGAGATTTTCTCTCCTCGTTTCTAAAAAATAGAGTAGAAGTTATTAATATTATTAATATTATTAATATTATTAATAATATTAATATTATTAATATTATTAATAATATTAATATTATTAATATTATTAATATCATTAATATTATTAATAACTTGATAAATAAAAACTAAATAAATTAATATTATTAATATTATTAATAACTTCTACTCTATTTTTTAGAAACGAGGAGAGAAAATCCCATTCAAAGCTGAAAAATGAATATACCACCTCCTCGAAGAACTTACGACAGTATTTAAAGTACGATTGTGTCGATTAACCTCTTGCCTATTCCAGAAAGTGACAATTCTTGGAGTCTTGGATGAATTCGAGCTACTAAACATACGGCAGGTTGTCAGAAGGGGCCAATTGACCATCTACAACGAATTTCCAACTATGGCGGCCATATCCGTTTAGTGCCCTCAATTAATTTCCAATTCAAACTACCAGGGTGTTTCATTGGGAAATGATCACACAGTAAGGGTAGATGGGGGTCACCGAGGCGCTTCTGATTACCCCATATTTTATGGGTCTATCGATATTTATAACCATGACACAGGGTGATTTATTGATTTTCCCTATTTTTTCAATCGATCATAACTTAGCACTTGTAATATTTTGGTCGTACGTTTTTTGTCGACAGTGGTGTCGATTGGCATGATTAAAAAAATGTCTTATTCCAGGTCCGACCCTAAAAACATTCATAAGTAGGTTTTGGAGTCAAAAAAACCCTATACATCAATATTTTGAAATTATATTTACAAACTTAGGAAGCAAAAAAAAATTAAGTGAGACTAAATGTGTTTGGTGTTTCCTTATAAAACTTTCTTACTCATTGACTTGAGTCCAATCTAGATGTTTTCATAATGAGGTGGCATAAAAAAACTAATTTTTCGTTCCTAAATTTTCCAGCTTCAATCCATAAAATCATCAACTTCTTCTTATTCTCGTAATTCTAGATTTCAACATTATTGAAAATCGATAGGACATGTCCGTATTTGGAACAAATTATCATTATCAATGACTAACTTTCAAATACCCTGTATGCGTTAAAAAATACACAAAAATCTGTGTGTAACTATGTTGAAAATAATAAAAATTAACCGCGATAGCCGATTGATAAGAATTCTAATTACCGCCAGCAATTGTCGATCAATATCGGAAATCGACTTTATAACTGAACCGTCTTCCGTCTTTCGTATGCACTTTATTGTTCGTGAACTCTATAAGAATTTCAGCTGCAATTTCTCTGCTTTTGTTTCAAATGGGATGCTTATTTGCTCACACAAAGTAGAGCACCAGCAGCGGGAGTGCAGTGGTTGGTTTATATTTGTTTTTATGGATTCTATATTATTATTATGAGTTGTGAGAGGACTCAGACAGTAAACAAGATCTATTTCCATATGAAACAAAATATATATATCCGTAAAAGAAGTGTGTGAACAACTGTGTATAGATAATTTAATTCATTCCTATAACCTAGAAAGACACCATCGATCATCTTACCTGTCGATTTGTAGAACATAATGAGCAGTTCCCTGACCATCGAGCTGAGTTCCTGTATGATTTCCTGTCGGTGCTGCTGGACGCGAACAGTGGCGGCGTAACGGGAAGGATGGGCGTCCATGGAGCCCACTACGGCTGCGATAGAAGGTTTCTTGTTATCTCCCGCAGGTGGATGGGTGACGTCGGCCCCGAGGAAGATGACTGGTTCGTTGAATATCTGCGGAAACGTCAAGCATTCAAGGATTATAATAATAATTTACGTCTTTATTACACAAGAGATTCAATATACGTTTTGGTGATCCGGAAAAGAAGTTGTGAGAGTGGAAGGCGAAGTTTGCGTTGCATAAAACTCTCATATGTTATGATTATCGTTCCATTAACTAACGACGAAAAATGCGTGGCAACAGGGCTAATTTGCTGAATCCACTCGTTCCGTGCTTGTAAATGATGATGCTTTGCGCATTTATAGGTTAGGTTTAATTATTTGATTTGACGAAGCAGCTTCACAGATCTGTGGCAGTATGGATATTGATATGGATAGCTTGAAGAAACAACGGGGGGGAAAACTATACGGAATCAGAAAAAACAACACTGCTGGAGATTGTTAAAAAGTACGTATAGTTTACCATAATATTTAAAATTTGGTACCTATCTATCGATTGGAACTCATACATCCAATTCATTCCTTCACAGATATAAAAATATAATAGAATGCAGACAGTCCGATACCATATCATTAGAAAAAAAAACGGGATACATAATCAGTCATCGAGCACTGATTAAGTTAATGCCAGGATTAAGGCGATTTGATGTGACGTTTAAAGTTGATTGGCTTTTGTGCAACTGCTTTTTTTACTTAATCGGGCATTTTCATAAGTTGATTAGGTGACTAAGTTAACATACCATCAAGTATATGATGAATGTTTATGCAACCGAATTCCATTATTAACGTTACGTCAAATATTTAATGTGACGTTAAATACTTAATAAACCTTTATGCAACCGGCCCTAAGACTATCAAACATTATTTTTGACTTATCCACTGTTGTGTTGTATTCTACAGAAATCAATTCATTCACAAGTGACTGAAATTGATCATTGCCACTGCCGTGCATTCCTATAAGAGTACAAGTTCTTTATTCCATTTGATAAGAAGTCAAAATATAATCTTGAGAAACTTCATTTCAATGGATGTTATCAGATAACAATTAACATCAATTTGCACCACACTTACCTTTGGTCTTATTGATGGCACTAGAATGCTGTTGATACCTCCAAGCTTAACATTAATTTTGAGGCATAGATTTGACAGTGTTTGCGGCGAAGTTTTATTGACGTTTTTAGCTTGAACACATTGAGTGGCCATTCCTAGCACAGTATCGCCAACCCTCTTCACCTCGGCTGAAATATAAAAATACCGATTACCAAACTGGTTGCCGGTCTACTGGGAAAAGATCCGATAATTCAGAGATTCCAAACAGTATTTCAGACAACAGTATGTGGGGAGAAAAAAAATTCCTACCATACACAGGTGTTTTTCCGGGCAAAACAACAACTACCAGCTGCAATGCTTGAAAAGTGGTTTTCAAGTATCGAAACATCGGCTCAACCTGATCGGGACCAGTAGCATATTTACAAAAACAAGGTTGGCCAATGATCGGCATACCAGCGTCGTTGGAGATTTTTTGGAGCTGCTGAGTGAAATTCCTTGAAAAAAAAAAAGAAATGAGGAATTTTCAAAATTTTAATTGTTTCCTACGTATTATATATGAAAAAATAATCTGTATTCTATTTTTATTATCGGTAATTTTTTACTTTAAATGCGATTCATATTTTTTTCATATTTTTTGACTAATACATATTTCGACCTCAAGAACCGGATTTTCACAATGAAAAATGTTGGAAACTTATTCTTGAGACCGTTTTGGGTAGACATCATAGCCAACCGGCATTCCATTCCTCACACAGGTTATTTTGTACACCTTTATTATACATTCAAGGAATCAAAAAGAAATAAAAACATCTTTGAAGAATATAAATTCAACTTCTTTAGCATCCTTGATGGAGACAGATTCATTATTTCTTATGGAAGGCGCTATCAAATGAAAATCTATGACATTTTGACAGAACTAGTTGTAACATTGACCATCACTTGACAATGCCTTACATATGAAAACAGTTGAATCCACTTTCCTACAAGATCTTTTCTTCAGGAATGTTTACCTTCTTTTTCACTTCATGAAAGTATGAAGAAGGTAAAATAAATGGTCTGTGTGATTTCCATTGGTTATCCATTTCCATTAGATCATCGCGAAAAATATAGGTTTCTATCCGAAATTCGGGTGTCTGAGGTGGAAATAAGAATAGGGTAACAAGATTCGTCACGGTCATGGTAAAATGTATAGCCCTATGTCTTAGCAGCTATGATTTCCCCCCGTACGTCACAGTTTTCAGCGTCAAAAATGATGAATTGTAAAATTTAGGAATACTATTTGATAGTGATAGTTGAAAATAAGTTTCATGGGAATTCATCTGAAGGAAACTTTTCCTTATTGTATTGTCATATTTCGAAATAAAAACAAACAGCAGGGGTTGAAAAATCACAAAATAACCTGCGTGAAACGATAATTTGTAGTTACCTGAGAGCATCTTCTCTTACAGTACGTTGCGGAGCGAAACATGCGATGGCCCATACACGAATTTCGACTCCAGTGAAAAACTGTTTCCCGCGCATATCCCACACTCCTTGATTTGGCATCGCTTGTTGTTTGCTCTGTAATCATTTCGAAAACTAATATCATCATATTTAAAACAAAAATAATCATTTTCTGATGCCCACGGAAACACACAAAACAGTTCATTGAAAACTTGAAACGAAAACAACTAATATCGAACAAAAACTATCACAAAACGTGTTGTTAAGAACAATAAATAAGGATTAAGATGAAACAAAGAAAAATCATACACACCTTGAAATCAAAATGATAATAAATATACTCATTCCATTTAGGATTCTCAATACAATTCATTTCTGTTTGAATGTACCTGATTCAGAAAAATGTATTATCATCATTACCGATTTAAATTTGAAATTATTGTTTTTTTCATGTGCTCTTCTAGGTCTTTTTCTTGCCTTTATCTCAATATTCCAGACATTCAGACAACACACATCTATACCTTGTTTTTTCCACAACTGCTGCCACGGCTCAGGATTTCACATTTGATTTCAAAATATCATCAACTCAAACTCTTTTCATTTTCATTTTCATTTTCTCATCTGAATTCATTAAAATCGTCCTCATAAATCGTTTTAGTTTTGTTCAAATGAGTTCACATTTTCCGGTTATAGTTTTGTGATGTCCCAATAACATAATATTCAATATTGCTTTGGTCTATTCGTTTAGGATTTTTTTTTTTTCATATAGTTTTTGGGGCAAAGTAGGAGCGTCATTTTAAGCTTTTCACTATTCAGCCAAATTGATTTGAACTCAGAATCGAGGAAGGCTTCTCATGCAATAATCTCGTATGCATGATAAAAACTGAAATGCTTCCATACGATCTGAGGAATTCATCTCAAGTCAGTTCTTGGAAAATACTATTTTCATTCCCCGAGATAAGTAAATTCACTTTCAGATCGATAATCAGGTGCTGACGTGGAGAAAACCAGGTATCTATCGATCCAAAGGAATCAAAATAAAAAGAGATCCTTAAAAACTAAAAAAATAAATACAACGGGAAACTAACGTGCCAGCCCACCTGTCCGCTGAGCGATGCCACCCGTCCCCCGTATTGCAACTTGGGGGGTGGCAGCACTCTGCCGCGAACCTCCATCATGTTGTTGCTGATGGTCAGCCCGAACTCTTGGACGTACTCGTCGTTGTTGAAATCGGCCCTGCGCACCAGGTTGTTGATCTCGCGTTCCCTGTCTGGCGCCGATCTGAGGAGAGTCAAATTATTTTGTACCAACATGAAAAACTGAAAAATTTCACCATTCAATTCAGATGTACCGAAATTTGAAATAATAGGAATTGATTAATTGATTGTTTAATAGACTTGATCGGCAAAGTAGAGGTTTGAAAAATAATGTTGTGTAGCATAACTGAAAAGAACTCGAAACATCTGTCTGTCAATACTACAATATGGAATTATCGCCTGGGGCGCTTTCAATAAATCAACGCTTTTACAGCGTGTCCCGAAAAGATACCGACAAACTTTAAAGGATGATAGGGGACATCAAAACCAGCTTTTCGATATTTTTCATTTCTTTCTGATCATTTTTTATTTCACTTGGTATACACTTCATTTGGTGGGGACTAATGAATAAATTTTTGCATTCTCAGGTAAACCAGCCCGTATTTATAAGCGAAAACTTACCTGGCCGTCGCTTTTATCATAGTAGATGTCTGCATGTCTGTCAATTTTTTGATGCACCTCTGGCCAGCCACTATATTGCACACTTCCAGAGGTAAATATGTGTGCTTGTGTTCTTGTCCGACTTGAAGACAAGGTAAATGAGGATAACGTAGTTTCATTTTGTATTTGTCCAAAAAGTACTTAGCAACGGTACACTCGACAGTTTGGCCGTTTTCGAGCTGTAGCGGGAATCTGAACAACAAAAAAGACGGGAACGGTTAGCGAACGAGTCAGTTTTATGGATCCATAAACCTAGCAGAATCAATTGTATATTTCAAATTAGCTAGCAGAACCAAAATACATCAAAATTGAAACGTCATCTGGTGCATTTTTAATCACAAATAATTCATCACGTTCACGTCATTTTATAGGTAACAAAAAAACAACGGCTCTGTAAGGCAATCTAGCAAATCCACTACAAAATGATGTTTTTTTTTCACTTCTGAAATGTGCAATGATTTATTACTCTTTTATTGCTTATTCATTACCACAGACTCGAAAATTTCCTTTATTTCTTCACGAAATCCCAATCTTTGGTCCTGATGAATAGGCAAAATTCACGAGTTTGTGATTAATAAGTAAAAAAAACACAGTTCACAGGCACGTTTCAAATTTGGAAAGAAAATGTTCAATAAAGTAGTTCTACTGAGTTGACAAAAAGAGACGTTGTTTATTTACATGAAACGATGAGAAATAAATTCGTGAATGTTGTAATTAATTGGTAGTAAATTAGTGATGAATTATCAACATTAAAAAAAAAATAAAAACGTGGTATTGCTAGGTCAAGATCAAGATTGGAGCATTCAAATGAAAGGTGATATTTTCGAGCTTGTGGTAATAAATTAGAAATAAAAGAGTAATAAATTGTAACATAATTCAATTTGAGAAAAGCATTTTCTGTACTGTGTGGTTCTGTCAGGTTGATATAAAGCCAGTAGAGCTGTTACTTTATTCCATCAAGTGAAAAGTAATAAATTTGCGAATATGGTAATAAATTATTAATGCATTATCCACAAGACAAATTTTTTAAAAACTTGGGATTTTTTGTTCTGTTTTGGTGCTGCCAGGTTAACATCCATACTGGGTAACTCGCGATTTCTCCCATGACAGGAAACGTGAAATTTACGAGTTTTTGATAATATATTAGTGTTGAGAATGTAATATTTAATAAATATTTATTTTCTGCATTGTGTTACTGCTAGGTTGATAAAGAGCAAGCAAAGTCATTCAGTTCCTCCATCAAAAGTGATAAATTCGCAAACACGATGTTCCTCGAACAACATAGGTTTTCCTTTAGTGTAAAAATGCAATGGTTTTGCTAGGTTTATGGGGGTCAGTTTTATCGACGGATAATCGCTTACGATTGCATCTGAGCTGGTCTTCTGGTGACGTTGCACACCCTGTATTTCCGCCTCATCGTCCCACAATGAGTAATTTCGATTTTGAGTCCCTTTATTTCCTTGGTGAATTTGACGCGCTGGCTGTCGGTCAACGGTTTTCGCTGTTCGTTTATGTCCCTTATGTCGAGCACTTCGCACATGAATTCGATCACAGGTTGCGCTTTGTAAAATGCAGTCGCCGATACTGAAAAATCAAGAGAAACGTAAGATACGAATTACAGATTTTTCATATACGAGTACAACGAGAGGCAAATAATATTACACACGAATTGGAGAGCTGCGGATGTGTGACTCCACGAATGCGTAATTGTATTTCAACTCGAGTTGAGCAGTATACTTTTTCTACGATCACAAATGCAGTCAGGGTCAGAAAGTTTGTGTATTAGGATATGGCGAACATTTCTATCATCAACTTGTCAGAAAAGTTTATTCTTGTTGAAAGTTGGTGAACTGCAGAAAACCTCCACTTATGAAATTTAAAAATTTCAGAACAGTATGCAAAAAATAGGAATTTTGATCAATCATAAAGTGCCACTATTTTCAGAATAGTTTATTCAGAGAAGTTGCTTGTGATTGAGAACAATATTGAAAGAAATTCAAAGAAAATATTTACCAACTGTTCATGTTTTTAGCTCCCAAAGAATATTAAAGTCATGTTATTAACTTTTAGGATATCTCTCATGACAACAATGAGGTGTTGATGCAGGATTTGGTTTTAAACATTATATTCACCAGATTATCAAATGTTTTTGAAAAAAGTTAGCAATTTTCCTAGTTATTTGGTATATTTTTTTGTTCTTTACTGTATGCTGTTACAAAATTTAGAACGTAAGATTTTTCCGAAATGCACCATTTATTTTCCGGATTAAAATTTTCTGATGAATCGCAGAAAAATGTCATTTACATATGGCGCAATATCGTGACACTTACTGTATATCCTTCAATGATTGGTGTATATGTAGGTAGTTTATACAGATCATCATATTGTAGTAAAAAGATATAGATCAAATTGATTCAATAAAAAAAGTTAATTCAATTCATTTCGGAATATGTTTACTGATTTGAATAAATTAAATTTAGGAAGAAAAATGACCCCCGTGTGATTTGACCTCGGATTTGACCCTACGTTGATTTTGCAATAAATTTGCGGGAAGGAAAGCTTACACCCTGAGCCAAGCAATAGATATTTAAATTTTGAATGAACTGGTTGTACCTCAACTACTGACTTGAATTATTATATAATACAAATAAAATACATAAACATAAACTGCAATGTAAACTATTATAGCTGAGTAAATACACAGAGATTTGATCAATATAATGGTAGGGATGTAATATGTACAGCTCATGATAGTTAAACCTATGAACATCACTGTCAGGTCAGTGTCATGACAAAATCACGAGAATATTCTCCTTGAAGATGAAATAAATAAATAAAAAGATGAAGAAGAGAAAAACAAAAAATTAATAAAAATGCAGTGAGTTGATTTTTTGAATGAGGTCTAGTATGTAAAGTAGTGGATAATAACCATTTAAGATACAATTATTCCATACATTCATGGCAAGTCATTTCAGGTCAAGATATAAATATGAATGCATGAAATCTGGAAGTAACCGACATCCTCACCGTCGATATTGAGCATCATCTTCCACTGACTAGGCCTGACCGACTGATGGAACCCGAACCACACCTCCCTACCGCCGCCCAACGGATGGTAATATCCCTCGGGGCTGCTGAAGAAACTCCTGCCCACCGGCGTATAGCTCATCGAAGGCAAATGCCGCATAACGACGTCGAGCGCGAGGATCGCCTCGTAAGGTATCTGTCTGGTTCTACCTTCCAGCGCCTCTTCCAGTCCGTACAGAGACACCTTTCGAAAATATCAAAATAAGTTGTGTATGCACAGCTATATTATTACAATCTCAAAACAACTATTTGTACAGAAATCTGTAAAAATGTCACCATCTTCTGGGGAGTTTCATAACTATTAGGCCATTATAGCTGAAAATCGCGATAGCGTTTTTGACAAAACTAAACACGATCAGTGACTGCACCAGTGTTTTGTAGATCGTTATCATGATATTCAAACTCTTATATTTCGAAAACGGATGGATGAAATAGACCACATGTAAATATTTTTGTGATCACAAAAATTATCTCTTTTTGGATACTAGATAACATACAGGATGTCCCATCTAATAAAATTGCCAACATGTAGAAATATGACATTTTATGAAATTTTTGAATATTTGACAAGCACTTTCAGAAATATTGTATTCAGAAATACAATATAAATCTCTGTTGTCATTATTTTATGGTTTTTCTATATATTTTGCCACCCACCTACAGTTTTGAGGTGAAAAGTAATTATTATGTCATCAATTATTAGTACAGTGACTATTTTGTGCAATTTCAACTAAATGGGGGTGTACACACCTTTGTGATGATGTTCTCATATAAAAACATCATGTAACGGCATCATTCGTTCTGAAATTGAACTGATACGCTCTATTTTTTTTTTTTCAATTCAAATCACAGAACTAGCCAAAAACCCATTCAAACTGGTGACCTCATTATCCTATCTAGGTACTTGGCAAGTCGGAGGTTAAGTGAGTAATGAATTCGGGAAAATCTCTGAATTCCTGCAGTTACAAAAAAATTTTTCATACAATTCAGTATTTCTAAGGGGTATTAGCAAATGCGATAATCGTTCAATCGATACGAAAGCTTCATCTACAGTAGCTGTCTTTCAATCAGCATAATATTCATTTATTGTGAGTTTGATATCTGTAGTTATATTTAAGTTTGTTGGTTCAAATCTATAACATGTATCTTACTAATTAGTTATTTCTTGACTAAATAGAGGATATATACAGGGTGAGTCAAAAATATGTATCGAGCTTTCTGGGGGTGATAGAACATCGAAAAATAAGTGTAGTTTGATGATTAAATTCGTGGCCCAAAATGCATATTCCAAAGTTGATAAAATTAAAATAATTTCTCTGCATAACTTCTGAACGATGAAAGCCACCCGATTGAAATTTTGTGCATGAATGTATGTTGTCAAAATACATTTTTTCGTCACACTTCCACATTTCTGATATTGTTATAAAGGGTGTTTTCAGAGGGTGAGTCATGATTTTTTATAGAAAACTTTTTTCCCTGTATTATTTTCGGTGAAAAAACAGGAGCATTCGATGGAGCGGTGACAATTACATGAAAAAGGTACTGTTATTCAAATACAAAAAATTGAGCCGTTCGTGAGATATTTGAGTTTTTGTAGTTACATGATATCAGCAGATTGATTTTATTCATCGCGAGATTCATCGGTATAACGATATTTCAGCAGGCCATGATGAATAATTTTGTTCTCAATTTTGACGTTCATTTCATCAACATTGTTGTAGTCGATTTGTTCGTGTGGTTTTTCTGTGTCATTTATCACTGCGATTATCAACTGAGATTTTAAGAAATATGGCAGGTTCATAGACTTATTATCCTGAGGAGACGGAACATCTCATTCATAAAACTGCTTTTGTTTTGAAGCAATGATTGAAAATGAACTGCACGCGTATGAGAAAGACTACCGATCGAACCTCTTTGTCTTCACCAACTTGTTGGCAACGCTGTTATGTTTATGTGTCTTGTTTCCCTGATTTCAGCGAGTGGCGTACCGTCCTAATGGTTCCATGACTTGGAAATATATTTTATCTATAACTTTATTATTAAATATTGTTTTGTACGGAGTGGAAGCGTCGTGTTTGTTAGTTAGGAAGACAAACAAATTCCTTTTGATTATGAACAAGCTACGAATGTACTCTCAATGAAAACATGTAATTTCTCTCTGTATTTGTCAATCAACATTCTGAAAAAATGAAACATCATTGGAAATATATAACCAGATTCTTGTCAGTACCTGTAATTCCCGATATTATGTTCAACTGAAACAAGTGCAATATCATATGCATTCAGACAGTTGTATAAAATTGAATTTCCTTATAATTTGCACACAGATTTCTCCGCTTTGATAAAAACAAAAAACACAGCTTTCATACTTTTAATATTCATATAATACAACAAATTTATTCGGATGATGATGACACATTTTGATTCATTACTGGAAAGAAGGTGTTGGTT